>JADDOH010002579.1:0-317457 GCA_016648135.1 Agrypnia vestita | reverse complement strand
TATTTATTTCTCATTCATATGTTGTCAAGTTAGGAACAGACATGTCAATTTTTTGCTACTAGCTATGAGACACCCTGTGTGATGAAGTATTGATGGCGCCAGAAAAAGGGCGACCGCGGAATACGTGGGATAACCAAATTAACGAGATATTGGTAAATTAAGATGATCTTGTTAGGACCCTCAACAATACATAATCACCGAACTTAATCACAAAAACCTACAAATGTGCACGAGGTGAGAATTGAGTCAGGACAAAAGAGTGTGGCGCAAAATGGCGCGATGGCAAATAAGTATACCGAAGTAAAATTAAGTACAATCCAAAAAAAAATTTTTTGTTCTCGTATTCCTGTGAGTATAAGACTTGATTTTATATCGAGGATTCCGGATTCTGGTGAGATTAAGATAAACAAAAACATATGTGAAATTTTCTTCTAAATGGTTTACTACATCTTCACTATTATAATTTCCAAAGAAATTAATAATCATTATGAACTTACGCATTTAACGAACTCATCAATATTAAAGTTTGCTATTTATTTACCTGGTTTACGTGGGAGCCTGGCCCCTCCAACGACATTTCATCAAGACTTTCTTATTTGATTATCCTTTTATACCGGGTTGCACAAAAGACCCACCAATCTATCATCCAGGAACTGAGAAGAAAGGAAGGCTTGTCACTCTCTTCTTTCATCGTTTGACGTGAGGCTGTTAAAGTGGCACAGGGCTTTGTATCCGGGGTAAAGCCGCCTGTATAGCCTGGTCAATATGAATGAGATGTCTCTGGGATAGTACATCAGATCGTACATGTATCCATGAATTCAGCCGTTTGTTTGGGCGATTTTGTGACCGTTTTCCATTGCAAATGCCTTGTTGCTTCAGTACCAAGAATTTTCATATTATATTTTAAATGTTTAAAGCAAAATATGCAGTTCCTGGGGTTACTCATTGAAATTCTTTCAGATATTTATTCGATCACTTTTTTAAAGAATGCAATATTATAAATTTAAGACAAATCTTAAAGATATTTTTGGAATATGGTCATTTTTCAAGAACAACTTACTTTATTACCAGAGGGATCGTCATTACTCAAGATATATTATAGATGCCTCATATAGACTAAACAGTTTATATGGAAGTATTTGGGCATTTAAGTTGTCATTTTACACAATGTAACGTTCACCGAATCCACCCGTGAATGTAAGGACTGGTCAAAAAAGAGTAAATAATTTAAATTATTTTCATGCGTATTTTTCAGATTCAGATGGAACAAAAGCAACTCTATTTGGAATTCCCATTTTTCAACATCTTCACATCTGATTCAGGCTTCCTTAGTCAAACACGGCAATCCGCTGGTTTTTCAAGCTCGTTTCTCTCCCGATATGGCTCCGCGTTACTTATGGCTATTCCCCAAGTAAAAAAATCCTATGAAAAGATCCGATTTGAATCGAGAGAAGACATTATGCGATACGCTACAGCCCAACTAAACACAATTCTAAAATGTGTGTTCCAAAAGTTTTTTCAACAATTGCGGGACTGCTGGGAGAAGTGTGTGCATTACCAAGAGGACTCTTTTGAAGGAGACATGAGTAAGTATAGTTTATGAACCAATGGTTTGATGTTTTTTGAACACGTTTATTTTCTATTATTGTAATTTATTTGAAGTAGTACTATAATTAACGAGCGAACCAAAAATTATTAATAAAATTTTATCTTATAAGTTATTTCACTATTCAATTTAATAATTTAGATTATGAATTGGATAATTTTGAGAAAGCGACGAAAACCCCTCGAAATTACTTCGTTAAGAATGAAAGGAAAATATAAAAATGAAAACAGTTACAATCATAATAAAGACGGTTTCAGGTTGGCGGTGGTGGGGGCCTGGAAAGGGGTGGAGGGGGTTGAAGGAAATACTCCGACATTAAATTTTATTTCTCCGTTTATCATTTTTCATCTGGAGAGAAGTAAACAGCTCCATCGTAAAGTTGACAGATGTCGTTCGGTTGGTTCGCTTATTTTTATTGTGATTAAGTTAGAAAACAAATAAAAAGTAATGATGCAGTCGTAAAAAAATAATTTAACATTTGAAGTGCTCGCAATAATTTACCGAGAAATCGGGTAATTTTTAGATTCATCTGGTTTTGGCCCGAGACTGTAAGTACAAGTAAATACACCTTCAGAATTACAAAAAAAAATCGTTTGTCGGTTAACAATTTGTATTACTAAGTATTCCGAGATTTTTAAAGCCTATTTGAAGCAGCTTAGTTACATATACCATCCAATATTGAATTTTATATTTTTTGTAATATTGTCACGGGAACGCGGCGGTCGGCGGCAGACAAATAAAAAGGACTAATTTCACTCGATAATCTTCCACTTGTCAGTGCGACACTTAATTAAGTTTTCCGGAATATTTGCCCACTCTTATAGAACTTATTTACTATTGAACGTCGGTAGGTATTGACGGTGCCAGAAAGAGAAGGTGGCCGCGGAAGACATGTCATGACCATATTAACCAGATACTGAAAGATGGTCCCGTCAGAAGCCTCAACAACCGTCGAGCTTGCATGCGAAGATGTATGAGACGAGAGTTATATGTCAGGACAGAAGAGTGTGGCATTCTATCCTCTCTGCTTACCCCCCATGGAGAAACAGCGTGATGGTAAGTAAGTAAGATATAATACTTTAACAATGCGTTAAATTTAGCAATTTATTAATAATTTGAGAGACTTACCCGAAAATGTCTTCATATTAAAGGGAGTAAAAAAATTCTAAAGGGTGTAATTGACATCCACAAAAAGCATTCTCTCGTACTTTGGTCGTATTGCCTAAGAGGCGGATACGGTCTTGTAAAAATGGTGATCACTGGTATTTTGAAAGGGTGGCAAGTAAGAGTATGATGTTTTTCAAGCGTGATGGAGTCTTTCTTTGTTTCTCGTTAGACTCTGAGTGATTGTGTTGTATGGATTAGACTAGGCTTGTGCGAGTGTGCCTTTAAAATCACCATTGTACTAACACTCATGCTTAAGACGCGGTGGAGACAGGAGTTTGCGGCGAACACTGTTGCCGGGCCTTGTGGCCCAAAATAGAGTGGGGAGCTCGCGACAATCATCTTTGATTAAATGTCAGTGCAATTCCATCACCCAACGGGGCACTTTGGTGATCAATCTATAGATAGCGGCGGGTACCCCTCATAAGCTCAAATAAAGAAGTTGGTAAGCCTAGCTCTTACTGAAATGAGTGAAAATGAATACTTTTTTTGTAAATGCATTTCCATCAAACCTTGACGCTCACACGTGACTTCTTTTTTTACCAGAAAAAAGAGGAAATGGTTGAGTCATGCAATCCGATTACAAGCAATGGATTAAATACAGTCAATTGTAAATTTTAAAAATGAAAAAGTGGTCTACAAAAAGAGGAAAATGACGCTCACACGTGAGTTTTTTTTTACCAGAAAAAAAAGGAAATGGTTTAGTCATGCAATCCGATTACAAGCAATGGATTAAAAACAGTCAATTGTAAATTTTTAAAATAAAAAAGCGGTCTACAAAAAGAGTAAAAATTTGAATATTATTTTCAGGCGTACTTTAATGTAGGTATATGTTAAAAAATCATTGAAAAGAATTTTGCTTGATGCTCTAGTAAAAAAAATTATGTCTCATTTACCACTGACGAAATTTATACTTTTTCATGAGTATGACAAAATTAGCGTAGTTTTATCATATATTAGATACAAATACGCTATTTTCACACTATTCATAATGTTCACGATCACAAGATACTTAAGACAACCTTAAGACAATTTAAGTGAATGCCTAATAAGGACTTCCGTAGATGCGTTTTCTCAATTTTTTTAATAGCTTCTTCTGTGAGACCTCAATATTTTATCTCTATTTCTGACTACGGTAATTTTTCTCTCATAACATGATAATAAACATATTAAAAAATATATTAAAATTATTAAAAGCATCAGGAACGTTCTCCATTAAAAATGTTCCCGAAGGGTTAAAATGTTGGTCAAAGGTAACACCGGAAGCCCGCGAATTGCAATCGGGAAAAGTTTCATTCCAGAGTCGAGTTCAGCGTCATTTCAAATCATTCTTAAAGGGGTGAAACGAACCGTTCATTTGAAGGCTGAACTCCCTGGGGTGCTGGTTTAGTATTTCCGATTAGAGTATTTCCGGCTGCTCTGATCGGAGGAAAATGTCAATTTCCTCTGCGCAAATTTTCAGAATGAGACAAATCAATAATTCTTTCGAATCGGGAAAAGAATTTTTTCCAACATCTCTAAATGAAATATCGAAATTATCAGAAATAGTTCAGCTAGGGAAAATCATACGCTGGATAACAAGCTGTTTCATAATAAGGGTCTATTGGTCTTATACAAACTTACATTGTATTTTTCGTTAAATGGAAACGAATACCCACGAAATATGGATTTTTATAGATTTAATGATATTTTGGGAAAGTACGGCATGACTACATGGGGGATAGGAATAAGTATGACGAGGGTAAGAGATGCTTGTTAATGGAACAGAAAGATTACGGTTGAAGGATGTATGTATTTAGAGTGTATGTAGTACAGGGTAGTATCCCCTTGTTCAACCATACTCTCGTACTCAGATGTATCGTTTTATTGGATGAAATATGTCTATGTGAGACTATTTCATCATCGTTATCATCATTGGCGCTACAGCCTACTGTGAGCCTTGGCCTCCTCCAGATATTTACACCATTCCATCTGGTCTATCGCCTGCCTTTTCCAGTTTATCGCACCGATTGCCCTTAGATCCCCTCTCTTCCCGCACTTCTTCTCCCCTGTGTTTGTGTGTTGAGAATCTTTTTTGGGATTTAATTTTCTTCCACTTGCTGTATATGTCCCAACCATCTGAGACGATATGTCTTTTCTTTTTCAACAAACAGACCGTCAACAGGTCATTAATGTAAAAGTAAATTTCAACAAAATAATTACGAAGTTACAAGCTTATCGTTTGGTCGTGAAAAATAGGCCTAACTTTATGCCCTGTTTGACAAAGAACTATATTTGGTGAACCGCATTAGAGAAAAGTCCAACAGCGCAGCGCGAAAACTGGCTCAATGCTCTGAGGACCAATTGTCGAGCTGCACGTCATTGAGAATAAGAGTAGAATATGTATGCTTCGACTTTTTAATCTCCCCGTTTCAGTTGCGAAATAAATTCCACTTAGAACACCATCTAAAGAACCTTAATTACTACTTTTATGTCTCAGTTTATCTTAATTATATTGGCTGATAAAAACCGTAAATTCTCTTTCGAACGGACCTGAAGTGTTGAAATGAATTTGTAAACACATTCCATTAAGAATCAGATAAAAACGATAAGACTAAATAGCACTGTGGGGGTTAGTATTACTGTAGATTCTGTATAGCCTAACTTTATTATACTTAGGTTAAGGATTTATTCGTGAGCGGAACATAGTAATTCCGAATAAGAAATAAAAGGTTAGATTTATTCACGGTGTCTGATCGTTTATCCGAACCAAATTTAGTTAATGGCAGGTATTAGCTGAGGTAGAGACGTGGTTTGATAGTAAATTTAATGATCAACTTTTAATTGTATATGGGACTGACCATACCTACATCTTTCTGGAGAAGCAAGTCTGGCGTTTGATACTCCAGGGAGTGCATCTAAGCACCCCCTGGAAACCCTGCTGCCCATGCGGTGCCAGTCATGCGAGCCGTTAATGACTGTGACATGTGACTGCGCGCCTTGCCCTTTACTAGATGTCGAAGTGTGTTCAACAGTCACCAAAACTAGATCTTTCATCTTATAATACATGCGAGACTCGTACATTTTAAGAAATTGATATTTATAATATCAGTGTATACTAAAACGTTTTTTTACATGGTAAAGATTTTAGTATCAAATAAAGATATCTGACATATTTAGGTATTAAAACAACAAATATTCTATTTTATTTTTATAATATTATGGATAACATTTTTTACATGATATAAGATTATAATAATAATGTAATTTAGATACAAAAACATTTTTTATAATTGGCCGAGTTTTAGCATTTTTGTCACATCTGTTTTGAATTTGTCAGTGGTCAGTTTTTTTGGTCTGTTGTGGCAGGTCATTGTACAGTTTTAGTCCGTTGCAAATTAGTCGGGATTGTCCTGTTTTTGTTTTGGCGTGTGTTATGTGATAGTTTTGAGCCGTTCTAATGTTGTGTTGGTGTTTTTCGTGTATTTTGTATAATTTTATGTCTTCGTCTTGTATTTCGCCATTTGCTAATTTGTGAATGATTTTAAGTGTTTCGATTTTTGTAATGCTTTCAATATTTAATTTTTTTGTTATACGGTATACAGTTTCAGTTGGTATCAGGTATTACATATCATAGACCATTTTTAGTATTTTGTTTTGCTGTCGTTGGAGTCTGTTTAGGTGAATTTTGTTTCAGGTTCCTCAAAAGGGTACCAAATATCCTATTCTATTCTTGATGTATGCCTGGTACATCATATTTTTACGCTCTTCGGTGTGATTTCGTGTATTTTGTGGAATAGGCCAGTTTAGTCATTGAGTCAATTACTTTGTCTATTTGAAAGGTCCATTTTCAGGTGTCTCTCTATATTGTTTCAATATCTTAAGTATTTTTGAGAGTTTATGCTTCGCATCCATAAGCGATCACTGAAAGTATGCTTTCAATACATTGACACAGTAAAATATCATTTTGATACTCATAACATCAGCTTTGTTTTGTTTACGAATATTTTCTTCGTATATGCTTCCTGTAATGAAAATTATTTGAAATTTAATCCTATGGCTTGGATTTACCAGTGTCGGCATACTGTACATAGATTACTATTTCCGGGAACACGGCTTATTGACAAGTTGTCGACATTCCTTCTGGAATAGCTGGACACCTGCCCTCCCGTGTTCCAGCAGCATTCCACGGCTGTCGTCCGCCCCGCCCTGCGCACGCGCGCCGCTCGCATTCCGAGACAGTTCACTTGCAGTCGGGCGGCACAACAGACTACTTCCCCAACAATTTCAATTATTACATTCTCTGTATCGCAAAAGACAGAGTAGCAAGCCGCACTATTCTGTAGCCGAGAAGGTATGTGTATGTGCACACATATAAATTTGAAATCATATCTCTTGAAGAATTTACTATATTTATATTAAGGTTTATATTGTCACGTAATCTGTGGAACACTTTATAATCGTATTCTAGAATAACAGATTGTTAGTTTACTTTGGAAAAACCACTACCAGATTTTAGGTCTACCGGTTTCGAGACGTACCCGTCTCTTCGTCAAGACCAACACTAAACCACTACATTCACAACACTACACACCTCAACCATAGTATTGTTACACTTCCACCAATAATTGATCACATGCGTGTTAGTCTTGTCAGGGACAAACGTGCATTGATTGGCCTAATGAACCATCAGGGATCTACCGAAAGACAATGAGAGGGGACGGGGTGTAAAGTGAGTGTTACCTCGTATTTTGTGAACATTAAATTAAACAAAAGGCTATATGGAAAATTAATTTGGTTGTTAATTAGGGGTGCTCTGGGTGTAGTGTTGTCCTGTCGAAGAGACGGGTACGTCTCTAAACCGGTAGACCTAAAATCTGGTAGTGGTTTTTACAAAGTTTACTAACAAACTGTTATAATATCTAACCACAAAGTTAATGCTTTAAATATTATTAATATTAATAGTATTCTAGAATATTTGCCCGTCTGTGGAACACTTGATTGCCTGGTGGTCTACGTGTGCTTGGAGTCACGCCCGCTTGTCAGGCAGCAAAAATGTATGTCGCAATGATGTCGTACCGTTTCGAGTATCCAGACATATTGTGAATTTATTCGACTTCCCAGTGTTGGACAATATCCTAGAAAACTACACACAGAAGATGTTTGATTTTGTTTGTTCAAATTACATTTACATGACTTGGTATAGTAGGTCGATTGAATTAATCCCTTTTCTAGCTCTATTCATTGAAAAGGAGACTACCCTTTGGCCCGGAAGCACCCGTGGGATTTTCCCACATTTCGAGGCCATTTAATCAAGAGAGGTAATTCTGGGAAAAAGCCTTAAGGGAAATCAACAAGTATAGCCGATTGCATTTAACGACAAATTTAATTTCAGAAGTTGACTTCAGCCCTTACTAACCTCCGATGCACAAGTATCAATATATGAAATATAATTTTTGATTTGTTCTTTAAACATTTTGGTTTCAGAAATAATGTCTCGTCCAAGATGTATATCCCAATACGAGAATTACCTCACCAGTGAATGCGGAAGTACCTTAAATTTTGGTAATGGTATGCCATTTCTGATATCTTGGACGATCCTAAAGTCACCGGAAATATCGATTATATTAAATTTTAAATGATAAGTATTTATTTGGGTTAACAGGTAAAGTAAAAGATCAAGAAGCACACATAGTCAAAAGTCGACACATTTGGATCAAGGATTGTACTTATAGGTTAGATAGGACAGACTAATGTTCACGATTATGAAGTGATGATAACTTTAAATAAAGTAAGTACGAGCATTGCTCTGTCAAGCGTTTGATTGTTTTAACCTCAAAACAAGAGTACCTCAATACACAATCCTGGAAAATAATAGGAGCATCTTGCATGTTAAATAAGTGGAACGCGGTATGACTATCACTTTTGAAGCATACTGTGAGACTTTACAAATGCTAAGAAAAGCCATCCAAAACAATCTTTGTGGCTTTCTGACATGTAGTATTGTGTTTTTGTATAACAACGCTCAATATTTCACTGTTCGGTAAACATAAGACATTTTGAACAAGTTTAAATGGGGCATTTTTGAATATCCCCTGTATAGCCTAGACATGGCTTTAACTAATTTCTACATATTCACCCACATGAAGAAGTGGCTTGAGTACCAATACTTTGTTGATGACGAAGATCTTCAAAACTCTGACAGATTGGCTGTTCACAGGCGGCAGAGTTTAATGAAGAACTTATTTCAAAAATTGTTTAAACTCTTTATAAAATATGGAGTTTTAAGATGTGAATAAATGATTCAATATTTGTATCTATGCTGGTTTAATTTTATTTTAATCCTTATATAATAAAGAAACAAGCTGTTACTTATTGAATGTTAATTTGCAACATCGAAGCAGTTTGTTTTTAAAAACATTGCAAAATTTTGTTTATTATTTCGATGTTACAACACCAGTATGCTGTTTCCAATTTCCTCAAATACCCCCAAAGCCCGCGGACTTACGAGCCATCGGATGGAAAATCCCACCCCCGTGAAAAACCTCCCCAAAAATGTGGAATTCCCGCTGCAAAGTCGCGCTGTATTAATACATTTTTCCATGATTTCAGCATTTCATTTCCGGCTACTCATTCGCATTCAAGCCGGATGCTGCATTCATCCCTCCAGCGGCCGGTGATGAAAGGCGGGGCGCACGGCGGTGGAAGAGCACACTGGATCGCTCTATTCTCCCAACTACTTTTTATCCAGCGCGGAGTGAATTGGTTTCCAGTCGGATTTGTAAGGTTCAATAACGAAGCTCAATAGATATTTCGTGCAATATTAGCAATATTTTAAACTATTTTCTAAATAAATCAATAGTAAACGGAGAAACAATGAGCTCTATACTCTATTTAAGGAGCCAAACGTCACAAAATTTATAAAACTGGGAAGACTTCGGTGGCTGGGTCGTGTGGAGAGATTGTCCGAGCATCAAACACCAAAGTCCCTGCTGAACTCAAGGTTAATAGGGCGATGGAGCTAAGGAAGGCTAAAATTAAGATGGAGTGATAACATCCTCAAAGATATCTCTGCCTTAGAGCTTCGAAACTGGAGAGAGCTGGCACTAGACCGAGATGAGTGGAGGAAAATTATTGAGGAGGCCAAGACCCACCAAGGATTGTAGTCCCAAGAATGATGATGATTAAACGGAGAAATACACCAATAAATCACCATATTGTTATCAGTAAAAAAATCAATTTAAGACCGAGGAGCAGACCTAAACAGATATGGAAAAATTACTAAAAACAGGCTTGCAAGAGGTAGTTCCCAGACTGATTTCCATAATAACCAAAGCTGTATTTTTCTTCTTGTACTGGCTGAAAGCCATTTGGGCCTCTTTGTGCAGTATTTTCCGCCTTTTGTGGACTCCCAGCTGACTTTCCATCTTTTGGGGGTTTCTTCTTCCTTTTAGTTTACCGTGCGAGGCGAGGTGTGGTGTTCTTCTGCAGTCCATTCTTTTCACATTATTTTTCCCAATACTATCTCCATTATCATCGTGCTTTTTCTCATTCTATCTTGCCTGTTATATTTCGGAGGGTTTTCAGCTCTGTCGTTCTAAGAAGTGATTATAGCACAAACTGTGTCAGCTATTATTTCGATGCCTTAAAAATATTTACCTAAGTCGAGACAGGTTTTTTGTTTATTATCCATGTTGTATCAATATTCAGGCTTAGACTAGAATTATACAAATTCTTATTTTTGTGACATGATGGCTTCTAAATAAGTATCTTCGACAATTTCTCGTGAACCAACATGTTAGTCATATACACTACTCTGTCTCTGGATATCGGGTTGGCACTTTGGACATATTCTGGAAATAGAGCGTAAGAATATTTTGGAAGAAGTTTGCTGGTGGACTGTAATAATAATGTGTATGTAAAAACGTTATCTTTGTTGGCATTAACAGAATTTGTGAACTTTCTTAGTACTTCACCGTTTTATCTGCCCATACTATCTCAACTGTGGTTCTTCCAGCTTACATTTTCATACCATTCAACATATACATTTGTTTTACGATTGCCATAAGTAAAATACAAACGTTGATTTTTTGTTAGTACGCGACAGCTGTCTCTTTGTTCGAAACATCATAAAAAGTTATATAAAAAATAAAGTTAAAAAATACTAAGACTCGCACGCCGTTACAAAATTAAGATCGGCGAGGAAAAGGTTAAAAAACAACTACACTTTGGCGAACAAAGCCAGCGTGTGCAACGTGTACATATGTTGACACGGAGCCAAGTAAGTTTGGTCCAGATAAGCCGTACTTTCAAGAGCGAGCAGCATTCTGCAGATTTATCATCGTTGGGAGCTAAACGGGATCCTTTACAAACATAAAGTTGCATTAGCAAAATGCAGACGGAACAGGAAGTGCCGGCAAGTTGGCTGCAACTTGCGCCGGACCGGTACGTTTGTGCATTCGGATGTTTATAAACCCAATTAGATACCTACTCCCGCGTGTATTGAGAGATTCATCTATTCAATCGCTGCCAGTTCATTAATTTAATGATTGTAAACACTTTGTGTGTGGTACACACATGTGGTAGATAGATTAAAGAAAGGAGTGCTGAGATGGTTTGGTCATGTGGAACGTATGAACGAGGAAAGGATGGTTAAGAAAATATATGAGGCGAGTGTTGAAGGCAACATAAATAGAGGGCGTCCGCGAAAGAGCTGGCATGATCAGATACAACAAGTGTTTGAGGATGGCCCCGTTAAAAGCCGCAACAACCGTAGAACTTGTATGAGAAGATGTATGAGTATGACCGAAGAAAAAGTGGTGTGCCAGGATAGAAGAGTGTGGCATTCAATCCTCTCTGCCTACCCCTGCGGAGAAACGGGGTGATGGTAAGTTAGTTGGTTAGTTAGTTTGGGCGCTAAAGAAGTCTCTCGAACAGTGCGCATGAAACTAGAATCAACTAGGCTATTCTCACAATCACTGGAAATATAAAAAACTACTAGAAATGTGGAGAAACTAGTACAACGTTCTTGAGCAAGCAAAAAATCTAGCGCGCGTGCGGCGAGACAGTTTGTTGTTTCTGACAGTTTGGCAATATCATACAAAATAGCGAAGATTCGGTGTACAACCAGCGACAGTAAATTGAGAAAGTATCAAAAAACTTTTGGAAATAAGTGCGACCACTTACGTATAAATTGACGTGAATTATGTGCAAATCTGTGTGAAATATTTAACATGTAGTGCTGACTAAATACCCTTTCAAAGATGGAACAACAGAATCAACGTCCGTGGTTATTTATTAGTGGTTATCCTAGATACACTAAGGTGGTTATAATTTTCCAAATTTCTTTATTACTCCCTTTATATTAACTCGTGGCATCTGCTTGCTTGCCGGCTTGCCGGGTGAAAAAACTTTGAATCGATTTTTAACCCTTTTCCAGTGATCCAGTCGAGGTGAAACTTGGCAAGGACTCGTGGCGATGATCAAGAAGATCTATCAAATTTTGGTTAAAATAAAATAATAATTACAGTATATTACGGATTTTTAGAAATTTTATTGGTTTTATCAAATTGGAATCATTAGAAAAATTTGATTACTAGCACAACGGAGGCCCGATATTTTCTAAATTTGAATTACTCCATCGGTATACATAATAGGTACTTAACTACGAATGTCGAAAATCTAAATTAACTGACAAATGTTTTTAGAATTTAATCTTCAAAGCATGAAGTGTCTTATCAAAGCTCAAAACATCTGACATTTTAGAAATAGATTAAATTACTGTAAGTTTAGTGTTATGTTATATGTTTTAATTCGTCTTTAATTGTTGTTATATTTTACAAAGAAAGGGAGTATAATAAAAACTTGGTTTTTATGGGTTACCTTTTTTTTAAATGTAAGGTTGAACTAATACTAATTTCGTTTATGAAATTTTGTATGCGCCTTTTTATAAACATAAGGGTTTTTCCTATAAAGTTTTATTTTTAAATGCTATTTATATTCTAAAATACTTATTAAACTGAAGTTACAGTAAATAAAATGCGAATATTAAAAAAATTCTAATAATTACATGATATGAAATACCTTCGGGAACAAACCACGTCACAAAAGATTTAATAATGTGAAGTCATCCACTTTACGCAAATATTGAATGTTTCAGAGTTCTATCTAGTCGGGAAGTTTCCACCACAAACAATAGACAAATGTAGTTTTAATAAAAGCATGTAAAAACAAACACGGTGAATTAAATACACCACTACCTTTAACTGCATCACTGCTTTAATTATATTGCTACTAGCACAGAATTATAACAAATACAATAATTTTATTTTGATGTGATTTTGCCTATAATAAAAAACTTGGATAAAAATAACCTATAAAAACCAAGTTCTATTATACACCCTTTCTCATTGAATCAGCTTTCTGCTTATACATGCGTCGGGTTAATTACGCATTTATGTTGATTTCAATTTGAAAAAGCCATTAAAATTTCTAAAAATCCTAAATTATACCAAATTTATTAAATTTTTTTTAACGAAAATTTGTTAGATCATTTTTGCAATTTGCACATTTGCAAGCAGGCTCGTTGCCACGAGTTTCAATATTTTCGTCAGACAAGCAAGCAAACGCTACGAGTTAAAATAAAGGGAGTGAAAAGGTGATTTGTTGCGGTTATTTATTTCTTACAAGCATTTTTTTCAGCATTTTTACCAGAAAAACTAACTAACTAACTAACTTACCAACACGCCGTTTCCCCGTGAGGGTAGGCAGAGAGGATAGAGCGCCATACTCTTCTGTCCTGACATACAGCATTCGCTTCATCTACATAAATTTGAATTACTCCGTCGGTATACATAATAGGTACTACGAATGTCGAAAATCTAAATTGACTGACAAATGATTTTAGAATCTTCAAAGCATGAAGCGTCTTATCAAAGCTCAAAGCGTCTGACATTTAAGAAATATATCAAATTACTGTAAGTTCAGTGTTATTTTATATGTTTAAATTCGTCTTTAATTTTTGTTATATTTTACAAAGAGGAGTATAGTAAAAACTTGGTTTTTATGGGTTACTTTTTTGTTTAATAAAATTATCAGAATCGTTTTTGATTACTGGTGCACGTCGCCACCAGCGCATAAATCTTCCTCGATGCAGCTCTGATACGATCGGTGGTCCTGTATAGACGCGGACCCTGGATTCAGGAAGCGGACAGTAGCTCGGTGCAGATAAATTTCTCCGCAAGATTTACGACGCTGCACAGATGATCTCGCGATATAACACGTTACAACCGGGTTAATTTGTAGCACCTCAAATGAAATCCAAATTCAACAACCCATACCTTTTTGTCGTGGGTGAAAAGCGCAAACCAAAAATATAACTATTCTGAATTGCAAACCATATTGTGGATTAAAATCTTCTTCTTCTTCATCAGCCTTCGTTTTTCCACTCCTAGATATAGGCCTCTTCCTTTTCTTTCCATCCTTCCTTGTTGTTTGCTAATTGTAGCCATTTCTTTCACCCTACAGCGGCTATATCATCGGCCTATCACTTTTGAGGTCTTCCGATGCCTCTTTTACTCTCCCAAGGTCTCCATTTCCGAACTCTGGGAGGCCATCTTGTAGCATCCTGCCTTGCAACGTGTCTTGCTCATTGTCATTTTAGCTTCACAACATGATTCGTGGTATCCACTACTCTAGTTCTGCGCCTAATTTCGTCGTTTCTAATTCTATCTCTTAGGCTTACTCCAAGCATGGATCTCTACATGGATCGTTGCGTGCATTTGAGCTTTTCTACACTTTTCTTTATAAGTGCCATAGTCTCCAATCCATACGTCATCACTGATGACGTATGGATTGGAGACTATGTGAAGTGGAGTATGCGTGATTCAAAGGCTTTTATTTTTAGGATTAAAATCAAAACCATAAATTTTTGTTCATCCTGTCAGGCGTAAAGGTTATATAATAAATTATTTTGGATTTTGAGAAATTAAAAGAAATTTGGACTCGGGTATTATTTGTTTAACAATATTACTTTCTCTAATTCTTGTTCTCTCCTCTCAATATTCCTATTACAACCATCTTTACACTAGTGACTCCAACTCATTTTTTCAGTATTTTGTTAATTGATCAAAGTATTGGTTAAATTAGTATAAACCACTACCTGATTTTAACTCTACCGATTTCTAGATGAACCCGTATCTTCCTCAGGACCAACACTTCAATACTATGTTCACATCACTATACTCCACAACCATAGTGCCTACTGTTAACCTTTCACCAATATTCATCGCATACGTGTTAATCCTATCAAAGATGAGCATGCACTAACTTGCATGCAGAACGATCAGGAATCTACGAGGGAGAGGGAGTGAGACGGGGAGTCTAAAGTAGGTGTTACCAAATCTTTTTTGAAAATTAACACCCACATCTGACCCAAGAAATGTTTGGAAAACACATGATATTTGTTATTTTATATTGTTTTGAAAGAATAAATGTCCAAATAGTATAATAGGGCAGATTTTCGGAAAAGTGGCAGCATTTTTAGCATTTTTTCAAATCAGTTGGTCAGAGAGCATTTTAAACATTTTAAATCAAGCCAGTTTTTAATCTTTATTCCTTTTGTTCGCTGTTTTGAAGAATTTTCCCTTTGGTCGTGCTCAATTTACAATTGCATTTCGCGTTTTATTAATCCTCATTACGAACGATAAAAGAATCAGTCTAATCAATTCGTCGACAAAGGTAGGTTTTTATTTCAATTTGTCGGCGGTTCCAGCCAGGATCCGGGAAGAGATTTGAGAATCGTTTAGACATTGATCAGTCTCTTTTCCCGGGGCTGGAACGAACAAGTTCTATTCTAAATAATATAAAAAATTTAACTATCAAAGCGCACATAAATTTTAAAATTTAATTTCTATTCATTGATTATTTTCATAGTGAACATTTTTCATAATTTTTGTGGTATGTTAGTTTACCAAAAAAATTATGACAAAAATGCGATTGCGTTCCACACTGTCTTCAACAAGCTTGACTGGGCTGAGTGTTTGACCGTAAACAGCGACCACATTATAATGTCGCCACCTTTATGTGGCGACCATCACAAAGTAATGAATATTACATAATGAAAATTCGTTTTAATTTATGTTTTGATATATTATTATTAATATCTTACCTGTTCATTGGGTGAAAAGAGAAGAAAGGAAAACACAGCTACGTACCTGAAACAAAGAAATTTCAGCGATGAATAAAATGAAAAACTGCGCGAGTGTGTGATTTATTCCACAAAATCCCGACAGAACAAAGACCATGAGATGAATGATGAGAGATGTGGGTTATTTTCTTTGACAAAAAAATCGATAGAACCTGCGCTACTGTCGCTGCGTCAGCTCAAATGCTGAATCAATTCGATGACATTCATCAGACTCCGATTTATCCTATGTGTAGAACAATCAAAATTGTTTATTTCCATTTATTATACATTGTATTATACATTATGGATTTATTGGGTGGGGAGGCTCTTAAAAAACTTTTCTAAAAAAATCTAGAGTCTGTCTAACAATATTTTTATTCCAGGATTTTTGCATGCCTAATGTTAAATTAATTTTTTAATTTTAAAAACAATGCTTAGTGAAAATATCTAAGGAAAACGAAAAATTCACGCACAAATGTCTAAAAATATTAAATCATACTTAAATTTTAACTCCCCTAAAATACTAAATCGTACTTAAATTTTAACTCCCTAAAATATTTTAAATTTTAACTCCCTAAAATATTTTAAATTTTAACTCCCTAAAATATTTTAAATTTTAACTCCCTAAAATACTGAATCATACTTAAATTTTAACTCCCCTTAAACCGCAAAAACACTATTCTCTTGAATAAATAACATATTTTAATCAACTATCCACTACATTAAACAGTATTCAAAATCCAAAATTGTTTTAAAATTAATTAAATAAATACCTATATAGAAAATCCATTTAGATTGCAAACAAACATATAATTTATTTTAATTCATCACCCACTCCAAGATCTTAACTGAATATTTCATATATATTTTTTACAGTCCATATATTTTATTAACTTTAAATAAACACTGAATTATATACATTACTTTGATTATATTTCACTGTAAATGAACTCCCTATCCAAATATGAGGAATTCTGCTTCCTTAGAAACGTAGTACATAAAATATTTATTGTTACAGCTATAATATGCTTCACCTATTTCAAATAACAGAATGTCATCAACTAATATCTAAAACAAAATTATGCCCCGCACCCACTGGTGAGATTCAGATAAAATTTTCATCTCGAGAGTTTGGAGACAACTCTCAGGTTCGGTCCACCGTGCATATACCAGGCCTCAGAGATTCAGAATGCTTGTTCAAATATCAGTCTGTTGAAGTTCCTTTCGTCTTTCAACTGTAAATAACGTCGGTAAAACGTAATAAATGTTGGTAATTTTTAATAAGTAAATATCTGTTGGTATATATTATTTTAGATGACATGTGTATGCATGTGACGCTTCTCAGTGTCAAATAAAACTTCCGTTTCGCATACGGATGTGTATATATTTGTTTCATACTACCTAACTCAAGCGGTAACCTCGAAGTTTATCTTTAGATTCATATCCAAAATTTCTGAGACTTGAATCTAATCGTATCTCATTCTGTAGTCGTGGGAATTTATTTGTATTTAATTTCGCCCCCCTCGTATTTTATAATTTAACCCATTAAACTTTCAGAAACCATGTCATGGTAGCTGCTGTAACAGACAAACTTAATGATGCAATTGTACACAAAAAAAACACAAAAGAACAACAACTTGTATAACATGCAGGAGAACTGCAATTATCGAGGAGTTGAGCCGGAGCAGATCTCAGAATCAAGCTCTATTGGAAGAGTTACAATTAGAAAGAGAAGAGAAAAATTGATTGCTATAGTAGTGCAAGGAATATACCGGAAGAATCCATAAATGGATCCATAAATTCAATCTTTATTTAAGTAAAACTTCCTGTCTTTAATCTTCCATGAATAATATAAGGATTGATAAATCTTCATTAAACTTATCCAAAACGCTTTGATAGGCTAGCTCTAATACTATAATAGCGACTCTACACACTCGCCAAGAGAAATTTTATTTTATTTTTTATATATTCTCATGCAGGTCGTAAGCTCTGGGCCACCATATTAAAAGACTTCCGTACATGTTTCTTATATAAATGGTTTCGTCCTGTGAGACTGCTGTAATTTATCTTAATTGAGTTATTTATTGCTTGTTTATTCTCTTCAGCGAATGCCTGATTTCTCTACCATGATGTTTGAACCAATAATGGATGGATATTGTAGGCAATATATCATGACACTACCTTACAATAGCAACCTCCTGCTTTCTTTTATTTGAAAGTGTAGCCATTTTGAGTTATCTTATTTATTTATTTCTTTTTTTTTTCAATTGATTCAGCAACATTGTAGATTGATATTTAAAAAAATATTGATTGTATTATTAGTACAAATCTACTTATATTATTTGATTAATTACACCTACATGTTTTGGAAATGCCTTTCCATCGTCAGGGTGTTATATATATGTCAAAATATCTAAAAAAAAATCCAAAAATTGCGAGTAATCAAGAACTTCAGCAATAATATTTAAAAATAAATTTTCAAATAATTTAGAAAAACAAAAAACAAGACACATTCATTTTGTTATTTAGACATATATGTAACACCCTGACGATAAAAAGGTATTTCCGAAACATGTAGGTATAATTAATCAAATAATATAAGTAGATTTTTACAAATAATACAATCGATATTTTTTTATTAATTTTTTCAATTGGTTGAGCAACTTTGTAGGTTCACATTTAAAAAAAATAAATTATTAATTGTTTTAATCTACTTATATTCATTAATTCCATTTACATTCCAACTACATGTTTCGAAAAAACCTTTCTATCGTCAAAGTGTTATTCCATGTCTGAATAATCAAGGTTTTTTCTGAATTTTCGAATCATTTATAAGAAAATGATCACGGTTTTGATAAAAATTTAGGACTTTCTATCTTACACGTAATTAATTTTGGTCTGAAATCGAATAATTTAGAAACATTAAAAATTAGTAAAGTATGTGAAAGAAAAAAAAATTATTAATAATCAATTAAATCTAACTACTGGCCCAATTCTAAAAATTTTTACAATAATTTTGTGTAATCAAGAACTTCATCAATAAAATTTAAAAATATTTTTTTAAATAATTTAGAAAACAAAAATTAAAGGACTTCTCTCGTGATTCTTGTGAAGTTTAGCATGGAATTATAATTATGTTGTTTTTTGTAGTTGGGTAGTATGGTTTGATTTCATTGATATTTTTTAAGAAAAATTTCAACAATCATTATTTTCACACATTCAATAACTTTATCACTAGAAACTAAAGAAACTGAGTATTTTTCAGCACTCTGAATATTTTAGAATAAATTGGAAACCTCTAGAAACCAGTAGAGCACAATTAAATTTACCAGAAGTTTAGAGAGAAAGTTTAGAGTGAAAACATTTCCTATATATAGCCTGGGACGCAAGCGCCGGTCGTTTTTTTTCGAAGTCATAGATAAAGCGAGCGGGCGATCCGTGTCAGCTATCTGCTAAAGTATAGCTAAATTAAGTACCAAATTGCCTACCTACGTGCGGAATACTCTAGTGGTGAATCAGTGCGATAGAAACTGTGTAAACAAAGTGTTTCACAGACAAGTGTAATATTCTTGAATGACGAATAGTGTGAATTTCGTAATAGTGTTCCAGTTAAGTTTGCGTCCAGTGACTGTGAATGAAAATTTTGATGGAAAGGTTTTTCTGAAACATGTAAGTGTAATTAATGAATAAAATCTATTTTTACTCCTTTTATATTAACTTGCGTCTGATTGATTGATTGCTTGTCTGACAAAAAACTTTGGATCAACTTTTAAACCTTTTCCCGTGATCCAATCGAGCTGAAACTTTTCAAGCAGACTCGTGGCGACGATCAAAAAGATCTATCAAATTTTCGTTAAAAAAAATAATAATTATAGTACAATTTTGGACTTTTCAAATTTTTAATGTTTGCTCATACAAGTTGTATGGAGATTCTGACGCATATGGTAGACACGAAACCCAAAAATGAGAAAGGGATTATTGTAAAAACTTGTTTTTTATGGGTTACTTTTTTATTTATTTATCATTTAGTCCACGAGGTTTCCTCTGCCGTTGCATTATGGTAGCAGCTGAAGCAACAGGATATTAGGTAATAAAAGATTTTACTGTTATTAGCGTGTGCCTCTTTTACTACCGTACACGAGCCCTGGGAGCGGGTCACGTGGCCCACCAACACACAGCCAGCCCGGGCATATCGTCGCGATGCTTCAGACGCACACCAACGCGGCCTACCTTTCCGCCGTTTGCAATTAAAATACACTCCGACTAGTCCTTAATGGAAACTGTTCATAATTTATTACTCTGTTTCAAAAACCCTAGTAAGTTATCACTAGACAACACACTAGTTTAAGGGCGCTTAGCCAAAGCGTGTGGGGTAGGATACATGGATTGCGGCTTTGAGACAGCCGTACAACGGTTAATTATACTTTTATAGTACGGTTAAGTTCGTGTGTGTTGATTTATTATAGGAACTCTGGATCGAGAACAAAACTAAGACAACAAAAACACATTTTAAGTGTTTTCTTCTTAAAGGGGGAATTCTAGTCTAGAAATTTAAAAAAATGAAAAATATATTTTTTGTACATTTCGTAAGTTTAGACATCCAAAATTATGTCCTCAAAATTCCAATTATTTATCGAGATACAGCGATTTCGGTGACGCGGCAAGTAAAATCAATAGAGGATAGATGTTGCCCGACTACCTGCGGATGGATTACCCCAAACTACCTTTTTTATACTCTATACCTAAATAATGTATATTTAACTAATGTGAACATTTTTAAGTGGAGAAAGTTCCATTGTACAGAGCAGGAATCGCCGATTAAAAATATGTAAGTATACCATACTGAAACTTTACTCTAAACTTTAAATGTGTTTTTCTAGAAACGACATTTTTCAAGCTGGCGTGCATGTATAACGTAAAAAAATGTATAACAAAAATGTTCTTTGTTTTTTTTACAAAGCTCTAAAAAACGCCCGAAATTCGTGCTTCTAGACTAGAATACTTCCTTCACAATCCCCCTGTCTGCATTGATCAATAAAAATAAAAAGGATTTACAAAATACATAAAAAATATGGGAGTATATGGGAGATGTTACTGTTATTTAGAATTTACAGCTAGTATTGTTTTTTGAAGCCAGAAATAATAACCAGACCAGTAGTTAATTTGAAAATAATATTTTAATGTGGATAACAAATTTTCAAAGATAGCCGACAAACAATACATTGAACCCCCACGTCTGGAGCTTGGCACTTAACAAAAGCAAATTCTGGATGATTAATCAGAGAAATAGAGGAAGAAAAATAGGTTGCAAACATTGAGCATAGTTTTATGGTGAGCATGGTTAACACATTGTCGCACAGGTATTTGGCGCTGTATGGTTCGAGTTAAATACTCATTTTATTATTAAACTTTATTTAAACAACACTTTATAGAACAGAATTCTTAAGATTATTCGCGTCCGAAAATAATCACTTGAAAACATCGCTACAATTTTAGGCAGCTCGCTGATCCCAGATTTCAACTTGAAACTCCCTGGCAATCGCTGTCAGCAATTTTGTATGTCTGATGTCCCGCGCTCCGTGCCTTGTGCCTGTGCCTAGTATCTTTAGGTTGCTTCATACTTTTATAGATTATTCTAGGAAACTCTAGACCGAACACAAAAAAACTCTTATTTTTTTATAAAATGACATTGTTTATTGTAAAGAACTCCTTTACAATTTTTAAAAATTAAAAAATCATACACATTTTTAAGAGTTCAATATTTTTTCCAAAGCAGGACGACCGTTTCGGCAGATTATGCCATAAGTGTTGGATTTTAAAAAAAAAACTCATTGTTTTATAAATAAATTATAAATAATTTTGGCAATCGGTATTGTAAAAATCGTATACCTACTTTTAAAATTTATGGTCAATTCCTTTTAATGCCGTGTCAATCAATCCTTTTCAAAAACTGCAGGATTAGAGCCGAAAAAATCTATTAAATTTATACCCGACTAATATTTTCACGAAAATTTCGTTCGTTATTGAGAAAAGATGATACACGTCATTTGCAATTACTGTAAGACTCGCTTTTTCATTATTTTCTATCTTAACTGTACAAATATGTATAGGAACAGAAACAGCGGTCACTGAATTATTATAAGTATGTTATCTTTACTCGAGTTTAATTTAAATTTTATACTTTATTCCTCGAGTTTCGAGAGTATAAGAATCTCCCACCAACCGGTGAAAAATCTGTACATAGTAAACGCCAAATCCATCACAAGCAAACTTCTTTAAAATGATTTCTTATTTTTCTTGTGCTTTATCAGTTCAACTTGCTCTGTAACAACAATCACATTGCAGATCTACAGTAATACTCCATAGCCGAACCGGTGCTTAAGGTTCTTTCCTCTTTTGTCCTCCTTTGGCTACGATTTCCAGAAATATTCTCCTGTATTCTTCTTCTTCTTCTTATGGCGCCATCTCCTATCGAAGATCGATGATCATTCTGACGATTTATTTACCAAAGCTTGGAATAACTGAGTCGAGTTACACTTATACCAGTCTCTCAAGTTACACAGCTCTGAGATGCGGCAGAATTGGTGGTTTGACTCTCTGTCAATCTCCGATGTTGTGTTAATGTGTGGACTCTGCATTGGAAGAAGATCTGCCGGTCCTGTGCTTCCCTAGCCGAGTTAAGGAGGTGTCTGTTTAAGCTTAGTCATCCACTGCCGCCACCGCAGGATTTGTTTAACTATTATGTATTATTTTCTTATTTTGTTATTATCATCTCTTTGTTCTTGTATTTATTTATTTATGTAAATCCTTTCATTTAATAAAGACGTATCTAACGGTGTCGGTCTGTGAATGGGTTAGTTTTTGCGGCCGTGCCGCCTCGCGCCGATTTAAACGACCGATGTGGGGCAGCACGGTCTTGCATTGTAGCTAAAAAAATTTCAAACTAAAGACGAATGAGAAGGGCCGATGTGGGAGCTTTTGCTCATTAAACGATCCTGGGTGAGCGGTGGATACCATTCAGCTCTGAGATGCGGCGTCTTCCTACGCTTCTTTTACCACTTATTTACTGCATTATAAGATGCATAACCTCATACTTCTCTGAATGTCTCATCACATTTATGTTCGAGATATTGACGTTTTCTGATTCCTCTTGCTTAAAACGTATTTTTTCACATCTTAAATACTTCAAGGCTCTTTATTATGTTTTCGGTAAGTGTCCATGCTTGAATTCCATAAAATAATGGGTATCTAACATTTAATGTTACACCTGTATGCATCTCCTGTACAGGATTTGGGATTATAAATTACTGTTTTAAATAACAATTGTGTATGAGCAACAACACAACCCTTTTTCATTCTCAAAATCAAATTCTGTTTCCCATTCCCTCGCATTAAGTTTTGCGTTGCGACCCGCGCGCAGTCATTCGGTAATATTGTGTTTCCAGACAAATCTGGGATGGAGAAATAATGCCCGGAGAACCGGGGAGACCATTTGGATTCATTTACATGGAAATTTGAATGGGACAAAGATAGTTCAAAGACCCGAAGGGGACGCGGCAGACAATACAGTGATGCTTGGATAGCGACAGATTCGGTAGCAAACTGCGACGAATTTGTCAGCCCCGAGCTCGCTGTCATTTTGCGAAACTTTGCTGGCTTTGTGTTCTCCGTTGAGTTCAAGCTGAAGAAAAATTATGCAGGATCAATGACGCAGTAAGGGGGTCACGCTCTCGATTCATAAGAATACGTCTGTTTTTATGTGGTATCAAAGAAACAAAGAAGACCTGGTGGAGGCACTTCAGACACGAGTTTGGTATCTATTCTTTCCAGGACCAAAAACAATCTTGATGAACTTGTGACGACAAATTGAAATAATTACTCCAAATTCATTCACCTTTGTCGACTAAACAACTTACTTACTTACTTACTTACCATCACGCCGTTTCCCCGTGGGGGTAGGCAGAGAGGATAGAGCGCCATACTCTTCTGTCCTGACATACAACTTTCACTTCGTCTACATTCAAAAGTCTTCGCATGCAAGCTCGACGGTTCTTCAGGCTTCTAACAGGACCATCTTCCAGTATCTGGTTAATCTGGTCATGCCACGTCTTCCGTGGTCACCCTCTCTTTCTGGCGCCGTCAACACTTGCATCATATATCTTTCTTACCATTCTTTCCTCATTCATTCGCTCAACATGCCCAAACCACCTGAGCGACCCTATTTTTATTCTCTGTATTATGCTACGATCAGCTTTACATTCATTCCTAATATCTTCATTCTTTACTCTATCATACATGGATTTACCACACATACATCTAAGGGACCTCATCTCCAATTCAATCTACTTTCGTTCCTCTTCTGCCAGCTCCAGGCTTCGACTAAACAAGCCGACTCTTTATCGCGAAATGACGTTTATCTGTTTCAAAATGTTCTGAGAGTATTCACAAAATCAAATAAAGCTTTTGAAATTTCACTTTCACTGGCGATTTCATCGTTAGAAATATACTTAAATTAAATAAAAACACGAAATTTTTAATTAATTAACAATAAATAAAAACAAAAAATTTGATTATGCACAGCCAAAGAGCAAAAATTTCGACGTTCCAAACGAAAAAATATCTAAAAAGCACACGACGCTCCGTATCTGTCTACAACTCATTCTAAAAATAATGCTTCTTTGACTGATATTGAAGTTGAAACCAAGAATGATTAAGAAGCAATAAAAACAATGTAAAAATAAAAATATGATTAATATCATGTTATTCGTCAATGCATTCCAAATCATATTTAGTGACATCTGAAATGTCATAAAATGTGATAAAGAATACGTTACGAATAGGTCAGAAATCAGTATTGATAATTAATTTAGTCAAATGTTTCAGGCACCAATATACAACTGATGAAAACACCCATGATATGAGTAGTCAGCACCGGTAAGTGAGGTAATTTTTTATATACGAATCACTTGTTAGTCGAATCGATTAATATGGAGTAACTTTTTTGTGAAGTTGTGAATTTTGGGTCTGTTTTCTTTTTTGGTATTTGTTAGTTTTAAGGTATAGTGGCTTCAAAACGGTCATGGAGTGTATGAAATTTTACAAATAAGATGACTGAGAGATTACTGAATGAGGAACTATACTAAAATCACAGTGAAGATCTGAATCAGTGAGATTGAAGACTACTTCGAGGTAGAAGTATTTATATAAATTTACCGTGATAACACAGGTGAATCCATAACTTTTTTATTGTTTCAGAGGTTTGTAGAAATCCATAATCACACATATGGAAATAAAAACAATTATTTTTTAAATTCTACCTTCTTAATTAACTGAGACGCGTTTCGCCTTATGGGGGCATTATCAATCCAAATATTTTACAATCAACAACGTGTATTTATATTAAAAGTATTAGAAAGAGATGCTTTATAATTTTAAGAAATCCAAAAACCTTTTTTTCTATTACTTTGTGAATCCATAACCTCTTCTTCAACCAACAAAGATCTCTACCGAAGTTACCATCCCTCTAAATATTTTTGAGTTTATTAGTTTTTTCCATCAACCATCATAAAGCTCGAATACCATTCGATCAAGAAATAGTTCGTGGTAAAAATAGTATTTTTTGGTCTGCTAAAAAGACCACAACATCAGAACACTATAAATATTGTTCATGAACCAAAATGTGTACGCGTCATGCTGGAGGTGCAACGGATTCATTGACATGTAACAAAAAAATTATAATAATCTGTAATACGAGTTATGAAAATGTTGAAAACGGAAAAATTTGTGCTTCTTATAATTTTTTTATGACAAAGTAACGGTGTCAAAAATACTATAAAAATGTGTACGGAGAACACAAGGTAAATATGTGTCTTAATTGTACTGAAGTTATTGAAACTGAAAAAAGTATAAAAAAAATATTTTTTTGTTTCGTTACTTATATTTAAAAATTTTTTAGATTTTTGAATGGTATCTCAATAAAAGTAGACTGAGGTTGATTTTTGTAACTTCAAATAAAAAATAAGAATTATAATTGCATTTTTTCTTATTTTTCCAGTAGAAACAATAATATATTTCTAAAAAAAGGCTCACACTAAATAAATAACATAGTTAAAATCACACCGCATAAGAATTAAAATCAGTGACTGAAACTTGACAAATAAAGAGCCACTACCTATAAAAAATAACAAAAGCCTTCTGGGGTTAAGCGGGTCTAACGACCAAAGCAGAAATCTGGTTAAGGTCAAGACTGTAATCCTATCTATACATTCAATAAATATGGCGAGCTCAGGAAGGATTTTGTCGTTCCAACTTTAATCCCATTAATATTTTTTTCTATATTTTAAATTCTGGTTTCCACTCATGGCATAAAGTGAGAGTAGTGGTAATCATTGTACATATCACTGATAACCGATATATTTAAATACAAAAGGTGGTTCAAATCACGGACGTGAATGACCACTGCTTTACATTGTAACCTACCTGCATACATTAAAAAATCATACGACACAATCATGATCACACTTCCAGTATTCAAAATTACTTTACGTTGCATAAAATAAAAACACGTCCAAAGTATTCTGCAGACAACAGCAGAAACAGAATTTGTACGAAGTACCTTAACTTCGCATTAATTAAATTTATGGCAACATTATCTTTTACATACACATCATATTTAATTCACGAACAAACTCATTATTTTTCTGTCGTACCAGCAGAAAACGAAGGGCTTTCACCGAGGGCCCTGCGGCCGGATATTATTTTGATGCTATTATTGTTTTTAGAATATATAAATTAAGGAGGTACTTAAAATTAAAAAGAGTAATCTACGCCACTGTAAAACAAATCACACCAAAATATTAATCAATAACTGTAAGACAACAAATTGAATAATACAATTTTCACCTCTTATCATTATCTTTTGCATTATATCATTCTAAAACGAGAATGTTAATTTGAAAAATGAAATGTAAAAGATTAGTTTTGTACTCACTTGTGAATGCTAAAATAATATCTGAAAGAGCAATCTAATAAATCTGTTTTGTGAAATGAATACGATATTTTTTTCTTATTTTCCATTACCTTTATCCTTATAGGGTGGGGGGCATATCGCTTAGGTGGCACTCGTTTGGTCCATAGGTCTATCTTTCTTGGCCGAGTTCATCCATATTAGTCTTTTCCAAGTTCTCTTGGGTCGCCTTGTAGGTCTTCTTCGCTCTGGTATAAAGTGAGACTTGTATGATATTTTAGAGGTAAAGTACTCTTCCATCTTAAGCTTCCCCATGTGACCAGATTGCGAGTTTTATTATAATTGCCGGTTTTAATAAATGAAACGTTTGTTTCATGTTCCCTGTCGGGTCCCCCCAACGTCGGCGACTATCTGGGAGAATGTCCAGGGCAGTGCGGAACAGCTCTTCCACGCTTCTTATCCCGGTCTACTCTCGGATGTTTCCAAGCCAGGAATGCCGCCTCCTTCCGACCCCTCTGCGACCCTCAATCTTCCCCTTATGACGAGCTGAAGGATGGAGTATTTTTCACCTCTCATTATATGACCAAAATATGAAATTTTACGGAACTTTACTATGTTGAGTAACTGTCTGTTTGTATTTGCTCTACGTAAAACTTCAACATTACTAGTCATGTCAGTCCAAGATATCCTTAACATTTTACGATGTATCCACATTTCGAACGCCTCTAGGCGATTTAGAGTAGTCACCTTCAGCGTCCATGCTTCAACACCGTAAAGTAGAACTGACCATACATAGCATTTGATCAATCTCTGTCTGAGCTTCATGTTTAAATCGTCATTACAGAGTAGGTTTATCATCTTATTAAAAGATGCACGGGCTGTCTTTATTCTGCATTTGATCTCATGAGATATCTCTACATGAGAGGGTGCGGGCATTATCCTTGGCTTTATCCAACCGAGTTTCTCCAGGGTATGCTTGGCTACAATAGTCTAGAGACTAGAAGGAATGTGTATTTGATTACACATTTTTATCGATTGTTGCGCGGTATGATCGATAATCCTGAAATTATGCAGAGCATTGGTTTGTATGTTCCTGATAATTACGTTAGACATCGTCAGCATAGATTGTTTCACATTCCAATATACAGGACCAACCTGCCGATGGTTATGCCTGTTGGAAGAGCCACAGCTATGCTGAACAAAATCGCTTTGGGTATTGATATATTCCATGTGTCTGAGGGGGTTTTCCGAAGCGGGATTCTCCTACACCTTTGACCAGATTTTATGTTATTTTTAATTTATTATTTTATTTTGATATATACTTCTTAATATGTATGCCTTAAACATTTTGTTTGTAATATACATATTATCAATAAATAAATTGAATTGAATTGAATTGAATCTCCGTATCAGGGTCCAGATTGTCAGTAATAATACTGCCCAAATACTTAAACTGTTTTACTCTCTCAATGTTGACACCCTTTAGCTGAAGGCACACATTTGGATGATTCTCTCGGCTAAAAACTATAAACTTGGTCTTGCTAATATTTATGTTTAGACCATAGTGTTCGCCAGTGGAATGTTCGTTTGTTTGGAATGGCATTAAATATTCTTGAAACAAATCAATAGTATGGTTGATTCGTGTATTGTTACAGAAATCCTTTCACGCTGGAACCGAACATGATACATTAATAAGCCGCTATTATTCTGCACCGGGAGTCGAGATCAATTATTATCGCTCCCCTGTGAGGGTTCTGCTCACCGGCAAACATTTCACACGTTTGACCGAAATCGGCTGCGACCACTTCCTGCAGCCTTAATGGGGTGCGCTGGCTGTTCATGAATAACTTCCCCTGCATAGTTAATCCGTTTTCCGACCGCACACCCGACAGCCTGTATACCGGCAGACAGCCCTGTGTAATAATTTGAATCAAGACCAATATAGTAATCTCTCGGCATTCGCGGATTCATTATTTACGATTTCGCGTATAAGCATTTTTCAAAATTTTCCTTTTTACTTCCTTTCTTTTAACTCGTGGCGTCTGCTTGCTTGCCGGCTTGCCGGGTGAAAAAACTTTGGATCAATTTTTAACACTTTTCCCGTGATCCAATCGAGTTGAAACTTGGCAAGTAGACTCCTGGCGACGATCAAGAAGATCTATCAAATTTTCGTTAAAAAAATTAATAATTATAGTACAATTTCGGATTCTTAGAAATTTTATTGGTTTTTTCAAGTTGGAATCATTAGAAAAGTTTGATTACGGCTGGCGGCCCGATAACGTCGCGGAATATTTTCTAAATTTGAATTACTCCGTCGGTGTACATAGTAGATACTTTACTACGGATGTCGAAAATCTAAATTGACGTACAAATGTTTTTAGAATTTAATCTTCAAAGCTTGAAGTGTCTTATCAAAGCTCAAAACATCTCACATTTTAGAAACATATTAAATTACTGTAAGTTTAGTGTTATGTTATATGTTTTAATTCGTCTTTAATTGTTGTTATATTTTACAAAGAAAGGGAGTATAATAAAAACTTTGTTTTTATGGGTTACTTTATTTATTATTACATTCTTCTCAAATATTTACAAAACCCATATCATTTAGGATTACTCATTTCTCGCATTATCTTATTTCTGCCCACCAGAATCCTAAACTTGGGTATCGCTGCTTTTAAAAGTTATTACAAGAAATGATTATTCTACAACTTGTTCAAGAAGATGGATAGTAGATCCTCAATTACTATAATTTCATCACGTTTAATTTTTATGAACGCTCTCACTATATACCTCTCCCTCCCATACCTTTTCCTTACAGATTTCATATCTGTAACAATGACATTATTACTTTAACTGGTGACTGTGTGTGTTTTTATCTTTTTTATAAGGAATAAATTGTGATATCTTTCAGATAAAGATCTAAGTGAGTTTTGCCGCCCCTCTGATAAGAGATCCAGGAATAATCACCATAGTGCTGTTACGGGTTCACCCTGGATCCAGAGTCTGCCAAGATAAGAGACAAGATCAGGACGTGTTTCCTTCCCTACTAGCCAATGACCGCTCCATGACGTCTTCATCCAAGCCTTACCATCAATATTAGAGATTCAATCGTCCTACATTCAATCTTGTTGGGTAATAATTTGATTATAAATTTCGAATAACAATCACTCGTAATCGTTATGTGATATTCTAGAGAATACATAATACTAATAGAGATACATAGTACGGGATAAGAGATAAGGAGATCAGAATTGTAAAAATGTACAAGTTATTGTCTTTTGAGCAAGAACTTATCTTAACTAAAAAATCGACTGAAATTAAACATCAAAAATCAATAAAATTAATGAATTTTTCATTTGAAATTCAATTAATAGATAAAATCATTTATGCAGACCCCATAAACGATAGATCAATTAATTTCAAACGAGAACTTAATTAATTAATGATGACATATCGGGAATTATATAATAATTAACAAAGTAATAAAAAACAGTTATTATTTTGTTTTATGAACAGTTCATGAATCAAATGCATATAGTCAACGTTTATAAATATATCAAAAAATAGTGATTAAACGTTTTTTTTTGTGTTTCATTTCAACATAATTCTCGGACTAGTCCTGGTATTCGCGGTTTTCTCTAAGCTTCTAGCATACTCGGGAATACAGAGGGATTACTTTATTCAAATGCAATTTATAGTGACATGGAGAGGAATTTGATCCTCACAATTCAAGGCTTCTAAGAACGTCTTCTAAAGGCGGCAGTTTATTTATTTATATTTATTTATTTCGTTATGAATTTATACATTTAAATGAAGGTTGTTGCTTCACTAGACAAGGTCTGTTCCGAAGCAACTACCTGTATAGGTTTTTTTAAAGTTAAAAGTTAGAAAATACTACATGCATGAAAATCAGATAAACGCGGTCCAAAGGCGTATACAAAAACACATAAAAAGTGTTACAGTTGCCCGACCCGCGATAGCTTCATTTGTACTAAAATATAAGTTAAGTTCCTTTTGTTAATCCAGATTTTGTGGTTAAAATTTTCTAGGATATTCTTCCGTGTGTATACAAACTTTCTGGTCGATGCATTATGAGCATGCTGTGTTAATGCTTTTTTTATTTTTTTATTTATTTATTAATTAACGACCTATAGGGCTTTTTTACAACAGATAGGTAAATTGTACATTAATAGAATACAAAGTTTAAAGAAAAAAATAATTAAACGTAAATATAATAATGACATAAAGTGGAAAGAAAATAATTAAAATAAAGATACACATATATAAAGATAAATATAATATAAAGTAAAAAAGGAAGTATTTAACAAGCAGAAGCATAAGGAAAACATAATATAATAGAAATTCAAAAACAAAAAAAGCAATATACAAATATATAAAGATAAATATAATATAAAGTAAAAAGGAAGTATAAGGAAAGTACAAGCAGAAGCATTAGGAAAACATAATATAATAGAAATTCAAAAACAAAAAAAGTAAAAATATAAAGTGAAAAGCAATACTCAAGCTTTGAAATTCATAATATAATAAAAAATTTACATACAAATACAAATCAATTCAATGGTTATGGATAAGTATCGGTTTGCAATACCATGTCGAATACAGGGTATGTCTGTGTTCATATAGTTTGCGACAATACCGTGTCGAAGATATGTACATATTGTTGCAAGCTATTTTGTGTTATGTGTAAACGTTGTTAGAAAGGTCCCAAGCCCCAAGAAGAGTGGCAGCGTCTACTGAGGACGCGAACGATGACACGCCATTTCGTTAACTTGTCCCGGCTTGATCGCACGTATTTGCGAGTTTCTATTAATTTTTTTAATAAATGTATTTGTAAAATCGTCAAGAGAAGTTAATATGACCTCACCACATATATTTTTTCATGGATTCGCAAAAAGTGTCTATGGCCTAAAATCTCAGTAAATAATTGATCCACAACCAAAAGCTATAACAAACTTAATCAACTCGACACAACTGTAACTGGCTAAGCAATCTGGACCACTTAAACATCGTTAATAATTTATTATACCTTCGTAATGGGAGGTTGCGTATATGCACGGCGATACAAAGCTAAAGCTAGACTGCATTTAAAAGAATGTGCGCAATAAATATGTGTTGTTACGATACTAAAAATGAACACAAAATAAGTTTTTCTAGTAAGTAAGTAACCTTATTTAAACTAAAAAATATATATTTATTTGGAATATCATATTGAGTCTTGTAATAGGGCTTGCCAGGCGACTTTCACCACGCTTTCTTATTACCGGACAAAGCTGGGGAATGGTCTTTTGATTGTGGTCGACCTATAGTCGTCCAAGCTTTAGTCGTATTCATTCACTTTTTAGCAGAAAATTTGTAACTTTGCCTTCCCGGGAGGGGTATTCACATACCCCATAGATCGCTTAAAATTTGATAACTCAATAATAATGCAATCGATTTGATTCATATTTTTTGTAATCCTCACGGAAAAAGTGACGAAAATTTTAACATTAGTTTTCAAATTTCTAAGCATATAATATTTTTAAAAAAAATTCTCGGTCCAGTGATCTTTGCGCAGTACATGCACCTGCATGTGTTCACATGTTTCTGCATATTTTTTCCTCTGACACGTTATTTACAGTTGCTAGGTACTCTTTTTGTTTGACCCCACAACCGAATTGAATAGCCATGATGCGTATCAATATTGTGTAAAACAATATTAACTACACATAATCGAAGCATATACCAACATTCAATCCATTGAGGTAAGATTACGTAATAAAATTTTCCTTTTGATTAAAATTTAATTTCTCAATCCGCTCTATTTGCTTAAAACCAAATATGCATACGTTAGAGGATTTAAATATCTATAATGTGATCCCATCCCATCCCAATAATAATAATTTCATTGTCTGTCTGTCTGTAACTTATTTTATGAAAACATTTTTTCCTTCTATTTTCTTTAATTTTTTTTATTATTTTTCTATTTTATAAATAAATAAATACTTATGCTTTCGGAACCGACATGTAAAAGTACGTCTTTTTAAGGGTTACAGCTAGTACTATAATAATTACATAATGAGATGGTGTTTATATATAATGGTGAACAGAATAATAAAAAAAATATTATAACTGTTCGACGAATATTTTTTCTTCTGTATGAAGGCTTGAACTTTGTGGTGACATTATTATTAAAATAAAACACAAATCACTTTGTTTTCACCACTTTATTAGATTAAACAATGTACATGTTTCGTGAACAATATTCCCTTCCTCAGGATTATTGTGTATTCAAAATTGGCTCCTTGTAAAAAATCCATAGCTTTTGTTATATAGTCCACTTGTTCATAATTTATTTATTTATTTAATACTGATCACACTGTTTCCTTTATCTGCTTTTGTAACAATAAGGTCTTTTTCTTTCACTGTTTTCTTAATGCTCTTCACTAGTTTCAAATGAGAATTAGATATTTGATGTTTATTGTTATTTGGTACTGTATTGTTTCTATTTATTATAACTTCTGCACATCTATAATGGTACTTAACGCATTGTCCAAATCCACTGCTAGCATCTCTAGTTCATTTATTTTAAATATTATAACTCGGCAATAAAAGTAATAAGTAAAATACCAAGAAGTTCAAAATTAATATTTAAACGTAACCACGACATTTTGACAGATGGCTACGTAGCACCCGATTTAGGGGTTTCCACTATTAATCGGTTTATAACGCATCCATCTCATATTGCGGTTCTCCATGAATTTCGGTTTACATTTCGATATCAAAATGCATCAAAATGTTAATGGGAAGGATTCCAATTATTACATTTTTCGTACCCAAAACTGCATTGAGATGCATTGAGAGTGCAATGAAATACCTTTATTTCTTGAATAACAACTTCGTTATGTGCGTTATATACGCGTAAAATTTCTACGAGGAATGTCAAGGTATGCCTCAAATGTTATCACGTCGAAAATTGTCGAAGTGTTCAATTTTATATAAAAGCGGTCACAATATGATTATGAAGATGACGCAAACCAGAATATAGCTAAAGTACGCAGAGGAATAGAAAAATAATTCTCCCTCCAAAAAGCGATGTACTAACAGGAGATGAAGAAAAATGTGATGTAAAGAAGTCTTATAAGATATTTAGTTACTGAAATAATTAATTTATATTTCTTCATTAATAGACTTTTCAAATGTTAAAAAAAAGTTTTCACGGCCGTTCAGAATCTTCTATGCGTATTTTTCTGGGATATTCTGACGTGTATATCTGACTTTTATGGCCGACGTTTCGGATCTTATTATAGGGGCTAACAGCAGGGATGATATGTCGAGTAAATTTTGATATATCAACCACTAATTTGTTGAAATGTAAACATGTTTCAGGGCCAATAATGCCTTCATCGGGATACAATGTAATCTGTAAGTAACTATTAACTCCGAAACATACTAATTTTTCAACAAATTAGTGGATAATGAAAATTTTTTTCTTGCTGATTATGCACATAAATCAAATATTCTAGAAGTTTATGAGAATATAACAGTTCATTATATCATATTACATGCCTGGAGCAGACGCAATTTTCATAACACCATTTTTGACTACTTGATGTCGTCAATTTATATTCCAATTATAATAATTTCCGTCCGTCTGTCTGTCTGTCCGTCCGTTCGTCGTAAATTCGTGTAACGTTCGTAACTTCTTTTTAGTAATTTTTTAATTTTTTTCTATTCTTTTATATAAATAAATAATTATTCCTTTGGAATCGACGTGTAAAAGTACCGTCATTTTTGACGGGTTACAGTTTGTTGATTAATTGCACTCGAAATACTGCCATGAATAGCAGATCACGAAAAATCAAAATATTTTTTTTGATTTGATCGTGTGAAAATATTCCGTCGCATGCTGGGTAAGCATTTTGCTTCGTCCTGTAATTTCACTCTCAACGCACCTGAAGAAGTGTACCTACTTCAAAAAAATGTGGATAAAATAAATATAAGTTCCAACGGGTTTGTACATCCTTCGTCAACTCGCTGAACAATGTTATTTGCAGATCTCCCGAGCTGATTATAGAGGTGGAACCCCGGCTGCCCTGACCCGGCCGACGTAAGGCGCAGATAACGAGACAAATCCCTGCCCTCCAGATAACGGCGGGACATCTAAATCTTCCCCCGCCAGCTCCGGGACTTAGGGCTCCCGGACTATTTCATCTGCTTTACGAGTTCGGCTGGAGCAGAGGCATAACGGGTCGCAAACTTCTGGCCGCCTTTTCATAGATTGCTATGATTGGTATCGCTTATGACAGATTCCAGACTATTACTATTGTGTTTACTGTATTACTACTGTATTTACTACTGTTATACAATGAAGACACTAAACTTCTCATATGTCCGGTCTATAGTCGAATGTGCCTCTCAAGTTTGGAATCCTAAACACAGCACTTTTTACAGTACTTTTTCAATCCAGTCAATGTATGACAGGATTGAAAAGGTACAGAATCGAATCCTGAAATATTTAAACTTTCGTAGCTACCGAACTCGAACTAGTTTCGCTGAGTCTTCCAACTTACTCAACTCGTATTCTTTCGATATTGTTTTCGCTTTCACCGAAACCCAAGCAACCGCCATCTCTGTCCTACATGAAATATGTGGTATTTTTGTGCTCTTTCTTGCTCGATTTAACTGCGATGTGCAATATTCTGCTCTCTTTTACATACTGGCCGAAAATACAAGAGTAATGAATAAATATTTTTAAATTAAAAAATCCGTACATTCTAACAGTTTAATTTTGTCATTTTGGTGTGAAAATGTCTATTCGATGATTAAAAAAAATGTGACGTTTTATTTTTGTAAATAAGGTAGATATTTCATATTTTCTATGACAGGTAGACCTACGTTACATCACCGAGTTAAATAAAAACATGTAAAAATGATACCGTGACACTATTGGAAATGATGAAAGAAGGGAATCATTCGTAACTTAGACATAAAAAAACTGACGTACTTTAGACAGACACATCATGAGACATCCTGAGACCTATGAGCGCCTTGTCATATATAAAACCAATAGAAGACTAAGATTTAAGACCTTGGAGAATGAACAGACAACTAAATCATACTTCCGGACAGTTTATAATAAATTCAAAATAAGCAACAAGATAGTAAACATTCCTATTTTCAAAAATCCACCCTGGTATAAACCAGAGATAATGGTGTACACAGGTAGTTCTGGAATGCGAGGAAATTACGGTGGTTTCAGTGTATGCACATCATGGGGCTCTGTGGCAAGCAAACCTCGGCTGACTATAATGGAATTTGCAGCCTGATCAAATAGCTGTGATGCTGGTTGAATTAACGCGTGTCAATATTATCGCTGCCTGCATAATATACGAGTGCGAGCGAGACTGGAATAGAGAAGAGAGAAGACGCACACCATGACATAAATCCTGTACAGGGACACAACCAGGGAATGCAAACGAACCGTGTTAAGCTATACTTGATGGTGATCATTGAAAGGACGTACAATAATAGACCAAAATTAACGCAAGTTGTTAACAGTTACAGAAATAGCACGAAAATATAAACAGATAGCGAGGCTGCAATTAAGAAGTTTTCTATGAATAGTCTTGAAAGATCCAGCAAAATATCCAGGAAAATGATTTAAAAACTGGTCAAAATCCTTATCTTCCCACCCACCCAAAATATCCCTTCGAAACCGAAGCGTGACCAAAAAAAAACAGAAATAAAACCGGTCTGAATGAACTCTTATCTTTCTATCATAGACAAGATAAATTATGTCCTGGAAATGTGATATTAGGGACGCATACTAGGGAAGGCTTGTAAAATCAATGATTCTATCATAGAGCAATCAAACATCAATGAGAGACAAACCCCAACAGAATGCAACGAAAATTTTGAATTATGGTCATTTTAATTCCCCAATGCTTGGGTCCAGGTCCAAAGTCTCAAAGAGGCATTCATCTATCCCTTGATTGCCAATCTTCAAAAAGGTTTCATTGTTTTATATCCCAACTGAGTTAAGGTCGACCATTTTCGCTCTAGAGGTGCCACGAAGATACACCTTGTCAATTTTTCTTCTAGATTCGCAGAACAACTCCAAACCATACTTAAGTTATCCCCAATAACAACAGATTCGAATTTCCATCCGTAACCGAAACTAGAAACCAATAGCTGATCTTATTCTGTTTTTAAAATTGTTATTCAATGAAATGAAAACGTTCATTTTATACTTTTTAATAAAATCCTCTAAATAGTTTTTTTTATATTTAGATTTTTTTTTAATATCTCAGTTTTATGAAAATAAAAACCAATAACTGCATCCTATTTAATAATTTCGATCACTTACGCAGCCTTAACTGGCGGGCGAAATATATAATAAAAGTACGTGATTTTTGACGGGCTATACCTAGTATTTATACAAATGTTAGGTAAGTGATACACGCAAAGCAAATGTCTAATTTCACACTTGATCCAAGTGATTCCCGCTACTTATTTATTTATTTGGAAATAAAGTTGAAAATAAAACAATAAAGAAAATTCGCTCTTTTTACAGAGCGAATTTTCTTTATTGTTTTTCTTTAATCTTTAGGAAACATTAACCTTTAGGAAATATAAACCACCGCAAGGACCCTCTGTCCGTGTATTTATTTCAGCGTCCCGCCTCACGTCGCTAGAAAATTCCACTTCAAAGTATTTCTTTAAAAGAATCTCAACAATATAAAATTTCAAAACAGCACCTGAACTAAAACATATTAGCTTACTTTAGCTGCACTCCTTAGTCATTGATCGTTCACTGTTCTTTGTACCTTTCTACCAGCGTAACGTCTGTTCAGCTCGTGCATCTTCTTAACTAAGATAATCTACCATTGAATGATTGATAGAGGATTGAAACCACTTCTCCAATAGAATTGTTTCTATAAATGATAAAAAAACCCTCCGTACCAAAGGGCTCCCTATGCTATCCAAATATATTGATAGATTTTGTATTTAAGATAGTTATGCACCACACTTGATGATGAGAGGAGGAACTTCTCCTCCTCATTTTGTATGTGAAGTTCAAATTCAAATAATAATTAGGTATGTAATTATATGTCTTGTGTGGACACCAGCCTTATCACGTCTACATAATCAGCAGAACATGTATTTCTTTTATAAATACAAAATATTCAAGACCTCTCGCCTGTCCAAAATTGACCCCATGATTTGTTGAACCAGACATCATGTCTACACTGAAAATCGTTCGACTAGGCTGGACCAAACATGTCCATAAAATCCCTCCAAAGTAAGGCGTTGAATCACTAACCTAAAAGCAGTAAGTAACCATGGGAAAAAGGTCAAAGAAGACGGAGCGAAGACGGAGCGAGAGAAAATTTAGAAAAAGACAGGAGATTACTCAGCTTCCATAATCGGAAGACTAACCTTAAGGGTAGAAGATCCCAAAGGATCGTTATCACGCAACAATAATGATGATTTGATAAATAGATTGCTGAATCACTCTAAAGTATGCTCAGTTTCTTTGCGAGAAGTAATTGATATAGAAGAACCCTAAAATACCAAGATCTTTGAAAGAGAACAACACTTAAGGCGATTGTATGGTGAATAAAATCGTAAGAGCACAAATATCTTTAAGGGACCCGTAGGTCGGGGGGCAAACACACCAGTGGGTATTTTTTATTTCGGATAGGTTAATAAATATAAACCGGATCCAGGTTTTCGGGAGTTCTCCGAACGGTTTGTAAATATGTCCGGACAATAACAAATAAAGCAGCCAGCCGGAGGGGTGAGGGAGGAACAAATGGTGGACTGCCCCCCGGAAACCAAACATCCCTCGCAGATTTACGGCACCCCGAGACCACGGGGCGCTGGCCTGAGCAGGCGGCCGACTGTTGCCCTGTGCAGATTACCCCCGCCGAGGTCGGACAAATAAAACCTCCGAACTCGGTATTGTTTCACGATTACTGCCGATACAAACGGCCAGATTCTGCTCGCTTAAGTGCTCGAAGAGTGGCGTAACTTGGCTTTTGACGTCGGGATCTGGCTTTTTACGGCGCGACTCTACTGCCCGTAAATAAGAGTGTTTTTAGTATTTATTTTATCTATGACGTAAAAATACAAATCTACTGAATTATCGTAACATAACATAGTTCACAGAGTATGTATTTCTCGTGTGATATTAACAAAAAACCGGAAAGGCGAAATATTTTGACCATGACACTAAAGTAAATTGTGTCCTGATGATCTGAAACAAACTCTTGGGCGTACATTGCAGATAAGAAGTTGATTGAAATGCATTTTTTTACAGTAATTCAAACCTTCGAATCCTGTCTACTCAAACCTCAACAGTTAAGGTTTTAGAAATTTTTTAACTGTTGCTTTTATGTTTGATGAGTATGCCATGCGATAGTGACAATGTTAGAAGGAACATTTTTGAAATATAGTACAAGGAAGATTGTTCCCGTTATTATTGCAAGTGCCTCAATTCTGCAACAAACCCAGCCACTGCAAGCTCTATCTACGGTACTGAACAATTTTTCAATCACTCTATGTATATATATGTGGGATCAAATCCCGTGGTGGACTGTATTAAAAAGTTTTTAACGTAGGCTCGGATTAAAAGGAAATCTGGCTAACCTGGATATCCTCGGGTTGGACGCCACTGTGGCAATCCCCTTTACCTCGAAGGAAGTATCGTTTCCGGTTCTTCTGCTGCGGCTTCTTCAATTGATTTCTTCGTTTGATTTCATCCGCGCATAATGCATTTGAGCATTTAAGGTTAAAATATTTCTTTTTGTCCATTCAGTTAATATGTCTATGTTTTTGTTGATTTGTTTTGTGGTTTCATTATTGTTTTCGTAAAATATTCCGAGGTCGTCTGCATAGAGTATTATTTTGCCTCTGATATTTAGCTGCTCCAGGTCATTTATATATATATATAATATATATATATATTATATATAATATATTAATGGTCCTAAGATTGATCCCTGTGGGACACCATAGCTGACATTCATGCGTTACATATTTGTCAAAAAATCTACAAAATTATTATAAAATAGATTTCTATATAATCAAAACAATAATAATACAGCCGACGTTCCAGATCGAATGCGACTTTCAAGTGCGTGATTCTAATCAACACCCGGAGATAGTTGCCACTTCCCCATAGTCCCGTCGCGACTATCCAAAAGACGTCCAACTCAAGGAGAAAAAAAAGGAAGGCCACATCCTTGCTTTAATCCTTCCGAAACATTCTCCCGTTTGAGCTGCGTCTCAATTATAAATAGAAACAGTTGATATAGTTCTAACTTCCGTCTATCATCGAATTTAGGCCAATATATATCAAAACTAACTAAAGGAAGAAAGAAAATACAGTACGTCATCCTAACCGAAAAAGTTTTGCTTTAAAAATAAGCGTCCCAAAATATCACGTGAGCTGATAGAAGCGTCAATAACAAAGATTTGTATGCATGGTGCTATGATAAGGTGTATAAATCTGGACGAGACGACATTAGTATAAACGGCTCTATGATATAAATAAGCTCGTATCTCAGAAGTAATATTAAACCATTGATCAGCCAGCCAAGTTTTGCAGTGGCGGGCTTAATGGATTTATCTGAGAAAACTTTCGAAACTTTCCTCTGTTATTTAATAAAGAAAAAGTTTGGCGAATCAAACCAAATCCAGCACCACAAACGGAGATAATGCGATGAGGTGTTAAAACATTTGTTATTTCAACACATATGAAAGGAAGGAATAGAAACCTTTTTCTCTAATGTTATTTTGAATATTATCTCTTTTTACACAAATTTTATATTTTTATGGAGAAAATTATTTTTAGAATTCTACATAAAACTATGCATACTTATTTGCTTTCTGGGCAGAATTTGGGCCTCAATGGATCAGAATAAGCTAAAGAGGCTTAACTTTGTGGGATAACATTATTGATTTAGGTATATATAAATAAAACACTTCTAATAGACCACTATTGTGGTCATCATTCGTTATGTTAAGTACACCTATTAAGAAATCATAATTAATGTGGTCAGAAGAAATGTATGATTTATAATTTACGAATCTTTATAATTTGTGTTGAACTCTTTCGATCCTCAGAGAGTGAACTTTATAGAACGGTAACCATAGGGTGGAATTATTTATTAACAATTTATTTATTCTGAATTATTTATTTCATTGAAGAAGATGAAGTTAGTTACTTAACTAGACTAGTCTGATCAATAACAACTACCTGTAATGTTTTTGAAATTTGGTTATAATAAGTGTATAATGTACAATGCACTCAATAACTGATTCACATCACAAAAAAAACGAGCGAGCTTTTCAGTAGTCGCATATGATGTCTTTTGTTTTTTATTTCTCTAAATGATTTGAAAAATTATTTGTAAATATTATTGTGAGGTTCTTGATTACACAAATTTTTAGAATTGGGCTAATAGTTAAATTTAATTGATTATAAATAATATTTTGTTTACTATTACATGCTTTACTAATTTCTAATGATTCTAAATTATACAATTTTATACCAAAATTATTTATGTGTTAAAAAGCAAGTCCTAAATTGATAAAAAACCATGATCATTTTCTAATAAATGATTTGAAAATTCAGAAAAATCATAATTATTCAGACATCTCAAATGCTCTTTTACTCTTTCATTGAAATTTGAACCGGTTTTTATAATATAAAACGCTATAAAATCTTTACACGACAGTTTATAAACACCTGAATTGTTCAATATATTAATTATCTTTATCTTTTGAATTTGACGAGGAGTTTTCCTATATTATTATTTGTATAAACATGTAGGTGTTATTAATAAAATATAAGTAGAAACATACAAATAATACAATCAATATATATAATAAATTATCATGTTCTCTTGCTTATTGATTTCAAGGAATATGTGTTTAAATTGAAAAGTTGAATCCGCGCCGAATTCGTTCCCTTCTCGATCTGTGATTGGCCAACGGAGTGCATTTGGTACCCACGCCGCAATTGGTCGATGATTAAAATTTAAGGTGAACCAGACCAGATTTAAGCATGGAATCGAATATTGAATACAACGAACTAATTAAAAATAATATTTGGATACACCACCGAACGACGCTCTCCCCGCATTTTGTCGGTTTGTATTTGCACCGCTGCACCAGGGAACAGAAGAGAAATGAAATAACTAGTTCATTAATTAACCCAAATCGTTTTAATACCCAAACTCCATCGCATGCGGGCTGCTAATGAAGTGACGGGCGTCCATTTTGCTCGGCGGTCGCCGCCATGTTGCGGGGACTGCTCCCGGGCGGGCGGGCTGATGGCGGTCTGGACTCTAACGATCTCAAATTGTTTCTCAATAATTGATAATCCAGTGCGGGAGAGGCACCCTCTAACGGCTCTCAACAGGCTGATCGTGGAAGGGAATTGGTTCGTTGCCCAGAGACCGTCACTATCTAAGCTCCGATTCCGCCAAAATGCCAGTTTAACAAGCTTTCATCCATTGCTCTATTGCTCGTTTGTGTGGTAAAATCTTTTAATTATTTTTTACCAACTTTCCGACTAGCTACAGCTCTAAAACTTTCAACGTTTACGTATATCTGATGACTACAGCTACATTTTTAAATCACTTTAGACACAATTTGGTCATTATTTCAGGGGAGCGTGACTCGAACCCCACTTTTGTACAATGTGCTACAGGATAAAAACAGCTGATATGAACAGAAAGCCGCGGTCAGTTTTATCATCATCTTCTTCCCCTTAACCTATTAGGGTCGGGGGCCCAAAGGCTCGACAAGGTACTTCCATGATCCCCTGTCTTGCGCTACTTCTGCTCGAATCAACCAGTCCAGACCCATTCTGTTTTCAAATACATTTTTTGTTGTCTCACCCAGATTAATCAGTTTTATCAAGTTTATTTTTTTTCGATTTACAGTGTGTGCTTATCGTTCAACCTTGATAGATTACTCGGTCGACAGCTGATTGCTTCAGGTCGACAACCGAAGTCTCTGTGGTGTTGGCGACGTATGTTCTTCGAGCTTTGTTGGAAAAAGAGAGCAAAGAGCTTTCGTTGGAGTATAGAGACCGGTGTTGTGAAGTGAGAGATGCTGGTGAACGACGGATGTAAGCAGTGTATCGCGGTGAGGTTTATGAGGATGATGGTACTGCAGGCTGAAGATATTGGGCGCCGATGTATATTGCGAGGGTCGTGAAGCGATGACGATGATAGCGTTGTGGCGGCAGACTGGAGATCGGTCATAAGTGACGTGCTACGCGGCGAGGTGGTTCTACGGGTAGCGGTCGCCGAGCAGCGTGACGTTGTGGCAGCGTAGGGAAACCAACTAGGATGGGACTTCGCCATCACGTCTTTTATACCCCGATTTTGGTATCGAGACATGTACAAAAAACCTGTATGTGAAAGAAGCCGTCAGCATATTTACAAACCTTTGTCTCCGTGAGATTTGCGCCCTCAGCAGAATTCGGGTTTGCATTTTTCATTTTTTTTCTCCTATATGCATGTTACTAATCTCCGATGTAGTTTTATCTGTATGTAAACACAGACGTCCACGCTTTTGAGGCGCGTGTTTTTTCTTGCCGTTATGGATCCTGGGGAAACGGGTCGTTGTCCCCACATTTCGATTAAAATTGATAATCTTGTCACTCACAAGCAAGAGTTGCAGAAACAGCTGAAGAACATGCCGTCCGAATATTTGTTTTAAACTTTAAAACAACGCGTTACATATTTGGATACGCATGGATGATGAAAAAGTTTACTGGAATAACTACTACAAGAAATAATTTTAAAATAAAATGAGGAATTCTTTTATTTGTGAGAATTCATATTAACATTTTACATTTTTTTCCTAGAATTTCCACTTCACTGGCCTAGGTATATTCGTTCCTGCGTGTCAATGTAACGTTGTAGCAATGTAACAGTTGTTCGATATTGTATGGACTAAAATGAAAATAAACGCATTTATATCTACGTGTACGTCCATATTTATGCACATACATAAAATTTCATATTATAATTATTGTTGTTGATTTTTAATATGTATTATAATGATGTATCTATTTCAAGTGCTCCAAAAATTATTTGCACAGCATAGGTTAGGCACAGTCTAGACTTACGTTATAGTATCAAACCTGAAGTATAATAATAATAATTGGATTACTTATACAGGGTATTTGGAAAACATTAATAACCTCGCAGGAGTGTCCGTTCCTGTCTTGATTATGAAAATGTTCAAGCTATCATGACCTAATATCAATAGTTATGGAGATATGCGACAACAAAGTTTGCATTTTTTAAAAATATTTCTGTCTTATTTTTTGTAAAACGATGGACTATCATTACAGTAACTTATATCGAATATGAACAATTCATTCCCTTTAATACAAGTCAAATATAAAAATAAAAACCTCCGAATTTCAATTGGAAAACATTCCAATTGTAATTTTTTCAGGGTTTTTATCATTTCATTTAAATTGTATTGAAACAAATGAATTTTTGGTAATCGATATGAATTACTGTAATGATAGTCCAACGTTTTACAAAAAATTAGTCATAAATATTGAAAAAAAAATGCAAACTTTGATGTCGCATATCTCCATAACTATTGATATTAGGTCATGATAGCTTGAACGTTTTCGACTCATAATCAAGACAGGAATATAGTTCTGCGAGGTTATTAATGTTTTCCAAATAACCCTGTATAGCGCCGTTTTCGCGAATACAAAACAACTTACTGCTAGAAAAGAAAAAACTTATTTGCTATTATTTATTCACTAAATGGAATACAAGAAATGAAATATATTCTCACATATACATTATCGTAGGTATGAAGGTTTGGACATTATAACATTTGAGTTCGGGAGATTTTGGCAGATAACAGGTACAAAAAAATAAGTAAGTAAAACGTAATAACAACATACCTGATATTTTAGTAATGGGACAATACTATACACTCATACTTATCATTGCCGTACGCTTTTCGCGGGTTATTTCTTCCACCAGACGCTTCGAAGTTCTATAAATTATCATGTCATTATACGTTCTATAAATAATCATGTCATTATACGTTCTATAAATAATCATGTCATTATACGTTCTATAAATAATCATGTCATTATACGCCCTATAAATAGTCATGTCATTATACGTCATATCAAAAAATCTGAATTTTGTATAATTTATTCGGGACACTGTCTAACAATGTTCCCTGGTACTTTAAACCACTGATACACGTGCTTATTTTTGAGCATGCTCAAAGCTAGCGTGCTCTTACAACTGTAAACACTTGCTCGTTATTAGTAGTATGCTTTTTTTTAAGCATGCCCATGAATGAGCATGCTCAAAGTTAATAATCAAACTCACATGCTTATTACTGGCATGCTTTTGTCATAGAACAGAGACGCTCTTGTTCAAAATGGAATCATTGTAGACTGAAATAATAATTCAAGTGAACCGATAAATCAAAACAGTTCCCGCGTTTCCACCCGCACATTTTTTATTATAAGATTTGAATCGTTCATGTTTTTTAAAAAAAATTCATAAACATTATTTTTTAATATATTATTTTTATACAGCGGTGGCTGAGTATTCCGCAGACATTCGTGATTCCTATAATAAGTTACGAAAAGTAATATTTTGTCATCCCCCCAACGCGCCATATTTGTTTCACCTGTCGTGGACTGAGAAGTTCGCAAATGCAATTCCATACTAACCGCGAATGGCAAATGATATTAGCGTGCTCATTCAAGCAAGCCTGTTCACACATGCTTAAAAGATACCCCTTCCGCCCACAAACCAAATGAGCGTGCTCAGAAATCAACCGGCGGTTGATTTTTTAGCGTGATGTGCATACACATATGCTACTAAGTAGCAATAGCCCAAAAAGCTCGATACTGCGCATGCCCACGTGCCACTAATGAGCCTGTGTATCATTACCTTTATATTTTAACGATTTACTTGTATTTTTTTTTGTACCTATATTCATCCGTATTCTGAAAATAACAATATCTGGATCATTAAGATCTTTATCCCAACACTTAATAGACGATAATAAAAATTAAAAATAAGCGAGGCATAGCTTTACGTCGGTGTTTGTTTCTGTATCTATCTCATGTAGAAACATGAGAGAGATATAGAGGGAGGGAAAAAGATGTAAATTGTTATCTGTCAAATGTCAATATGGGATGATTTGAATACGCGGTAACGCGGTCATGACAAGTTTAGCCATGATATTTCATCTGGACGCTGTGGATGAAGAAATTAATACGTTTGTAAGAAACAATCTATCTTACATCATCTTATAACACAGTGTATTTGAGCCGTAGAATTACAAAATCCGCTCTGGACATTTTTAATTTTTATTATCGTCTATTAAGTGTTGGGATAAAGATCTTAAAGATCCATACATTGTTATTTTCAGAATATGGATGATTATCTGTTATCTGCCGAAATCCCCAGAGTTCAATTGTCATAATATCCATACCTTATTATCTAGCATAGTGTACATGTACAGAAAAAAATCAGTTTTGATATTGTAATGTAAGTCTGGATATTGCTGGCTCCTAGCTCTAGTAGGTTTCATCTCCCGCGGCAAATTCGCTGGCGCCAACGGACTCGAAGAGGCGGCCCGCTGACGGATAACGATTGAGCAACCCCGATTCCGGAGCGCCAATTGAAACGTGTGTGAGCAAAAACTTTTCCCTTAATTGAAATGTTTCGCGAACTTTAAATTACGCGAAATCTGAAACTTTAAACCTCCCCTTGCCGTGCACATGAGTAACACATTACCCCGAGAGTAATTATTCATTCATCGAATGAAACCGAAGTTTTACTCTTTATTCATTATATTTCTTCTATTTGAGGGGATCAAAGATCCGTTAGATAATATTGTTAAATGGTGACCCCAATAAGATATATAAAAATCAGATTCATTAAAATAATGCAAATGCCTTGATTATTTATAGAAAATCAAAGTGTCTCGCAGAAGAAATAACCTCCGAGAAGCATCTGGCAACTATCAATAATCATTTGCGAGGTCATGTGCTGTTTCATGTCCCAAAATGCAGAACGTATGTAATGAATAGGCACACCATAGCGCGTAGTATGCAACTCTTAAATGAGTTGAGCGATCATGTCGATGTATTTAATGATAGCATAGAAAGCATCAAACAGAAGATCGGCACTATATAGGTACTCACTTCACGTCATAACTTGCTTAGACAATGGAGAAATATGAGTGTATTTAAACAACTACAGTGTATATCAAACAAAAATTTACTGGACTTAATCTCTTTTCATGTTCCCTGCGACGTACCCGACAAAACGTGCTCTTCCATGTTCCTAGAAATAGAGCATCCCATACACAAAATACATTTTTATATCGCGCATGCAAAGCTTTCAAAAATAATTGTATCGATATTGTCCTCTTCAATATTGGTCTTACTGAATTTAAAATAATGCTTTAGATTACATGTACGAAATCGACTTTGACCATTCACTCACATTACCTAATCTTCTCTTCCTCCACCCCTATCCCAATTCCTACCTCCTCTTCAAGTTTGTGTTTACTGGGGTATTATGCCGTGTTGTTACGACCTTTCGGGCCCGAAAGCATAATACCCCAGTAAAAACAAACTTGAAGACCCGGCGCCCTTGATGCCCGGGCATAAAACTCCAGTAAACACAAACTTATAGATTCTGAGTGGCCGTGAAAACCTAAGAACATTCCTACCTCCTCATTCTTTTTCTCCCATTATTTAACTCGTTTCTTGATATACTTTTTCTTTTTTCACATTCAATTACCTACCATTATTCATTCTTAACGTTGTTTGATGCTTACTACTATTCATTAACTAATTCAAAATAATTAAACAAAAAATATCTCATCTAACTTTGTTCTTAACATACGTGAATATTTTTAATTGGTCTATGAAATGAACACAATGCTTTTTCACTGTATGTTTGAAAAACTGTTATTATTATTTAATAAATAAATAAAAATTTAAAAAAAAACAACAAAGATGTTTTATTTTAACGTTTTACATACACATTTTTTTGTACCAAGTTTCTGCAAAATCCCCCTAACTCAGATGTTATAATATCCAAGCTTTCTTACTTGCTACATATAACACATCTATTATAATCTAAGATTTTACATATGAAAAGTAATATTTATCTTAAATTCATGTTTTACATTGAGCTAATTTAAACTTGTCTTTCTGTTTTAAGAGTAGGTATCTATTTCTCCTTAGAATTATTCTCATCGCTCTACGTACATCATTGACTTTCCACATTTCTTACATTCTCTATCGCCACTTGTTATTTGATCGCCAGCTACAGATTATCAAGTTATCACCATAACAATACAAATTTCCCAATTACTATCGGTTCGTAAACAGCATTACGGTGATGGCCTCGGTAATAACTTCAATTACCTCCCACTCGTCACCACCCGTCCCCGGCCGCAAGCTGGGGGCGTGACCACGGCCGCCCGGGACCACTGCTGCGGTCTGCGCTGCACCCGACCCTGGACAAGGGCGCCGGCAGTACGGGAGCAGGGATGATTGGTCAAAGGCAATGGCAATCAGAGGGGTAATTGCGCGGACGCGCGCTGGACAGAGCGCCCTGATAAATATTTGAGTGTTTGCCTGCTGCGGTGGCAGCGGGTGTGTTAGAGAGAATGCAAAATACGAAAAAAATCGCCCGAGGGAAAAGGGGATATAGCGTGGCTTCGAATGTAAATCACCCCACAGAGTTCAAAAATTTTTTAAGGAGGGAAGGAAGCTTTTACACCGCAATTGAAGTATTTACTTGCATAATTTTATCCCCCAATAAACAAAACGCATTTTTTTTGATAATCTTTTCTATTTTTTTAATTATTTATTTATTTATTATTAATTAATGTCCCGTAGGGCTTTTACAACAGATAGTAAAGTGTACATTAACAGAATATATAATATAAAGAAATAAATGATAACATGTAAGCATAATAATGACATAAAGTGGAAAGAAAATACTTAAAATACAGATACAAATATATAATGATAAGTAAAATATATAGTATAAAGCAAGTACATGAAAAGCAGAAACATAAGAAAAACATAATATAATAGAAATTCAAAAACAAAAACAAATGTAGAGTGAAAAGATATACAAACTTTGAAAATCATAATATAATAAAAAATATACAAATAATTTCATCGAGAGTCATTCAGAGGAAGATCAAAGAACTCTTGGATGACGTAACGCTTCAAATTTCTGCAGAGATAAGCCTAGATGAAAGCGACCCCCGAAACTGAAAAACATACAACCTGGGAGCGATAAAAACTGAAGCTAACAGCCTACCCGGGCAACAAGCTAGGACAGTTCCAGAAAGAGGAAGGGAAAAATCACATTCCTGAGGTATGTTTTATATTGTAACAGATGTGAATGTTTTTGGTTGTTAAACCGTAATTGTGCGTAGAGATGAGTGATGCAGAAGTGTGTGTGTCATGTATTACAAGATCATGTATTACAAGATCAAGAAAATTAATCTCGATGGTACGTGTGGTGCTGGAGGCATACAGATGCCTAAATGTGCACGGGCTTACAGTGTCGATGTATGTGGCAAGTTAAGGCGTGAGTTACAGGAGAACAAAGAAATATTTACAATTTAGTGTGGATTTAACGAATAAATTATGCAATAATGAGGGAGGTAGTATGATGGGTACGTGGCATAGATTAGGGCGGTCGGCGAAAGAGCTATCATTTTACTGGCCGGTCGCATCGGGCTTCTCATTGGTGGAGGTGGTGCGGCTCGGCTCGAGTGCGATTGGTCCATTGGTATGCTCGAGGGACTAGAGTCCGGGTAGGCCTAGATCCTCAGCAGTATTATATAGAATATGTCGTATCATTTTTCCCCTTCGGGGAAAGAGTTATCATTGTACTGGCCGGTCGCATCGGGTTTCTCATTAGTGATGATGGTGCGGCTCGTTTCAAGTGCAATTGGTCCATTGGCATGCTCGAGGGACTAGAGTTCGGATAAGCCTAGTAGATCCTCAGCAGTATCTTAGAATATGTCGTATCATTTTTTCCCTTCTTTTAGTGCATCAAATTATTTTATGAGATGGTAAAATTATCTATAAATCATTTAACGCATTTTATATAAGTCAATTCAATATTGTATTTTAATTTTAAAATTTCATTCCAAACCATGTTCCTTAAGTAAAATCGTATTCTTCTTTAATTTGAATCTCAAAGTCTGAAGAAAGAATTTAAAAGGTCAGTTACAAACCATTGACATTTTATTTAAATTAACTTTAGTCGTATACATTATACATATAAAAGCACAGAAAAAATTGTGGCCGATTCTTCTTTGTATTCTAGTTAAGAAACAGACAGACAAAAAAATTATTTTATTTAGTTTGTACTTTTCCATATCGCAGAATATTTCAGAGTTGAAGAAAATGCTTATATATTTTCTTATTTTGTTGACGGCTTAATAATAATGTATAATTTAAAATATAAAACAGTTAAATATAAAACTTTATGCCCTAATTCATTTTTATCAGCGGTTTATGTAAAATTGGGCTATTCTATGCATTATTAATCGTGGCTCCATACAAATTGTAGCACATTTTCCAAAACTCGGATAATAATTCAAAGCCGAGCCGTGAACTACGCCTCCCTTTGAGGGGGCGGCTGCGAGGTCCGGCCATCTCATTAGTGTCGCGCATTTTCGCCAGGGACGCCATTCAACCTGCGTGACGTCAGAGGGCCTGAGCGCCACCACGCTACGTACGATGAGTTCTTTAATCAAAACTTTATACTAAAAATGAAAACAACATATAATTGAAGATTTACCAACATTCTCAGCGTTTGGAACGAATAAGAAATTACTGGAAGCGTCTTGATTTTCCGGAACATTCGCGAAATCAATATTTTTTATAAAAGCTGGCTGCGCTATTTTTTGCGGATATGTTTGTTTTGACGTCCTGCAGAGGCTAGAAATGAAAATGATAAATAAAGGGAAATAATGGTGATTGAGTGTGCATATTTTCTGTGCGATAAGATACGGGCGAATTTTCAAGTAGAGGAATATCAAGTATATCAGATATAAGACTCTCGAATACGACAGAAAGTTCAAATTACACAATAGTGATTACAATGTTTGAATCCAGTGACCTTTGAAAAATTCAATTAATTTCAAGCGTTTTATTTCCTGAATTTTCCACCGCCATGATTTGTTGAAAATGTTAACATCTTTCTCCATTATTCCGCTATGTCTTGAGTGATTGGTATTTAAAATATGCATACTTCCAATATCAGGCTTACTTATGTGTATCCAAAAAAAATTTCCACTGAAAAATCAAATGCATTGGTTTGGGAAATCCACGATCCAACTCTTTGGAGCTGTTGCTATAAAGATAATAATCGCCTAAATGATTGCCAATCGTAGAAGTCCTAGGAGAGGAAGGTACACCCAGAGTATTCATGGCTATAAAATATCGTTTCTCAACAAAATAAACAACATGTGGAAATATAAACATACTATTGAGTCACATGAATAAATAAGAAAACAAACTATAAAATTAACAAAAAAAAAGTTTATTCTTTAAACACAGCAAAATTAACAAAATCTATAAATTTGACAAAAAAAAAGTTTATTCTTTAAACACAGCAAAATTATTTTGTGGTGACATAATAATTATAATTTATAGAATTAAACTTTGTTTAGATCACTTTAAATAAAAAAGTGGTGTAAACAAAGTTTAATTCTATAAATTATAAAAAAATACTTGATTTAATGAATCGCAAAAAAAACGGCTAGACCAACGAAATCATCAAACGGTTTGAAATAAGTAATTGAAGACATTATAGATTTAATTTATATAATATTTGGCATCAACATATTGTGATGTTCACTGTTCAGTGTCACAGTGTTGGGCGATGTGGTGTTTATTTGTACAGTGTTACCAATATTATCAATTCGCACATTCATCCAAGGAGAATATTTAACAATATACAAGGATAGGTTTCTCCCGCGACTGAGCGTTTTCCCGAGCAATCCGTACAATCTAAGATCAGCACATCTACACACACATACGACCGCGTACACACATGCACGCACGTCGACAACCACACACACGACCGCGTACATATATGCACGGACGCACGCAAATACAAAGCTTTATTAATCTGATCATCGTGGTGTAACAATAAGCGCCTCGGTGGAGTGAACTGACCCCACTTACGTTACCTACTAGAATCATATTTGCCTTCGATTTTCTAACGCTGGCGAGGTAAACACTCGTGCGGCTGAAGTTATTTGGTCTTGTGATTAGTGGGCCTTTCTGTTTCCCGATATGTGGATAAACAGGCTCTCGGGCAATAACGCACCCCACTTCATATTGCGACCTCCGCGGCGGAGGGAGAGCGCTGTGGGGGAAGATGAAACGTGTCGGACGTGAATCAGCCGAGACGCGGAGGGTATTTGTCTGGGGCACGAAGATAGAGAGCACAGCATGTGTAATGTGTAGTGGCTAAGCTACAGGGTGGACCAGACTATAGGCGAAGATAAATACTTTCGGATTCGGTAATTCTTCTTCTTCGTTTCTTTTAGTAGATCTTTGGGTGGTTTGGAGCAGTTGCTTTTTGGGGTCACCATGGTCATGCGACGGAAAAGCTCCAAAGGCGTGGAGTGTTTGATAACGTATTATCTAGATAAAACAAGCATAAAATATACATAAGTATGATCACAAAGACAATGATAGATACTCTAAGGGCCATAGCCTCCGTGTGTGCGGTGTGCGGCGTGTGTGGTGTCAGGCGTGTGCCTGCGACCGGTGGTTCTGGGGTATCGACTTCGCCGTCCTCGTATTGCTGGATGGATCGCGGCTATACTATACACCTGTTGATGGTCTGTTCGGGCCCGTGGCTGTGTATAGCGTAACCCCTCAAATCTGTTGATCTGTGCTACAGAAAACTACGTCTCCTGGGATGACGAAGTCCAGCTATCCCTCCATCTTTTCGGTGGTCTTCCCGGTAGGCGTCGTCCAGAGGGGATGTCATTCGCTGCTGTATGCACGAGTCTGTCACTTTCCATTCTGGCCATGTGATCCCGCCAGAATCTCCTTCTGGATCTACTCCATCGTGCTATGTCCTCTATTTTGCAAGGCTTCCGTATGTCTTCATGTAATGGATCTTCCAGTAATGGATCTCAGCACCTTCATTTCTGTTGTCTGATTTGGTAATTCTCGCAAAATAAATAATAATATAAACCTTCATATTAACTTAAAGATATTTAACTGTAAATGGTTACGGATATTTTATACGAACCGTATTTTTTTTTCATCATTTTCATCATAAAATTTACGCTCCCGGAAACAGTAATCAGTCCGCGCTAAACCTCTGCGGGTACAGGCCATTCTCCTGATTTTGACGTTGAATATGACTTCAACAAAACGTCGAGAACAGTTTCTCGTAAAAACGAAAAAAATATCCGTAATCATTTACAGTTAAATATGTCTAACGACCGTAATAATAACCTTAACTCTTAAATTTATTTAATGAATTTAGGAATATCAAAACATGTACTCCCTGTGCCGTGAGAGTTCATGGTTTGGTTTTCTTTGTAACCAAATTTGCTTTAAAAATACATAAAGGAACTTTATTTCCACTTTTTTTTGATTCTCTAAAAACTTTATTGGGCAGAACTATTTAATAAAAATGTGCATCGATAACGGTGTCATAACGAGACAAGATTTTATTTAACTTATATTAAAACGAATGAGTGTTTCGTAATTGATATAAGTAACTGTAATGATAGTTGAACGTTTCGTAAAAAATAAGTCAGAAATATTGAAAAAAAGTGCTAACACTGATGTCGCTTATCTCCATAACTTTTGATATTAGGTCACAGTTGCTTGAAGATTTTCGACATAATCAAAGCAGGAATGTAGTCCTATGAAGTTATTAATGTTTTCCAAATAACTCTGTATATGTTAACCTTGCACTAGTTGAATCATAATATTTGAGTTATATTTTACTACCGCCATCTCTGGACAAAATTTTGACCACCATAAACCAGTATAGACGTCATGGAATTAATGAACGTTACATTATGTAAAGTGATCACTGAAGCCAGCCGTTTCTTTCGCATCCCCCAGTATTTACCCCCATTTGGACCCTTAACACTGAAGTATGATTGTTTATAATTTTGTAAAGTTCAATTAGTATTAAATATACCCTGACGAAGGAACTTTTCCGAAACCGGTTGGTTTTACCAAATAAATTTTAGTGGCGATAAACAAAGTTAATTAGTTTAATTATGAACAAAAATTCACTTGGTTTAAATTACTGTAGTGGTTTAAAGCAAGCGAATTTTTATCATTGATGTAAAACTAACTGGAAAGTAAAGAATAAGAATAGTACTTTTAAGGTGAAGTTAAGTATGTTTGTGATTGTAATGATAATTACATATTAGGTATGAATATGATGATTCATCTCACAACCACCAACACTAAGAGTCTGTGAATTGTCGTATTTTTACTGCTGTCAATTATATATTATCAATAGTCTTTGAAAGTTTTTCTATTTGCTCGATCCAAAGTAAATACCTCCTTAAAACGTAATAAATTTGATAGCTTAAAGGAATTTTATTCAGTGCATAGAGATGTATCACTGATGATGAATATTTATTATTAAACTTTGTAAAGTTTCCGAATACTTGAAAGCAGTTTTTAGTGGTGCCGTTACGGCATCCGGCGCGGCTAGTCGTAAAGGAGGCAGAGCTTGTCCCGAGATAAGCTGCAGAGGAGCATTTGGACGCTGGCCAACAAACGTTGAGATGTTCATTTTTTAAACACTGTTGCATGGGGACTGTATTGGACTTATATATCGACCTTTGCCCGCCTCTGTCGAGATAAAACCGTCTCCGTGGAGGGGAAGCCTCATATCGTCACCCGGTACGATATGAGGCTTCCCCTCCAATAGTATAAAAAAATCTGCAGAGTAGGGAGCTCTGACGTCAGAATGACGTGGAACATCCTGTGATATCTTACGTACGTAATTGAGATGTACGTACAAGTACATTCCTGACCTTGAAAGTAGTACTGAACATCGCACACTGTACACGATTTAGTAGTGCGTGTACGCACGTATAGATGCGACGTCCGACACGATCCGGATTTATTCGGAATTTTTTGCGATTTCGTACGATGGATATTGAAAATTTTGTCAATTTGATACATGACCCCAAATCTTTGTGGGACCAAAGTGACTCAACTACGTGACCATCAGCGCAGATCATGGCGGAGAATCTCTAAAGAACTAAAAAAATACGTGCAAGTTAAATAATTTGGTTTAATGAAGGTGAGGTATAATTATGCACTTCAAACAATTTTTTTTTTAAATATTTAACCGATGTTACAAGCTCTCGTTGCACTTCGAATTTCTCCAGCATTTGTGAATCTATTAGATAGATAGTCATGAAATTTGTCATTATTTAAGTCTGCCATAATAGAGTTTTCCAGAAGATACAGATTATTCATTTGCCACAAACGTCATTGGAGAAATGCGCAAAGTAACTGATCGTGACAACGCAAGACGCAATCAACGTGCGCCCTCCAATACGTACGAAAGTAGTCGTACGAATACGTACGTAATAATTCGTATCCAAAGTGCGGCCGGCCTTAAGGGGATTTGCGGTTGGCCAACCCGACGCGTTTACATAACGAAGTTTATGAGAGCGTACGTTTTTTCGGATATACGAGTATTTAACGAAATAAATACATTATGTCATGAAATTGCGAAAGATACAAATAGACCAAAGGTTTTACTGAGTATTAGGTATACGAAGGAATTTATTACGGTGAGAACCAAGTGAATTTAACCCACAGAAATGAATTAACATTTATTGTTACTCTTGCGTGTCTGCTCTAAGTCACGCACTTAAAGGCTTGTATTATCTATTGTTAAGTTCCCAGTTTTTCTTTTTGTGTGATCGCACCTCTTGGGATACATGTACCCCTATCAATCTTGATGCTCACCCTCTTGTGAGTGTTTAGTTCTCTTCTATTGCTTATTGTCAATGAAAGCCATTCTGCCTACCTCAAAGAAGATACGATACGTATCTAATCAGAGACCATGAAAAATCTTGTGCCTTGCTGCCTTGGCAGCCATTAAATTTTGTAGTTAAGTTTTTCTTCCCCTTAGTTATGTATGCTGTTGACAGAGCAGTTATGGGTGCTCAAAATGATTACAGCATAGCCAAAATTATCTGACGCCATCTTTTCAGATTTGCGGCGATATTATTTATTTTATTTTGAACGAAACACTAATGGGATACTGGTATATTCATAAAAAACAATACATTACTTATTTAAAACTCGGCCTTATATGACAATACTGCTCTAACAACATGATGCAGTAGTTTCTATAGACTGGCTTCTTCTAAGAAGATGCCTAAGAAATCACTTCCTACACATTATGAAAATCACTTCTTTAGTATCGAAAATGAATCTAGATTATTTATTTTCTCTCAGGAACTAAGTTGACTATTGATTTTCCTATAATCATCTGAATCATGGTTTTATTGCTACACAACATTATTTTGGAATTAATCATTGTTTCGCTCTATAAAATAAATACATTGCATTGTACATTGCAGGGTGCCAACCGAATTTTTTAATTTTAACATAAATTTGTGGGGATTGGTATTGTGTGAATCGACCCCTGGTATGAGTTCGAGAAGCTACCCCCTACAATGCTGCTTTTTAATATTGATAGGGTCACCACCCTGTATTTATCAGAGTTCAGGGTTCTCTTAAATGCGAAGTCGCGATGCCGTTTACAGAATTTCTTTTGGTATAAAAAAGGTATAAAAAGTATAAGTGTAAAAAGGTACAAACAACGTAGAGTATAAAGATACAGTAGCACTCTAGTCGGCGAAGGTCTCCGGCCTATATCAAGATCACTTAAGGAAAGAGATAATGTGTGCTGCGCATCAGGCTTCTTATACTCGATCCACACAAAGGAATTGCGAAGTCCCCTTTCTTCGTGTCTGGAGTGGTGCTGATACAGCGGGGTACTCTGCCCTCTGTTCTGTCGCATGCTCGGTTTCCACTGTTCACGACTGCCACACCTTAGTTGCGTCGGCAGATTCACTTGGTGTGGTACATACTTCGTTTGCATGCCGGGCGCCTGAATTAGCCTTTAATGCTGGCGCATATCGCTATGGGCATGTGTTACCGACCCCTGTCATGTAGGTCGTCGACGTATGTGTGGCCTAGTTGGGCTTAATTTTAATTTGTGGCATGAATTCCACAAATTAAAATTTTAAACAATGTAATACAGTTAGAATTAATGACGAACAACATCAACATCAGTTGAACGATACAAAAGAACCCCACCCCGCCACGTATCATGGAAAGGTATAAAAGAAACAACGTCCCGCCTGCCGTATGTAGTACAGCTCCACGTTTCTATGGCTCAACATAGCTCTCCCATTGGCTATTGCCAGAGAGCTCTCCTGCTGATGAAGGCCGAATCGCCTATGCTGCATCCCGTCTGCTAACTTTGGATAAGGGCAAAATGTACGCAGTCAACTTTTCCCTGCATGTACCGTCGTGGGTGCCTAGCCAGATCATAAGCCATCTGACTACAGACCTCCGCTCCTATAGGCTAAACTCTTCCTGTGACTCGGGTCACGGTTCTGAGTAGCCTGATGGAAGAAGAATATTATCACGTCTGCGTTTATTTTAAGTTTACACACTAGTATGGGTTTTTGACGTTTATAATAATCTAATGCTGCATACCCTTTTTATTTATGAAGTGATTCGACAAGAAATTATATTATTGGTGACTTGAGTGAGTGACTTGGTAAAAATACTATTTTATTATAAACCTCCAAAATTCCTTATCTAAAAAATACTAAAACTGGGCTTTGTAAAATAATTATGTGATTATTCTGTAGTTAATGTGCGTACCTATTTCTTTACTCCCTTAGTTATTCGTATCACACGATTTAAATAAACAATTATATAATTGTATATTGCATATTTATTTATAAGACATCAACTAGGTATTCCTATGAAATTGAAATAAATTATGTAGAAAAATCTTGTTCCGAAATTCTCTTTGTTGGTTCAAGTTATAATATTGATGGACCATCTATTATTTAGAGTCATAAATTATAAATAGGAGAAATAGAGATGTGGGGTTGAACAGAGCCACCCCTGTTTACTCTAGGTTTGATTGATATCTCTATAGCAGTTCATCCCTTACAAATGATTATTTTATTTCCCATTGTCTGTTCGGCTCAGAGCTGGATCTGGAGTATACCCGATGATGAAATAAATGATGATGTTAATATAATTAATGATTTCGTCTCGGAGCGCGAGAGTATTCTGTGTTATACAAGACAAATGAAACTTCATAATTTTGATCCGGATATATCAAACATGTTTATTTACATACGCGCTGTTAGCATCCTGAAAAATCGCGTCAGTATCGGTTTATTCACGTTTGTGTTTACTGGGGTATTATGCCGTGTTGTTACGACCTTTCGGGCCGACGTTTCGGATCCCATTGCAGGGTCCATCATCAGGGCTGATGTGTTGTCTTGAATGTTGGTGTTGTGGTTAAGTATCGGCTTGCAATACCGTGCCGAAGTCATGATGTGTTGTATTGTTTGTATGTATGATTCATCTGTTGTCTGATCACTATCTCTGCGGAGTCTGCGACGAGAATGACTTTGAAGCGCCGGATACCAAGATGTTTTTAATTTGAGACCATCATCTCTATTAATGTTTATCGGATGCTTGTAGATTTCTAGTGCTTCCTTGATAAGACGCGCATGGTGACTCTTAGGCTTTCCAAGGATTGTCGGTTCGAATGCAAAATGATGGCTGGTATCCAGAAAATGCTCAGCCAGTGCTGATTTTTCTGGATAACCGAGTTTGCATGCCCGTTTGTGCTCGTTGACCCTTTTGGAAATGGTACGCGCCGTTTGCCCCACGTTTACTTTATCGCAGTCTTGACAATCGAGTCTATACACACCGTCTGTTTCTAAGCGATCTCGATCCTTCGCTAATCTCAACATATCCTTAATTTTGAAGTTGGTACCAAAAACTGTCTTAATGTCTCTTTTCTTGAGAGCTCTGGCAATTCTGTCTGTAACGCTTTGGACAAAAGGCAGAAAGGCGATGCCTTTGCACTCAGGTTCTGTATGTTTTTCAGGGCGAACAGACCTCGTACTTATGACGCGTTGTATCTGTCGCTTCTGGTAACCATTGCCTTCCAGTGCGTCGTTGAGTGTTATCATTTCCTCCTGTAGATATTCATCTTGGCATATCCTTTTGGCCCTCGTGGCCAAAGTGTTGATGAGACCTCTTTTTTGAGCAGGATGATGGTGGGAGTTCGCATGTAGCATATTTCTGCCCGAAAGGTCGTAACAACACGGCATAATACCCCAGTAAACACAAACGTGAAGATTCTGAGTGGCCGTGAAAACCTAAGAACATTCTTAGTATCGGTTTAACTCATAAAAAAAGTAACCCATAAAAACCAAGTATTTATTTTACTCCATTTCTTTGTAAAATACAACAACAATTAAAGACGAATTAAAACATATAACATAACACTAAACTTACAGTAATTTAATATATTTCTAAAATGTCAGACGTTTTGAGCTTTGATAAGACACTTCATGCTTTGAAGATTAAATTCTTAAAACATTTGTCAGTCAATTAAGATTTTCGACATTCGTAGTGAAGTACCTATTGTGAATACCGACGGAGTAATTCAAATTTAGAAAATATTCCGCGACGTTATCGGGCCGCTATGCTAGTAATCAAACTTTTCTAATGATTCCAATTTAAAAAAAAACAATAAAATTTCTAAAAATCCGAAATTATACTATAATTATTGATTTTTTCTAACGAAAATTTTATGGATCTTTTTGATCGTCGCCACGAGTCTACTTGCCAAGTTTCAACTCGATTGGATCACGGGAAAAGGGTTAAAAATTGATCCAAATTTTTTTCACCCGGCAAGCCGGCAAGCAAGCAGACGCCACGAGTTAAAAGAAAGAAAGTAAAAATACTGAAAACCGGAATATAATATATTTAGACACAATGTGGTGTAGACACAATTCTAATGAACATTATTGATAACTGGAGAACGGTATGAATTGTACGATGGATAGCTTAGTATTGATAAATGCATATAAATGGTGACCTGGGTCTGAATTTGTACAAGTGCCTTGAAGCAATAGCGGGCTGACTAATCAGAAGTTGAGAACGCAGCGGCCCGTTTTTTCAGCGTTTTCTACCATTGTCTGTCACCTCAACTAAATAACTATTTTATTCAAATCATATTGCGTAAATCTTGCAATAAATCAGTGAACATAATCAACCGTGATTATTTATTCTTGCATACCAGTTACCTCTTTTACTTTCTCGTAAAATTTTATATTACCATTATATCAGGGGCTTATAGTGAGAACATCGAAGTTTGGTATTTTGAAAAAAATATGTCTGTATAAAATGCCTCAATGTCCTCATTCCACGCGGCTACCTTACATACATCGCAACACAAACATTATAGTAAAGCCGAACTAGTTCCTCACACTCCACAAAGACTTAGGTGAAAGAAAAAGTAAATGTGTGAAAACCCTGAATTATCTATATAACGCGAAGTAACTTGCCGGCACGATGACATGTACATTGTAGATCGACAATTAAAACATATTATCCATCAAGGTTCGTATACAGACTTTGCGGCTTGTTCACAATACACCGGAATAATCTCTGCGTGAAATTAGAAATGATGCGCCTAAAATACTCAAACCCGCAACAGGTATAGCGTCCGTGTCGCGCACGAATAGAATGCCACCAGTATAAATTGGCGTGCGGGGAGGGCGTCCCTGTCGCGAAACAGAATTTGCCAGGGTGTAAATTTATTTCACAATATATATTATACAGAGTGTTCGGTACATTGACAAGTATATTTTATGATATTATAATATAAATTTGGTCAGGCAACAAACAAACCAGTAATGGCGGCCGCTCTTTCTCGACTTCAACGGTAACATTGGTCCATTAATTGCTTTTTCAGCTTCGCAAAACTTTAAAACTACATTGGCAATTGCTCTTGCATCACCTGCAAGGTGTTGCAAGACTGTTTTGGACCTATTTCAGTGTATATTGAAAATCAAGATGTCACAACTCACGCGCAAATACGAGATTGAACTGAATGACAAGGCGAGGGGTTATTCTCTAACTCGTAATAAACCATAAATATCTTGCGAAATAAAGAGTTCGCAAAACATTATTTTATTATAAAATATAGTTACCCTTTGGTTGAAAATATTTTTACTCCATTTTCGAGATCATACTCGGGCTGAAATGAGAGATCGAAATAAACTACTGAAACAAGTTAACTATATTATTTGAACAAACTGCTCTTTTAGATCAGATATTTGTGGTGATCTAGATCCACTAATAAATACATCATGTATATGTTTAATTTACTACGTACGTATGATACCAATAGTACAGTACGTTATCGCGTCACAAAGAATTGTTATTTGCTTTGACATTTAGTGTTGTCAAGATTACGTCGGACAGGTCAGCTTGGTCACGGGATTACCGTAATCTATCAACATCCAAATTCTCTGCCATATGCGGTAAACACTTGCAAATGAACGTGTGGTATATATTTATAAATGAGTAAGCAATTTTAGGGATATGACTTTCAGGCTAGCCTGGTTTCAAAGTGATATTAAATGCTGTACAAATCTCATTCATTTATAATGAACAAGCCGAAAATAATTTCTTTGAATGTTGATGGACAATACATTTCAATTATCTATATACAATATACATACCATCGCGGTTCATGCCCTCGAGTTACGTGCATTTTAATATTTCACTTTGCTCCTGAAATATAATATTTATGAAGTTACAATTTCATTAAAAATACAATATAATAATGAAAAAGTTAGAATGGAACAAAGTTATGATATATTAAAGATATATAGGGATGACTCACGTCGGAGTCACTAGAATGTGGGATGCTTCTCATGTCGGGGTCCCCATAATGTGGGGTACCGTGTCTCGGATTCCACTTTTGTACAATGTATTACATGATGGAAGACAACTGATATGAACAGAAAACCGTGGTCAATTTTATAATGTATACTTATTTTTCGGTTGAATCACAGAGAGCGCATTGCCGTTCGATCTTGGTAGATAACGCGGCGGTCCGCTGTGCAGCTGATTGGGTGCGCCTGGAGTCGTCAGTTTTGTTCCTGGTCGCGTGTGTAGCGGGTGCAGGAAGCGATCAAGGTGAAAATCGTACCGTGAGCTGGAGATGGTGCTGATGACTAATTTAGGTGGCGTATCGCAGTGAGGTCAAGGATGATGGTGGTACCACCGGAAGCAGATGGTGTTCGCTGCTGGAGGTTGTGAGGATAATGAAGCGATGTGGCTGAAAATGATCAATGGATTGCTTATTATCTCGGACTATCTATATACTCGGACCTTGCTCCGATTCATTAATAAGAAACCGTTTATATACCAATCAGACAGACTATTCAGAGAATTTAATGTACTGGACGTTAGACAGCTGTTCGTTAAGTCTACCCTCATCTTCTGCATCAAAAACACAAACCACCTAACAGCAATCAGTAACTCGCATTCACATAATACTAGACAAGTATTACGAAACCTTGACGAAATACCAAAAACTAAGACAACACGTGGACGGAAAAATTACTCATACATAGGGCCTAAAATATTTAACATATTTAAAACAGACATCCCGAAAATCAGAATATACTCAATAAATAAAATAAAAGCTTTAGCAAACAACTGGCTTACCTCCAAAGGTAGAACAGCAACTGAAAATTTACTTACTGTAATTGCATAATAATGTCTATAAATAAAAATGCATACCTATATAAATAAATTAATTAATTAATTAAGGAAAATAAAAATAATCTTAAACAAAACCTTAACCCCTTTTACATTAAACAATTATTCTACACATATTTACACTTGGACTTATGACTCACTCAACTTACCACTAACACTGCACTTGATACTTTGTAGATACATAATTACTACCTTATGAAAATAAAAATTACTGACGAATTTAAAAAAATATTATAATTGTGTTCTATAACGCCACTCTGGGACAGGCGTAGCCTAGTAGAGTGGCATAATCCACAAATTTAACAAAAAAAAATTTCTAATTTATCTTATATTTTTATTATTAAATTAGTATTAAGTACCTTTATTTGTAAACAAGGATTTTTTTGAAATAAATAAATAAATAAAGGATTGGAAACCGGGGCGTAGCGAGTGAGATAAGTAGCGTAATGATTGTGGTTTAATGTCGTCGCTACTGCTGGCCTAAGTTTGATCGTATGGCGTAGAGAGAGACGAGCTACGTAGGTAGGTGGTGCTATGAGTAGCTGTCGTCGGGCAGCGTGATCTCTTGGTGAGGGAGACTAACCGAATTGGGACGTCGCCAACACGTCTTTTATATCCCGATTTTGGTATCTAGACGTGTACAAAAAACCTGTGTGAGAAACGGCCTGTCAGCATATTTACTTTCCTTTATCTGCGTGTGATCTGTGGTAGCAGCAGAATTTGCATGTACCTTTTTCATTATTATTCTCCTGTATGCGGCGTGGGACGCTCCATGTCAGCGGTTTTTAATTTCCGATGTCAATCTTATCCGTATATAAACACAGACGTCCGCACTTTTGAGTGCGTGTGTTTTTTTCTTGCCCGATCGATTTTCTGTGGGAATTCCGGCGTTGGTCAAAACGCATGGGGAAACGGGTCGTTAACCCCACATATATAATCCTTATTTTTATCTCATTTTACACCAACTTCATTCTACTGCATGTTTTGTGCAACTTTAGTAAATTTTGAAGAAAAATCCTAAAAATTCAGAGTTTAAAATTATGAAAGTAATCAGAAACATCAAAACTGTTTAATTCAGTAAGGGATTTTTGAAATCGGCTACTCATTTGCAAAATTTACCTCGCCAGGCTTATGTTGCAGTGCTCCCTAAAAACATTACAATTCTATACTCATGTACTTATTTCAGAATCTAATGAACTTTATATTTAACTAAATGTTCGTAATCGGCGTTGCATGGGTTAAGGATTAAGTTGAAAATCAATTTGTGGGGGAAACTAAGGTTTCATTGTTTTCAGAAAATATATCTGTAAGAAGGGTTTTTCAAAACAGAGGCTTTTCTCTACAAATCTACACCGCTTCACCGATTGGACCCAAATTTTACATACACATTCACCACGGAAAAAATATGCCATATTTATTCCCCAGACGTCCTATCCATCCCAACCTTGATGATATGGAAACATTGTTTTAAGTCTCAAATTATGCAATCTAAGTATGCAAAATTTGGGTCCAATCGGTGAAGCGGTGTAGATTTGTACAGAAAATATATCTGGGAGAAGGGATGGGTTAGAGGGGGAAGAAAAATGTCACCTATATTACCCGACTGCTCCTAAAGAATATATTTAAAAATTTTGAGTTCGATCGGTCGAACGGTACAGATTTATATTAAAAATATTCAGAGGGAGGGTTAAAACTATAAGAGGAGGGGATGCAAACTTTGAGTCGAATCGGACAATTGGTGTAGATTTGTATAGAGAACAGACAGACGGATAGACAGACAGACTGTTCGTTCTTTATACGGAATTTTTCAGCTCCACATTCCTAATGTAGTTGACTAGGCTGTTATCTCATATCGCTGTCATAAAGCTTGTTATTGTAATATTATACAATGGAAATCTATTTCAATTGTTCCACTAAATTGTGTAGTTGATTGTAAAAAATTGGCAAAAAATCTGCCATTGTAATAATGCTTACAAAAAGAGAAAAAAAAAAAATAAACAACTGGCCCAGCCCTCAACCAACAGACCAGTTAAAATAAGCAGCAGTGGTCGGAATGTGCAATGTTGCAGGATCGCACGGTCGCAGTCCGAGTGCGCCTTTAATGGGCGACGCGTCCGAGTGGCCGACGGGAATGTGACATTGTATGCACTTCGTTATATTCCCAGTCCCGAGCGTGAAACTTTGAACGCGACGCACTGCAGGGCAGATTAAACGGGGAATTGTAGCCCCCTGTACAACGACACATTGTCGTTGTGTTACTTTATTTATTTGAAAAGGACAAAGCGAGCGCTAGTCGGGTGGAGATTGAAATGGCACTTCGCTTATTAGAGGTAAGCGAAAGGACCATGACACGCGCAGCCTGATCCTTTAACGCCTTCAAGCAACCAAGATACCTCGTAAAATCTATTTTATCGAAATGCTGAAATTAATATGTTTGTTTTGAAAAAAAATATATAGAAACTACTAGAAATGTAAAAAAAAATACTAGAAAGGTTTGGAACTCACTTGATCATACCCTAACGTTTTTATTCTATTTAAAGGGCGACACAATTTATTGTGACAGTTCGGAGACTCCACAAGCGTGCGATTTAGTGCGCGTATTGACCAGCGATAAATCAAGAGAGTAATTACCGGCGTTCGAAAGTAAGTGCGATCACAGACGTACGTCATCAGGAAAGACGAGTATAAAGTGTTAAACAGATGTGTGATAAATATTGAAAAAAAAATGCAAACTTTGATGTAAGGTGATGGTTGCTTGAATATTTTCGACTCATAATCAATGCAGGAATATAGTCCGCGAGGTTATTAAAGTTTTCCAAATAACCCTGTATAATTTTAGAATGCCAAAATACTTTAAAAATATATATTACATAGGTTATTACCTATGTAATGGAAATAATACAAAAAATTCAAACAAAATACACAAAACTATTATTATAAAGGAATAAATATTATAAAGGACTAAGGGAATACAATGAACTACCAGGGAGTACGTAAAAACAGAAAAATATTAACACATAATTTACGAGATATTAACCACTAATTTGTTGAAATATCAACATGTTTCAAATATCAACAATGGTCCTTTCAACACTATACAACTTTTGGTAGTACACGTTTTATCCAGATGAAGGGACTATTGGCCCTGAAACGTATTGATATTTCAACAAATTAATGGTTAGCATAATATGCTATTCTAGGGAGAAGAAAATATTAACATGTTCAAGAATGAATGCAGACATTAAAGACAAAATACAAAATAGATTTATAATCATATAAAATTTAATGTCTGCGTGCTTAATATGAGTTAATTATAAATTTTATTTTTAATTAAATAGAGAAATATAAATAAAAATAAATAGAATGGATGGTAGCATTCATTGATGATTTACAAAAAATAGGGTGTTGTACTCAATTAGTCAGTACACACACACATTCATTCATGATAATTCAAATAAAACGGGCATTTCTAACCCTTTTATAGCGATACTTTGTCATGGAAAGAGTTATTTCATTCATTTGAAAAGGACGACGTGAACAATGGGCGAGACGAAGATTGAAATGGGTTTTACGTGACTTATCAAAGGTGGTTGGAACGGGTGAAAAAGAGATAGATTTTATACGTAGGTATATATTGGTGTATCTATTATCTATGGTATGGAAGCATACAAAAAAACCTTGAAACATCAGTTACTGAATTTCGACTTGGGCAAATGGAAATGCGCCATTGTATGCGTTTTGTTACACATCACGGACCGTAACCGCCCGCAGATGCAGTAAACGTGATAAAATGTTCCTTTACAACGACATATTGTCTTGAAGAATTGATGGTGTGTTCAGAGTGAGATCAAGATTGAAACGGGTAGTACGTGATGTCAGTGAAGCTGTTTATATGGTGTAGAAGGGAAAGCTCATATACTGCGAGTGTGTAAGGGACTTGATTTACATGCCATTAAGGGCCAAATCTTACTTCGTTTTTAGGTCCATGAGGTGATTTTATTAGATTGAAAAATATGAGGGAAATTTATACGTATTTTCTTCTTCTTCAAATGTAGCAAATTTATTTTGTGGTAACATAATTATAATTGATATAAATTAACTTTGCTAAAACCACTTATTTATTGAAAAAATTCAACATGTTTCGAAGCCAATGGCTTCTTCGTCAGGATAACAAAAATAATATTTAAAAATCGAAGTATAGATCAAAATATTAAAAAGTTATATATTACCATTTTCCATATATAACTTTTTAATATTTTGATCTATACTTCGATTTTTAAATTTTATTTTTGTTATCCTGACAAAGAAGCCATTGGCTTCGAAACATGTTGAATTTTTTCAATAAATAAGTGGTTTTATCAAAATTAATTTATATCAATTAACATATTTATTTATTATTTAGTTTTTGCGTTTAGTTTGCAGAATGCTATGTTTATTTTTAATGATATTTAAGTCAATAAGTTCTGCAGTTTATGTTATTTGATTAACAGTGTAAATAAAGAGAGGCACTTTCAAAGTAATTCAGTTAATCACTTACAATTTTGTAATTTCGATAATTAAGGTTAACATAAAATTTAATAAACCGGAGAATATTTAATGATAAGTGCCTAGGAAAAAAAATCATAATACAGGGCTTCACCAAAAATATCTAATTATCCGTGGGGGATGGGGTAACTTAAACCTTATAAATAAGTCAATCGACTTATTTATAAGGTTTAAGTTACCCCTTTTTTTTAAGGTTTAAGTTAATCATACGTGGCATATTCACTGTTTGTTAACTGATTTACCTTCCGAAACTGCTGTCACATTTAACTTAACCTGCAGAACTTAATAATAATATGTTTTTTTAAATTAAATTTATTTTAAATTTCATTAAAAATCATACATACATATTTCTCTTTATAAATTGTATAGGCTTATCGTTGAAAGCGTATTTGAAGAATTCTCGAGTACCTACGTATTGTTTGCTTTATTTTTTTATAATTTATAAAAAAAGAATTTTAAAATGTTAAATTTGCTTCAATAAAAGTCGAATTTACATTTTAAAATATTAAATATAAATAATAAAAAATTATTTAAAACCTTATAGTAAGAAAATTATCTCTTTTCCACACTTGTTTATTTCTTCATGTTATTATTTATTAGTAAACAATGCACAAGGCGTTATTAATAATTTTATGAAATGATTTATTCTTTTATTTATTTATTTCTAATTATTTTTCGATAATAATTCCTCGATAATTATACTATTTTTGACATTAATATTACTTAATTACTTTTTTTCTTTAAAGTTTATTTTCTTTGTATAGGTTAAGGGCATTATTTGAACGTCCGAAGACTTCTAATTTTTATAATAGTTTTTTCCTTTCTATCGTTTGAAATATCGTTTAAAGTCTAAAAATACATCAAAAATCTATTTCATATCCATTTCCATGTCCACAATATATCCATTTCGTTTTTCCAAATATATATATATATATATGTATATTTATCGCTAATACCCAAGAATTGTTGTTCCTGAACGCAAAGTGTTCTTCACATAACAAGTTATTTATTTCTAAATGTTCAACTTATATGTTCGTATTTCGATTAAATATTTATTCGAATTATATACATTTAAAAACTTTCCACTTAAGAGATATTATTGTATGAGATCCTATAAATGGTATTGTATCTCTCTGTACTTGAGTGCTAATTCCATCTGGGCTTGTCTATCATTTTGTGTTGTTGAATACTTGTTGGAGATTATGTAATAACAATTTCTTGTTGATTACACTGTTTGAGAATGTCGAGCGAATGATTGAGGAAAGAATGGTACATAAAATATGATAGCGAGAGAAGAAAAGTGAGAGCAGCCGCGAAAGACGTGGCATGACCGGATTCACTAAATACTGGAAGATGTTCCTGTTGATTGGTCCGGTAAAGCTTGCACGCGGAGATGTATGAAGGTGGATAAGGTGAGAGTTACGGAGAAACGGCGTGATAGTAAGTAACTGAATATGTGGTCGCGCCATTATCTATATATTTGTGGAAACCATCTCACCATACAGATGCGACAGCCGCGGATCGTGGATTATGACCACACTGCAAACCGAGGGCAACGTTCTCCGCCGGAGTCAGTGGAATTGCAGCGGTACGAGACAAAACCGCGCAATTCCATTGGCAAATCGACTATAAGAAGGAGAAAGCACCACACACATCATCCACTCCTTCGGGACTCTCCGATACTGCGGAAGCTTTACTCGATCGAAGCCTCACTTCTCGGGGAGCTACCTATCGAGCGTAAGCTCTCGCGATTTTATTATTCGTTTACTGTACCTTTATTATCATAATTGTTACTTCGTCTTGTCTACATTTGAATAAATACTGTCAAATCATCGCGACTTTCATCTCATCAGCACAGCACATATCTCCGACTCTTCAAACGGAGTGGTGACCCTAGAGTTAATCAATCCATCTTCACGGAAGACATACCCAAGGCGGTGGCCTTCCACACCACCACATATTTTGATAATATGTATTCGAACGCCTGTTCATGGGAGAGATAGGCAAACTCTCCGCCTGCTATACCTCCGATGCGCCGACCGACCAGGGCAGGACTTCAGTTAAAATTTGACTGCTACCGCTGCTTGCACCGTATATAAACATGTGTCATTAAACGATCTACGCCCGCTCCTGTTATCAAGCCGCAATGTGCTTCGATTGATTTACGCGCCTCGTAAATCTCGTATTCATTCGTGAGAGTGAATATCATCAGGGTGGAGACGGCAACCATCATCCGCATACAGTTCATTGCAGAGGAGTATCGAGTTTTCTGGCAAATCCGAGGATCCAAAGGTAAATTTTTGCATTATTTCTATTGTGTACTGGCGTTTTGAACCTTATACTGGACAACTGGCTTTAGAAGTCTTCGTGTAGTAAGTAGTAAACTATTCTATCGTACTGTTCTCATAACTGCCGCCGATCCAATATGATTTAATCAAACATATAAGACTCCATATGAGAATGTCCGACACAGCCATATGAAAAAGCAACCGTTCTTTTAATTTTTTATTTATTTAGAATTCTTTATTGAAAACAAAATATTACATACATGTTACAGCGAATATTACATTTTTTATAAATGTTTAACTGTCCCCAGAAAAGTAAACCTTGTGTTTGGGGAAAGGACTATATGATATATAAGAGCATAAATGATTAAATGTATAGTCAATAATGGACAGTGTAGAGAAATACAAACATCGTAAGATAAGTGACTCAAGTATACTAATTATTTTCTGAGTACCCTTATTTTTTAAATTCTAACTATTTTTCTTTTTGTTTTATGTGTTTCTTGAATTTTGTATAGTGTTCTTCAGTTCTAATATTCATTAGTAAGTTATTCAAATATTTGACACCTAGATAAGTATAAAGGTGTTGTGTGGTTGTTTTGTTGTATTTGGGAATGTTTAAACATCCTATTATTTGCGCTCTTTGGCTATGACTATGAATATTATGAGTTTGTGGTTTATTTATATTTTTTTGAGTGAATGTTTCTTTATGTATTTGTAAAATTGAGGTGTTTTTGTACAATCTGTCTAATTTAGGAACATTAATTTCTTTAAAAAGTAAATCTGTAGGGAAGGTTCTAAGTTTTTTTCAATATTACTTTGATAATAAATTTGTTTTTTTTTTATTTTTTTATTTATTTGGAAATTAATTTACATTGGGAATATTTTAAATAAAATAAGTAATCTCACAAAAAACAATTTTAAAACTGCTTTCTATACAAATTTAAATTTAAATAAATTACTCTTTAATTGTAAAGATAAGCAGGATAAGTGATAAAGATGATCACTTGTTTGACCAAAATAATGCTAGGGTCCTACATCTAGAGGCGAAGGGTCGTAAACTGAATGCTCTAGAAATACTAGAAATTAATAAAGCAATCAAAAATAAAAATAACCTAATAAACATTCAAATACCTGCGTCATCCCCATTGTTAAAATAAATAATATTGTATGTAAAAATTAATTACTGTTGAATATGTCAATGAATAACTACCTTCGCCCCCCCCCCCTCCCTCTCCGTCATCCCTTTACTTTCTATTTGTCGGCCATATTGATTTACAATTAGTTCTAATTGTCGGCCATATTGATTTACAATTACAATTACAAGTAGTACAACAAGATGATGGTTGTGTCCATCGAAAGCGCTTAGGCTTATATAACTCAAATTAGTGTAATAAAACGTTGTGTATAAATCATTGTGTTAATCATGAACTTCCGCTCTGTAAACGAAACAACGCTTTATTTATATAAATGTTTGAGTTGTTTTAAGAGTCTGTAAGTTACTTTCATAAGAGCCCCCCCGGCCTATTATTCCGCATTGTAATATAGATTGCACAAAAGCGTAATATAATGTTCGCATGTAAATGACGAAAATGACTTTGGTGATTTTGTGAAATATAATTCGGGCAGTCGTTAGGCCGGTGGGTATTTGCATCTCGTTAGGCGCTCGCAGAGGGACAGTGTTTGCGTTTCGTTAGCCGGCGGCAGGCGAGCGCACGCCTCGTGCGGGGTAGCGGTGCATACACTTCTGTGAGATTCGCCAGCTGCGTCCGGGAGTTTAATATAGCGCCATCTCACCAACCGATACCGACACTCAATATTCATAAACTATAGTTATTTAATAAACCAACACAAACGAGATCCTAGCGGAAGACCTTGACCCAGAAACCGAAGTCAAATGCAGAATTGAAGCATCGCGAGCTGCTTTTAACAAAATGAGACAGATATTCTGCGATGACAATCGTAACCTGAAACTTCGACAGCGACTGGTCAAATGTTATATATGGTCAGTCCTGCTGTACGGAGTGGAATCGTGGACCCTTAAAGTGAGTAGCATGAACCGGCTGGAGGCGTTCGAAATGTGGATACATCGGAGAATGCTCCGGATACCCTGGACGGATATGGTCAGCAACACAAGAGTTCAAAGAGCTAGAGTGAATAGAGAGTTGCTGACAAATATCAAAATCCGAAAGGTATCGTATTTGGATCATGTGCTCAGAGGAGAAAAATATGAATTGCTCCACCTGATTCTTATGGGCAAGATAGAGGGTCGTAGAGGTGTTGGAAGGAGACAAATTTCCTGGCTCCGCAATATACGCGACTGGACGGGCATTAGAAGTGTTGGAGAGCTGTTTCGTGCTGCCCAGGACAGGGACGCTTTCTCTCGGGTGATAGTCAACGTTGGGGGGACCTGACATGGCACCGAAAGAAGAAGAAGAAACGAGGTTACACGAAATGTTATTTGTAGGGACTAGAGCCTCCAATCCGAATATTCGAATATTCGAATATTCGAAACTCGAATATATTCGCCTGTTTTTAAGTATTCATTATTCGAATAATAAGTACACGTAAAGTATTCGCTCTTATTTATATTATAAGATTTTAAATACCTTTCTAAACGAAACAAAGTTTTACGGTCCCTGGAAGTCAGTATGCAAGCATTCATTCATTCACTCAGGTATACAAATTCGGACATCAAAGATGTAAACGCCTTTGTCGGACATCTACTGCTTAAGTTTTTGGCTTTATAACAACAAGTTTTATGGCTATATATGTTTTGTCAACTTGTATTTAATTTTCATAAATACGTAAGCCGACAAACAAGAAGTTATATACAAAATTATGAAAGAAAAGAAAAACTTGCACGTGGGGTGTGAGATAAACGTATCAATTTAACATTATTTTTCAATATATTTTTTGTTGTTTTTTATAATATATATTTTAAAAAATTAAAATATTTAAATTCTCAACAATAATTGTGTTTTTATTGTACATTTAAAGAATGTATTTATTTATCTGTATTTGTCATCCAAAGTTAATTATACCTTTCTTAAAAAGATTACGAATATATTCGAATATTCGGATATATTATCATTAACTATTCGATATTCGAATGGTTGAAATCACGAATATTTGGAGGCTCTAGTAGGGACCCACAGGAATAACTATGACTTAAACTCACCGAAAATACGTAGATACCATGCACCGCCTCAGGAACAAAACTCGTTGACATTTTTCGTTGTCGGAACAGACCCGAACTACATAAATGCTTAGAATATAAATATTTCAAAATCATCGGGTATAGTTATATGGGCTGAATTTTTATTTTATCATTTGACTTAAAATTTTATTTTATTGTTAATTATGATTTATTTTTTATCTGATTTTGTTGAAACGGGTTCTTATCACTATTGTTTATTTAAAAAATATAATTTTATTAACTGTAAATTACTCTTGACTTTAATGGTAAGATTAAAAAAGACTCAAAACGAGTCTTAAGTACATTAAACATAAAACAAATAAGTATTTTATTTCTGTAAAAAAATAATTATGTGAATGTGAAGTTAAAAAAGTTTTCACTTTACAATTTGTTCATTTTCATCGTTACTAGGCGCCTCCAAAATCTTTTTGAAATATTTTTTTTGAGGCATGGTCTATCAATCAAGCTACCTCTGATATGTTAAAGGAAAGCTTTATTATCTTACTATTCCCCAATCAAACTATGATGTCAAATTTCCTTACAAGTATATAATCCTGTTTTCATGTTCAAACTTAATATATTGACGTATACTCTTATTTTGATAACATACAAAGGTAGTTGTAAACTCTTTACATCAAATTCACTAACTATTGAACTTTGTAATCAGTCAGTTTCCTAAAAGAGCTTCAGATTTTCCAGGCGCAGTAAAGTAAGTAGGTACGTTGAAGCATGAATGTTACATATATGTTTCGAAAAAAGCGAAAATTAATATTTATCTCACAGAATAATATAATATTTTATATGTAGATTTGATGTATTAGATTTTCTTTTCTTTCCTTCCAATTGTTATATAATTAGATTACACTACCTATACCTTTGATTGTAAGTGGTTATCCCTCACCGCACACAAGAATATAATTCTTTTTGGTGAGGTATACACACACAAAAAATATCGATTTGTAAACATTTATGTATGATTGTAGAAAAAAAAAAATATATATATATATATTATATATAATTAAATAAAATTTAAAAAAAATTTAAAAAAAATGTACATATTTTATTTAGATAAATTTCGAAGAATTTCTACTTTAAAGTACTGACTGCACGCCGTTGCTAATTTTTCGTGTTGCTTGGTGCCAAGATAGGTGCCAGATCCTGCGTCATTATTGACTAACTGAACTCTTAAAATATATATTTTATATTTTTAAAATGGACACAAAAGACCACTCATTACTTCTATCTCTATAAACAATATTTCCACTTGCCCGAAATATCTAATTAAACACGCTGAATCAATCATTCTCTCGCTCTTGGGTTCCATATCACTCTCTTATTTTTTCTTTGCGTTTTCCCATCTATTATATCTTCAGTAATTTGACCGAGTTAACAATCTTTGTTCACATTTTCAAAGCATTAAAATAGCGAGCGTCAGACGAGTTAAAAATCTCTCTCAGTAACAAAGTATCTCCCGTGTAACATGTCTTCTTTCCAGTTAAGTCCGCTAATAACTCGCGCCAAACACGAGAGGAACAACTATAAATCCTAACGTTTTTCCTTTGTCCCGGAGCGGGATGACGTCACGGCGCGCAGTGGGAGCTCTCCGAAGTTTGTGGGGCTTCTGAACGCAGAAACGACACAGCAATGACAGCGGAAGAGGAAATACAGTAGATTTACTACCCAAGATTCGCCATGAAAGCGTCACTTTAAGGGTTCCTGCGTTGGCTGTGTGTGTGTATGTATCAGAAGATTTCAGAGGTACAATACATAAGAAAATGCAATGTTTAAACTTCAGACACAATTTAAATGGACCTGTGTTTATGAAGATGTGTTATGGCAAATGTGTGGATAATTTTAGGCTCACCCTCATATATTGTGCGTGGGTCTGCACTGTTAGAGATGTCATATTAATTCAGAAAATAAAGTAACCCATAAAAACCAAGTTTTGCTATACTCCCTTTCTTCGTCAAATATAAAAATAATAAATTAAAGACGAATTAAAACATATGACATAACACTAAACTTACAGGAATTTAATATATTTCTAAAATGTCAGATGTTTCGAGATGTCAAGGTTTTGATAGATTCAATTCAATATCGTACCTTATAAATTTCCAGCGTCAAATGATTTAGTCAGAATCAGATTTGAGTAATGTAGAATTCTTCAAAACTAAGCAGAAATCTAAATTTTTCGAAAATCGTAGTTATGTACCTATTATACTGACGGAGTAATTCAAATTTTAAATATTCCGTGGCGTCGTCGTTAGGCCGCCGTTGGTAGTAATCAAACTTTTGTAATGATTCCAATTTGAAAAAACCATTAAAATTTCTAAAAATCGAAAATTATACTTTGATTATTATTTTTTTAACGAAAATTGATAGATTATCGCCACGAGTCTGCTTGCAAAGTTTCAGCTCGATTGGATTACGGGAAAGGGTTAAAAATCGATTCAAAGTTTTTTTGTCAAGGAAACAAGCAAGCAGACGCCACGAGTTGAAAGAAAGGAAGTAAAAAGTGCTTAAAATTACTCATAGTAATGATAGTAATTAAATTACAGTACCGGGTCATTTATTTGCACTGAGCAGATAGATAATGTGGAAGATGCAGGTACGATTGTAAGTGAATTGAGTAAGAATTGTCTGCAAAAAATTATCTAGTAGCGTGATAGGAATAACTTCACCTTTCGTTCCGGTTATGGGACCCCAGTTGTTTATATAGTGCAAATTAAATTTCCCGCACAGGATGTATCAGTATTTAAAGGATTTTGCACCAGTTAAACACTACAGGAAAATTAATAAATTTATTTGTGAAGAACTTTACACAGCAAAAAACAGAAACACAGTGATGCATCTTAGACCCCTTCGTATTATTTATACCCTATTTCCTTTGTTCTCAAATTAATGTAAACATTCTTTGTTTCGAAGGAATTTTTATGATGTTAACATAAACAATTTAATGAGTTCAATGACCTAAAGGGCTGAACAGGTTAAAGGGTGGAGATTCATCTCTTTTAAGAGATTACATAAGGAACTTTCTACATAAGGAATCCTCCAATCGAGGGACTAACATAAACAATGAGTTCATTGACCGGAATGGCTAACCTAAACAAAAGTATTTGTATTAATATTCTAATTTGAATAAATTCCAAAATATTATAACGGTAGTGGAGATATAACATGCAAGAGTTACGTTAGAACATAAGTTAGGTTTGCGACTTGGCTAAGGATGTTCTACTTGGAAAGACCGTTACTAGATGTCGTTCTGTATATACAGCATGTTGTGGACCTTCAGCGTGTCACTGCCTTTTAGTCTTGTGCTGCGATTACAATTAAGATTTCTAAAACTTATGGTAGATAATAGAACTAAATGTATGTACAAGGATGATCATAATAAATTATTCAAAGTATGCAAAATATCACCAATTGACCAAAAAGTAAAATATAATATAATACTAGAAGAAATGATAAATAATATTAATATACACACTAACACGCACCATAACTATGCAACCAGATCGACAGGACGAACAATGAGAATACCAATCACTAACAACGTATATGGCGAAAGAAAACGAGATTATATTGTGCCAAGAATCTTTAATAAATTAGATAAAAAATTCTTTGAGATGATGCAAAACAAAAAAACTCCATTGGCTTCAAAAAAGTACAAGCTAAAAGAATATATATTAAAGCTATGTACCTAATCTTACATTAATTTATAATTACATATCATGGTTCACTTGTAAAAAAACATGCAACACTCGATAATGACCTACTATCTTCATTATAATATAAAAATTATTGTCAAATTTTGAAGGTAACCATGCCGTAAAACTGCTGTGCAGTTTGGCATATGTTTAATGTAATAAATATTTTTAAAAAAAAAAGATCTTGTTTAGGGCGAGCAGTGGTTAGTTTTAGGAATGCACTTGAAGAGTTATGAGTTATATTTACATTTGATGAAAAATATCTCTGCATTTTGCTCTGCAACAACTGCATTTCTAGTTCGATATCAGTCATCTGATATCGAACTAGAAATGCAGTTGCGCGAAAAAATTGAGAGAAACATCAACGAAACGTTTCCAGACGACTGCTACGCCAGTGGATTCTCTGAAAGGATTGTGAAAAGGTGGAATATTTCTGCGTATTGTGTTTAGCTGGGAGCTGAACAAGCTCCGCCCCGCAGAGCTATTGCCTGCAGCCACTGAATAAGAAACTTTCTACAAAATGCAAATTCTTCATTCCGCCATTGTGAGCCTCACCCAAGAGACAGGGGTGGATCGAGAGACGGAATTTTAAAATATAAATATAATAATATGTTTTTATTAATTTCATTTCATAATGAGGGTGCTATCATCATATAGTCAAAATGATGCAGATTTTACTAAAGTGCCTACTATAGTTAAGATATTCTATGTGATATTTATGGGATGGTAAGTTTTCTAAATTAAAAAATTATGTACGTATACTTGTGTACGCGCGTTGGAAGATATATTTCTTTGGCATACCACCTAACCATACAATAATGTTATCAACACAACACGTGGTATTTGCAATATTTTTCCTATCATAATATATATAACTAGCTGATCGTACCCGGCATTGCACGGGTTAAGGATTAAGTAAAAAAATAAGTTTGTGAGGGAAAACAAAGGGTCCCCTGTTCTCTAAAAAACAATGTTTCCATTTAAGGTTTACATAAGTTATTGTAACATAACTGTAATACTTAGATATATGGTATCGTAGACTGTATCATAGACTTGTAGATATTAATATCCTCTATAAAACTGTATTACATCACTTTGCTCTATTGTCAAAAATTTACGCAGCGTACGCGATATAAGTTTTTTTTTTGGTAATTTTTCACACGTTGTGTTACATTATCAAAGTTTTCATACGGATCCCTAACATTTTTGAAAATATTCTATGGCCTATTTTCATCAGGGATAATGTAGGATTCTAAATGTGAAAGAATTTTTTAAATCAGTCTAGTAGTTTCGGAGCCTATTCAACGCAAACAAACTAGCAAATCTTTCCTCTTTATAATATTAGTATAGATAGTTAGAAATTCACAGCCTCCGGCCCTGTTTCTGTATCTCTCGCTGGAGTTTTCTATTAGTTTAATAGCCTTTACTCTCTCGTCCTTTGACTGCCTCTCAGAGAATTCCAGATGTTGTCAAATAAATTACACGAGAATTTTAATGTTACATGTTATTAAGAAATGTACCACTCCATTACGTTGCAGAACAACGCAAAGACATTGCGAAATCTCAAGGAGAAGACAGAAGACACTCAATGTACTTGGATGGGTAACAAAGTGGTTTACAAGAAGCTCTTTGGCGCAGTGATCGGATTTCATCTCCGCAGATACCGGAGCACGTGTATCGGGATGCTGTGTACTAAATCGATGAACATATCTTGTGTACAGAATGAGATCTCTCTCCCTAAATGCTTTACGAACTCCGCTGTTTTAGTTTTTTGGCCACAAATGAAAAAATATCGTTTTTTATTAGGATGTTCTGTATTTTAACTATTATGGTAGAAGCCATAAAAAAGAAACAACAGTGATATAATAAAATAAATTTAAATAAATATCCAGGGGATATTTAATGATCCTCTGAAGCGATCGAAAAATCTAGAAAAGTGTAGAGCAGCCCGAAGTTTCTAGGCGCGGCGTAGTGTATTCTATATATATATATATTATATATACACACGGCGTGCCAGGCAATGAATTAAAACTGCCATATAAGGTGGACCGTAATTTAAGTAATAATTTTCGGGCGTGAAAATACTAGTGAGTAATTAGATATTAATGTGTTCCCTGTAACTGATTCCAAATAAAGTTTATCATTTACAAAAGTATTTCACTCGAACTTCATGAAAGTGAATAAGTGACAATTTGTTGTGCGAAATCACAATTATAATATTTTCGTCGTCTGTCCGTCCTTCCATCCGTCATAGTTTCGTGTTACATCCGTAACTTCTTTATAGGTATTTTTTTAATGTTTTTTTTAATTTTATTTTGTTATATAAATAAATACTTATTCCATAGAAACCGTCACGTAAAAGTACCTTCATTTTTGACGGGTTACAGCTAGTCACGACGTTAAATTTGATAAAATATCTTTGGCAATTCAACAGTTTTAACTTTTTATTACTGTGAAAATTTTTATGCACCACCTCAAAATTACCTTTTAGTAATGAAACTTATGAACGGAATAAAACTTATATAAACAGAACGGATATTAACCAGCGATAAAGTACAAGAGTATCTACTGACGCGCACAAAGTGTTCAATAGTGATGAGAGCGATACAAACGACGTGAATCAGAATTTCTAGAAACAAGTGGAAGATTCTCGAATGACTAGTATAAAAGTAAGCGTTTCATTCAATCCCCACCGCTACAACCCACTAAAATACTTACAAGTATTTATTTTTAAATGTTGGATAAACATAATGCATTCAATTGTAAACAGTTATTCCGTTTTAAACGCCGTTGGGAAATTCAAATTCACCCTCACTCAATTCGCGAACGGAAAATCAGTGAATAATACTGACAATTCATGTTTGACATGCAACAAGCATGAAGTGTAATATTTGATAGTAAATACCGCGAGATGTTGTGTGTACATGAGTTGAGAGAAAATTAGTAGATCAGAGCATTCGTGATTGGCAGACGACGGCATCTGTTGCCAACTATTTTAGATGGTGTAGACATTGTATTATTAATTTATTTTATTATTTATTAGAGACACTAACAGGATAATAGGTACATGATACTCTAATAATAAAACATTATAAATGAAGCCTATGCCCATTATCCCAATTACAACTGTGTTCGTCACGCTCTGGTAACATGTATTTTTGCATTTAAGTATATTTTACATGTGCATTTATGTGTATTATATATTTAGTGTTTGAATGTAGTGCGATTAGTATTTAATAAATAATTGATTTAATAGATCTATAGGTTCAGGTCATCGTTCAGAAAACAAATATTGTGTATGAGTGAGTTTTTGAACGATTATAAGGTATCTGCAAGAATATCAGCATCAATGTTAGGGTCAGCAAAATGCGTATTATATGTGCGATGGGAGAAAAGTAACCAACATTATAAGTGTGCTGGCTTATTCTAAAGAATTCTGGGTTTCTTATACGGGGGTTTCTTGACTTGCAAATTTATGTCAGATAGAGAAAGAGAATCAATAGCTCCGTTGAGAAACTTGTGTAGCACAACGAGATCGGATATTTCCCGTCGGGACTGATGTTTGTGCATCTTGAAAAAGGCAAGTCGATCTTCGTAGCTGTGAAGGTTACTGTGTTGACCAGCTTTGTATGACAGAATACATAGAAACTTTTTCTGCACTCTTTCGACTCTCGTAACGTGTGTTGTGTCAGTATTGGTGACATCTACCTCTTTTCTCTTTTGTAGTTCTTTCTTAATTTTTCAAATTATGTAAAAATCCTGGTACCTTACTTAAGGGGAATACCTACCTAGACATTTCAAAGAAATCGATTTTTAAATTTAAAACATTTTCTTAAAGCTCGAGGTCTTAAGAATGTCTGGTGAAAATTTTGTTTGTAAATAATGTTTGTCTCAGTTTATTAGGTAGTGTATTCCATAACTTTGGTCCAACCACCGCTTAAGCTCTGTCACCGAATTCGGTTTTCCGAACTCGATTTACTTCAACTAACCTACTTGTATTAGATGTTGATGCTGAGCGAATCTTTAGTTGTTTGACATTTGCAGAAGTTGCTAATGTATTGAAGGGTCGTATTGTGAATAGCCTCAATGATGTAAGGGTTGCATTGCTTCAAACATCACTTGCTGTTGGTTAAATTGCTGTTATGAAAATAGCATATACTCCGGGCGTATTTTCTCATTTTTTATAGAAATGAAATGCAATTCGATATGTGAGTACTGTATTTTAGATTTTTTATCCGTAGATGGAGAACTATCAGTTATGGAAATTATAGTTTGTGTTGTATTTCTTTTTTGTATTTGGAACATAGCTGGACAGGAAGCTTAAATTAGCTGCGTGCACACGTAACTCATTTTTTGTCATTTTCATCTGAGTGCTACAGATGTGATACGATATAGTTTTGGTGATAAAGAGTGCAATGGCTGCCGTGTTCGTTGTATGGAACGTATGAGGTGAAATTTGAGCCTGCATAGCCGTGTTTGCGTAGAGCAGTCAGCTATTTGCAGAAAATGATATTAGCTTACCCGCTAAACTGGCTTCCATAATTATCGCCGGAGCGGGCGAGCGGGGGGATTCCCGGCACCAGATTAATTATTGCGATACAGATATTCGGGAAAGTTATAAATAACGGTCCACCGTAAAATTATAATACTCTACCATAAATAAAGCGTTATTATTGTGGCTCTAAAGGGGAAAATATGTGTGTACAATATATTACAAATTAACGAACGAGGCTAGATGGTTGAACGTCCAAGAAGTTATTTTTGATTTTTTGTTTGGTTTATTACAACATGTTTTAATGACACTACTTGTACGTAAATTGATGGACCATATCAAATGGTTTTCTCATACTTAAATACCATCTTTCAACAAATTTTGTATATGTATGTTTTGTGAACAAATTACTGAATCTTTAAAATAAATCTTTAAAAACGTGTGGATGTTCTTACGGTGAAATTGGTGAACGATTCATTATATAGAGCATTTATTTAAGCTAACTCATACAGTTTTTAAGCCCTGGGCATTTATATAATAAACTTATATACACGTTTTTCATATAAATAGCTGATCTCTCTAAAGTATGACTCAGAATTCCATTGTGAAAGTGTTCACAGTATATATTTTTACAATAATACGCAAAAAAATACCATATACACACGTCACTGCCTAGACAACATACTGGCAATTAGTAGAGTGAGTCCATAGTCATGTTTCGTGACAGCTTGACTACTTTAAAGATAAACATTATGGTGATTCTGAGACAGTGGTAGTTTGTTTATTTTGCTAATGTTTACCGTTTTAATATTTTATACCATTTAGTGTTTGATTCAGTTGATTGTTTATATTTATTTTTTATTTACATTACATTACGTTTTTTTTATAATTTACTGTTTTTTTAATGTGTATATTATAATTTGTGATTGTTTTTTTGATATTTTGATTGCTTTTGAAGGATATCTTTTATTTTTTCAATGGTGTTACTCACCGTGATAAACAAAAAAGCACATATTTATTCAGAATATTTTGAATATGTCCAAATTAAATCCAATAGACTACCACATCGATCAATTTTTTGTTTACTTCGTTAAAAAAAATAGTAATCGATTTCACCCAAAGTCACCAACACGTCATTAAAGACAGGGCCTTTAATTATGATGACTATGATCGAGAAAAAGTAAAATAATATTTATCTAATTATGTGTAAGTTATTCTAGAAACCGTTTCTGTTGTTAATTGGCCAATCAAAAACGTCTCGCGTAATAAAATTACGCGGAAATTATCGAAGGAAATTTTCGCTGATCTAATTTCACGAAATTTCATCAATTTCCAATCATCCTTTTCCTTTAAATTGATATTAAAATTTTAAAGATAACAGTTTTGCACGAGAGGCTGCGAGCCCGGGTGGTGGTAGGATGGGGAGGAGGGGGGGGGGTATCGATCGGGTCCAATGAATAGACGCCATGTCTAATTAACCTTATATTTTATGTGAAATTAACTCGGCGGAATATTCCAGAACGTTCCAGAAGCGCAATATTATAATCCTATTTTTATTTTTGTATCCTACCCGGGAGCACTGGGAACTAGCGCGATCGGTTATGAAATATAATTTCCAACTCTTATATTTGTTTTGCAGAAAATTTTATATTATTAAATTCTTGCAAACTATTCTAATTAATTTAATTGATAAAAATTCTTAATCAAGATATATTAAAGATGTCTCAAAAATACGAAATGGTATATTTTTTAAGGAAAAGTAGATATGGAAGTCTTTGGGTGCTCATGGGGCCTACGACCTATCGTACGGCTGGCTCAAGTGATCACTTTACACAGTGTAACGTTCACCATTTTCACCCATAATAGCATACCACATCTATCAAATGTTTGGAATTAGCGCCACTCTCGTCTAAAGCTTATGATTCCCTTAATTCAATATAGATGTCACTAATGAGGTGGCTATTTTTTTATTGGAATTTTTAAAGCAATATCCTTTATATGTGTAATGATGTAATGAGATTCTTCCGAATTATTAGCATTACACTAGAATTTGCCTGAAATATTATTCACCCTATATTATATTTATTATAAAAATATATAATTTCGTCTCTATGACAAATCTATATTATATTATATCTTGATTAAGAATGTCCCCTGAGATAAAAATGCAGCATTGTGTTCTTGAAAAATTTGAACAAACTCAAAACATTTTAAAAATATATTTTCTTTTCACTACTTATATATTGAAAATATCAAAACGTTTCAGGGCCAATATTCCCTTCGTAAGAATACAACGTATACTAACAAATAAAAAAACAAAAATCGAAGTATAGACAATAGAAAAAAAAATATTTGGGCAATGAATAACTAAGATGAAAACAAATATAAAAGATAACTATTCGTAAAAAGGACCACATAATTTTTAATATTCAATTTATTATTAACACTTCTACTTATTTCCAAAATATCTAATTTATCAAACAGAAATTCTTTATAATTTATGCATAAAATTCCTAAACTTTTATTAGTATCAAAGAATGATCCATAACCAAAAGATGATTAAATATAGTAAAGTAACAATTATTTTTCCGAAAATATGAATTATACATTATTTTTCAAATAAATACACCATTTTTTCAACATACATAATTTTCTTCTTAAAGAAGGATATGAATCAATTCAGTTTATTAAATAAAATTGAAAAGAAAAGAAAAAAAACATAATAACATGTAAACATAGTTATGACAAAGTGAGAAGAAAATACTTAGAATACAGACATAAACATATAAATATAAGTATAATATAAAGTAAAAAACAATAAGCAAAAGAAAAACATAATAATATAGAAATTTAAAAACAAAAAAAAGTAATAATGTAGAGAGAAAAGATATAGCACAAGCTTTGAAAGTCATAATATAATAATAAAATATACATACAAATACAAATCAATTATTTAAGTCCAATTCGACAAATGCTAGTAATCTTTCAATACACCTTTTAATATATGTTTGAATAATATACAGTTATTGGCAAAAACGTCTAGTTGCTCGTATCTGTTTGCTAATATATGGAAAAAAAAATGCATTATAAATTATTTTTAATATTAGCTTAATAATACAAAGTTAACAAACTATTTGATAAAACAATATTCCTCTAATTAATAATCAAATATACTTTTCATATAGTCCTCTATTTGATTCAGCATTATTGTGTAAGACGCAAGACTTGTCAATAGTCCCTTTAGACCTCACCCCTTCTCACTCTGTCCACCCCTCAAATTTTTGATTTTTTTGTTGGTATTTTGTTAGTTTGTTATTTTGTAACACGCATGTGAGAAACATATCGGGAAGGTTTCAGTATGTAAATGATTGTGGTATTGCTTGCCCAACGTAACTTGGCGTGCGGCGAATTTGGAACTAAAACCCGCCCCGCTCGCACCCGGCGGTAACCCCTCGCCCTGTCATGTCAATAATTTCGGAAGCTGTGACATCTTGATTACCAATATACACTGAATTATTATGTCCAAAACATCCTAAATAGTCCGGGATGGTGTAAGAACATGCGCCAATGAAGTATTAAAGTTTTGCGAAGCTGAAAAAGCGAATAATGGACCGATATTACCGTCTGACAGTTTAACAAATAGAACGGCCGCCATTACTGCATGGTTTCTTTAGTGCTGCTCGACCAAATTTCTGTTAAAGGCTACGACACCGGTAACCGGACATTCTGTATTGTGTAATAAATTTACACCCTGACAACTTATGTTACGCGACAGGGACGCCCTCCCTCGCACGCCAAGTTATAGTGGTACATCTATAGTAGTGGTATTTACGTGCTAGTTTAGTGGTTGTCCTGACGATGGGTACGTCTAGAAACCGGTATAGAAAGTGGTTATATACTCACATAACTAACATCATTTTTATTACAGAGTGTTAGTTACATTATTATCAACCACTACTAGATTTTAGGTCTACGGTTTCAAGACGTATACGTCTCCTATGTTCACAACACTATACACCACAACCATAGTACTGATAACCTTTTACTAATATTTATCACATGCGTGTTAATCTTTTCAAAGACTAGCATGCACTAACTTGCATACAAAACGATCAGAAATCTACAAGGGAGAGGCACTGAGAGGAGGCGGGGTCTAATGTGAGTGTGCACCGATTGCGTATATTGAACTATAATTATCTAAAATTATAATTACAGTAATTTACGCGCTTTGTAACAGACAGACGGATGGACGAACAGACAGACAGAAAGCGAAAATATTGTTTGATTATGATATTTATATCAGAAGTTATAAACTATATAATGAATTTTTTTTCAGACTCCCGTAAAATTCTTGCTAAATTTGTAATAAAAATATATTAACAATGTTTTAAAATATATTTAAAAAATTCATCATTGTAATAGATTTCGATACAAAAAAATCAGCATGACTTAATTCATATGCATACGTATATGCCTACCAATTTGACATTACAGTTTACAAGCCGTGGCATATATATGCTAATTTGACATCACAGTTTAATGGGGAGTAGCTAAGACGAAAGAGTTCTCGCTTTACATAGAGGAACAGGAATTAGTATACGGCACCTCTAAGTATTTATTACAAAAAGGTAAAAGTTTAAATAAGGCACGAGGTTATAGTGAGATGGTAGAAATATGTTACGACATTTTCTAAAGCCATTTCAGTGACAAAATTATTTGCGGATTTTACCTATTTTATGATAAAATGTACCCACATATAAGTATGGTTTGTAATGGTAGAAATTACATTATAAATTCTGAAGAATATAAACCACAAAATCCTATTACAACAAAGTTTCACTAGCTATCTAAACTATTTCCTACCTTTGAAATTTAATTCACGAAATGAATTTAGTAAGTCGCGCTTAAGTGTTAGTTATGTTATGAACGTGAGTGGTTCTAGGGGGAAAATCTAAGGCATATATCATTTTAGTAGAAGACATTTAAATTATACTTTATCACTGAAAATAATATGTTAAGACCCGTTTTGCGCATATAATGAAATCATGTTATTTAAAACTTTCATATCTCGGAAAGTGATCGCTGAAAAATCTCATATATGATTACCAAAAGTACCAAAAATTCCAAAAGTAGGAAATGGGCTCATTAGACCTACGTCTCTTAAGGGCCCTGCGAAATGGGATTAAAATAAAATCGTTTTTTTCTTAAAAAATAAATAATGTAGAAGCTTTTTAAAATTAATTTTTCGCGTTAATTTTATGAAAAATATGCTCCAGAAAATCTGAAATTATTATTTATTTTTTTTATTTAAAATATAATGGAAACCTAAGAGAAGAGATTTATGGGTAACATTTTTACATGACTCAATATAAGAAAAAATAATAATATTATTTAGATACAAATTTTTATATAGTTGGCCGAGTTTTAATATTTTTGTCACATCTGTTTTGAATTTGTCAGTTGTTTGGTCTGTTGTGGCAGAACATTGTATAGTTTTAGTCCGTTGCAAATTAGTCGGGATTGTCCTGATTTTGTTTTGGCGTGTGTTATGTGATTGTTTTGAGCCATTCTAGTGTTGTGTTGGTATTTTTCGTGTATTTTGTGTAATTTTATGTCTGAATCATCTTGAGATATATTAATAAAAAAACTAAGAATCGTTGTACAAAATACGAGGATTATTTTTAACGTTGACAGGTTTATTATTAAGTAACGATAATTTCTCAGAATTCCCTAGACATCTTTAAGAGACCGGCCACGCATTTAAGAAAGAAATCGGCAGTAAAAGTTTTTTGGGATATTCGACCGTGTGTATAAACACATTTTAATATTTTATTCCCACTGCAGGGAGAATTATGAGGGCTGATGTCATATAAACGTGGTAAAACATCTCAGAAAATTCTAACCATGAGATTCTAAGCAACCAACAGCCATGAAATCATGAAAATATTTTTAATCGAAATTTTGGCAAATGATTTTTCTTCATGTTCAGTTTATCGATTAGTTATTGCGCGTACGTCCTGATGAAGATACAGTTGTTTCGAAAACGGTCGACGTTACAAAAATCAATTTATTTTATACAAAATTCGTTAGTTATTTAAATCAATAATTATGTCCAAATACGATGTAAGAATATAACCAGTATATTTATTATTTAACTGAATTTCTGAAAAAATTGGAAACAGAAAATACATTAAGAATGTTCTTAGGTTTTCACGGCCACTCAGAATCTTCAAGTTTGTATTTTCTGGAGTATTATGCCGTGTTGTTACGACCTTTCGGGCAGACGTGACTTCGGCACGGTATTGCAAGCCGATACTTAACCACAACACCAACATTCAAGACAACACATCAGCCCTGATGATGGACCCTGCAATGGGATCCGAAACGTCGGCCCGAAAGTAAGAAAAAGACACCTAACAACACGGCATAATACCCCAGAAAATACAAACTTGAAGAAAATACATTATTTAAAAAAAAAATAAGGGTGGTAAGATACAAGTGTCTGAGAAGTGTAGCGCGTTTTTGTTTAATTTATTCACCACGAATATCTAGGAGAACTCGAGCGTAAACGGTTAAAAATAAACCGATTCGCTCTAACTGGAAAAAGTGACGCGGCTTAAATATTTGAAGTCGGCAAAGTGATTCGCGGAATTGAAAAAGCTTAGCCGAAATTCCGCCAGACGCCGTTGGCTCCGAATCGCGCGTTTCATTAAAATATTCCGTTTTTACGGGCAATAAAACAATTTTCCGGGCAGCTGATTGCTCCGTCTTCAGCCGGGACGCGGGGCCCGGGGTCAAAGGGGAAAATGATATTTTAATGGGCGGGCCTCCTGCGGCCGCGGAATAACTCGTAGCGATTAGCACTTTAAATATCACGACGGAATTATGCGCCGGAAATAATATATTTTATTTAAATCGACTAGTTGTTTGGCCTTGTGGTGAAGGCACTTGCCTGGTGAATTTGGTCGCGGGTTCGAAATTAATTTCAGACCTGAAAATTGTGGTAACATACAATTACTTATAATAATTCTATATATTATAAGAAAAAATACATGTTCCATACATGTATCCTACCGATGTTGACATATCTATACTAATATTATAAAGAGGAAAGATTTGATTGTTTGTTTGCATTGAATAGGCTCAGAAACTACTGGGCCGATTTGAAAAATTCTTTCACATTTTGAATCCTACATTATCTCTGATGAACATAGGCTATAAAATATTTTCAAAAACGTTAGGGATCCGTATGAAAACTTCATTAATGTAACCCAACGTGTGAAAAAATACCAAAAAACCTTATATCGCGTACGCTGCGGCAATTTTTGACAATAGAGCAAAGTGATTTACTACAGTTTTATAGAGGACATTAATATCTACAAAAAAGTCTAAAATACCATATATCTAAGTATTACAATTATGTTACAATAACTTATGTTCACATTAAATGGAAACATTGTTTTTTAGAGAACAGGGGAACCTTTGTTTTCCCTCACAAAATAATTTTTTACTTAATCCTTAACCCGTGCAACGCCGGGTATGACCAGCTAGTGGCTTAGAAACAGCAACACTAACATAAAGCATACACAAATTAAAGTGTACACAGCGGGCCATGGAAAGGCAGATGTTCGGCGTGAGCCTTCGAGATAAAATCAGAAATGAAGAATTAAGACGCCGAACAAAATTTGCCGATATTATGGACCGTATTGCGAAATTTAAATGTCAGTGGGCTGGAAATATGGCTTGACAGGAGGATGGGCACCCCGAATCCTACAGTGGAGGCCCTGGACGAAAAGTGGAAGCGTCGGAAGACCTCCCAAAAGGCGGTCTGATGATATAGTCCAGCAAGCCGGAAGAACCTGGATGCGAAGGGAGAAAAACAGAGATGAGTGGAGGAAAATGGAAGTGGCCTACATCCAGAAGTGGAGGGAAAAAGGCTGAGGAAGAGGACGAAGAAAATTAGTTTTCCTGTGCCCTATCCGTTCAACAGACGTTGGCGAACATCACTTGAACGCTGGAAATGAATAAAGCACTAAGCGCCAGAATATTCATTTTAAGATACAAGGTAAACAGCGAATATAGTCTTTTTCGCTCTTAATGTATTTTTATATATTTTATATATGTATATTTTTACGTATTTTCATTAATATTTTCATTAAAATTAGAGTGTGGCGCTCTACCCTATCTACCTACCCCCACGGGGAATATCAATGCATTGTTCTAAATATCCTGGCGTGTGTCTGAAAGAAAGAGAACTCAAGAATCAACCGATTTTTTACCGGTTTTTACACCGGTAGTTTAAAATCACGAAATGACGAAACCGCTCTCACCGCGGTCGCGATGAGCGGGGGCTACCTATATAATAAAATGTTCTCCTTTTTAGTATTTGTCACATATTTCAATCGAGTTGAGTTGCGTCAAAGACGTGTTTCTTTTCAGAATAAAATTAACCTCAAAACTCAAGCGTCACAAGACAGATGTTACGGGGATATAGAGTGTCCGATAAAGTCACGCGTCAGTATTATAAATCAATTTATTAATTTAATTGATTTTGTAAAATTAATGAATGATTAATGTATTGCCATCCGGAATACTTCTCTTCGCCAAATTTCAGAGCAATTGTTGATTAGGAGGGTAGGTCAAATATTAAAAACAACATGTGTTTTGTGTTCTTGAATATATATATAATCTATGTTGTATAAATGTATGTCCAAATAAAATTAATTAATCGGTTAATTCTGGCCAGCGGTATCATTGCAAAATAATTTGAACTACCGTATCAAAAAAGTGGATTGATCTATGGACAAAAATAAAAATTAATCAATTATTAAAAATGAGAATTACACATAAGGTCGATATATTCACGGAAACATAGAGGGCTACTATAGCTTAGTGGTCAGAGCACCGGCCCCGGAAAGGAGGTGACCTGGGTTCGAATCCCAGTAGTAGCCTTATATTTTTTCGTGCATTAGATTTTTCTGTATGTCTTTCTACAATTAGAATCAATATTAATTAATTTGGTTTTAAAATTTCACAGAACTTTGTTCTGAAACATTAAAACTTCACAAATATGAATGTTGTTCTTTATATATAAATATATCATATATATATAATATAATATATTACCAACTATATATATATATTACAAACAGAAAGAATTAGCAAAACTCGGTAAAGGCCTTTATCCAGCGACGCAATCCGATAATGACGATGAAGCAAGATTTCAACGATTTGAGTCTGGGCCAAATCTGCAGGAAGTCATTGATGATTGCGTCGTCTTGAGAAATCCTCAATAGCAATAGGAGCATTTGCAATTGCGGGTGCATCACAATCTTCAATAATGCATGATAATCGGATATACGGAGATGCAATCTCCGCTGCAGTCAAGCTTTGTATTCTGGTACAATTAGCCGAGATGATTCAGATTAATTTCAGTATTTCTGGAGCATATTTTTCATATTCTAGAGCGTATTTCATTAATAACATTCTGAAAATGTAACATCACTCAAACATGCATTCATCAGAAACCGACACTACTTGCTGTTTATCTCTTTTCACTGAATTAATGAGACAGACATCATTATATTCGTATATTTATTTTTGTATTCATGCCGAAACTAATGCAGACTCTTTTGTCTCACTGAAAATGTTATTTTTAATCGTAACTGGCACCCAGTATTACATTAGATTAAATTAAAAATAATTATTTTAAGCATGAATCCGCTGTACATTTATGATTTTCCATTGGTCATTGTTATGGGTAGATAGCGTGGAAAAAATTTTCTAGGAAAATGAATTCGGTGAAAAAAGGCATGTTTTCAAGATTTTTTTTTTGACGATACATATAGTGATAGTTTATTTATTTAATTTTTATATAATAATACATTATTTATTTATTATGTAAAAAAATTTCATTGCAAAATATTTATATTTAAGCGAGTGGCAGTAAATCTCCGGAGGCGCTTCGAAAAAAAGTTGTTTTGCGGTGTACATCATAACTCGACACGAAATCATCTGAAATAAAAAAATAAAAATGCACTTTTTAAAGAAGATGTTTTTCTAGGTAACACCGAACCGTGAAGTTCTTTTTTCGATTTTTCAATTTTTGATAGCACTTGGAGCCAAAATACCATTTTTCGCTAAAAAAAATCGGCCAATCGAAAAATACTGCGACAAAGAAAAAAGCCCACGGCGTTACCTGATGAATTACGTAAAGAAGTACTGTGCAAAATTTCAAAACGATGTGTCCAGTAGATTTTGAGTTATGACGTACACGGGCATCAAAAATGTCAAGTTTCAGGAAAACGCTTTAAAGATTTGCATAATTTAAAATTGAAAATAAAACTCGACGATTATTTTATACTTTCACATAGTCATCGATGCCAGTTCCATAAAGCAAAGAGTTTTCATCAAGAAGATCTAAAGCTTCTTCTTGTCTCAAAACTCTTCCAATACAATAGCGCATCCGGTACCTAATCATCAGGTAAGCGCTTCCATCAGATGCCCGAGCAGGTATAGAAAATCAGTCTGAGCATCTTACAGATGTTCATAACTTCGTCAATTTTGCTCCGATTAACTTGAAATTTTGACACAATATTTTTGCAATGGTAAACATTCATTTAAAAATAAAATGCAAAAAAAAATTAAATACCTAAATTGCCTAATACATTATATTTCTTTTTAGCAGATATCCTATCCGGGATCACTGATTACTAATATAACCCGGGCTCTAGGATCACTTTTAAGGCACATTCACTGCAAATGCATATTTCGACGTTTTTTTACGAAAAAGTGGGTTTTTATTAGTCATTTATATCAGAATTTTTATTCTAGACTGCAATTGTTTTAGGGCTATAATTTAGTGAACCTTTGTTCTTATATAAAAGTAATAGGCTGAATATTATTTACAATAATTAAGAAAATGTAAGCATTAATCGACAGGCGGCGGCCAAAAAAATCTTTTTTAGTGTCCTAGGCGGCGCAAAGTTTTAATGAATATTTATATATACGCATATTTTGTTTTTTTTTATACGAATAAATTATACTTCATTTTGTACTGAGGAAATCAAGAAATAGTGAATATTAATAAAGTTATAATGTTTTAAATTTACTAGAAATTTTAACGTTTTTGTTGATTTTAAAACACTTCTATTTATTACCGTATTTTGAGGCTTTACTTACTAAACGAAAGTTTTTTTTAATAAAAACACCGTAATTATATTTTAAAAATAAAAATTTCAAAGTATGAAATGTGCCAATAAATGACGTAATTATAAAACAGAATGCCGTTGGCAGCGCCGTATAAATTTTGTGACATGTAGCTCCTTAAACAGAGTTTAGAACTCATTGTTGTAACGTCTGTGCCAAAGTCCATTTTCTAGAACCGGTCCAAAGATACGCCTCAAAATTTTCCTTTCAAAAACATCCAGTGCTCGCTCATTCCTCTTAGTACCCACGTCTCAGATGCGTACTTGAGCACTGGCCTTATAAGCGTTTTATTCACTAATGCCTTGGTGTTTCTGGGCAGCAGTCTGGATTTTAACCGCTTTTGTAGGCGGAAAAAACAAGATTTGCTAGTTATTTATGGATAATTTAGGAGATTATTTATATTTCTTCTAAAATATATCTGAAAGAAAACTTGTCGGGATGTATGACAAAGACAGAAAATATGAGAGAGTGAATGGGAATAAATAAGGATGCGCTATCTTGGTGCGCTCTCTTAGAATTCACGTCAGTAACAACTAGTTAAGCTATCTTTAAATCGTATTAATATTGTCACGTGAAATTCCATTATTATTGATATATTTAAGTCAATAAAATATATCAAGTTCCACATCGAGTTTATCTGGATCCCCCTTTTCCTAGAATGTTCTCCTCCTAACGCCGGCCGCACACTGGATGCGTTTTCGTACGAAATTGAGTAATACATATACGTACGAATACGCAAGTACATTCCTGACCTTCGAAGTAATATTGAACATCGCACACTGCACACGATTTAGTAGTGCAGGTACGCACGTATCGATGCGACGTCCGACACGATCCGGATTTGTTCGGAAATTTTTGCGATTTCGTACGATGGATGTTGAAAATTTTATCAATTTGATACATGACCACAAATGTTTGTGGGACCAAAGCGATTCAACTGCGTGACCATCAGCGCGGATCATGGCGAAGAATCTCTAATAAACTAAAAATACCTGTATGTTAAATAATTTGGTTTAATGAAGGTGAGGTATAATTATGTACTTCGAACAAAAAACTGAAATATTTCTCCGATGTTATGAACTCTCGTTGCACTTCGATTCTCCCCAGCATTTATGAATCTATAAGATAGATAGTCATGAAATTTTTCATTATTTATGTCTGCCGTAATATGATAGAATTTACCAAATTCATCCCTTCTAGTATATTATATTTCGTTCACCACATACGAAAATAATCGTACGAATACGTACTTAATAATTCGTATCCAAAGTGCGACCTGCCTAATGGTAAATTTTTAATACAAAATAATATAAAATTAATCACTTCAGGCATAGTTAGATTGATAAACGGAACCCAGGTATCTGATTTTGCGATGGGTTCAGAATTATTAATATCTACACCGAGATCCTATTACGTTGCAAGTATACATAAATTAAATTCACCTTCTTTTCGTGTTCGTGGGCGTGACGTGAACAGAACTAGGGTCGCAGGTAGGTGTCGGCTTTAATGTGACATTTTTTGAATTTGTGATTTTTCAGTTTCTGTGCCGATAAATCGGCGTTTATTAGCTCAATAACTTTTATAACAGCTAGCATCAAAACATAATTAATGTTAAGAATATTTACAGAGTTTATGAATAAGATAGCTACAAATACAATATACAATTTTTTGTATGCAGGCCTTTATCGTTACCTACCTCGCTAGGTACATAAAAATACCTGTCCTGAGGTAAGTAGCCATTCCATTCATTGAGACTCTATTTAAATATTTAATTTCATGGTTGCGTAATTAGAAGAATAAAAGAAAAATAAAGTAAAGTAATTTAGAGTAAAAAGTATATAAAGTAAATAAGAATAAAAATATAAGTAAAGTAAAGTTAATTAAGTAAAAAGTATATGCATATATGAACAAACAAAAGTGTAAATAAGTAAATTAAAGTAAATTAATTCCAAGGTTGATAATATAAGAACAAAGTATAGAGTAAATGTTCAGTAAATACAGTATTGTTCTTTTTCCTCAAATGTAGCAAATTTATTTTGTGGTAACATAATTATAATTGATGTAAATTAACTTTGTTAAAACCACTTATTTATTGAAAAAATTGAATATTATAAATATTCAGGTCCTTTTTGCAAATAGTTATCTTTTAAATTTATTTTCATGTTAATTAGGTACTTTATATTATCATTTTCCATATATATCTTTTTAATATTTTGATCTACACTTTGATTTTTAAATATTATTTTTGTTATCCTGACGAAGAGCCATTGGCTTCGAAACATGTTGAATTTTTTCAATAAATAAGTGGTTTTAACAAAGTCAATTTATATCAATTACAATATTGTTCATTTGAGCATCTCTTCCAGCTTATTTATCCCAATATTTAATAGCCATTCAGTCAGTAATACACGGAATTTTAGATGTTTGCATGATTGCAACACCAAGGCTTGTAATGTTACAAAAAAAAGTTAATTCACATCGAAAATAAATAGTTATCCAGCTTTGCGTCTAAGGCTTTTTAGAAGTAAATTTAAAAGGAACCTCTGTAGGAAAATTTTAAAATAAAATGGAAGGAAATTTTATAGGCAAATTTGAAAGAAAACTGATACATGTCACCCAGAGAGTGAAGTGTTATGTTATAACGCTTAAAAATAGTTTTACCACTGCAATCAATCAGATATTTTTATAAACTTAGTAATACGATGTTTAAAAGTTTGTGTAGTTATTTCTTTAAATTAATTAGGTAACTTGTTAAAAACAAGCAATTATAAAAGATATTATTGTATAAGGGATTTTCTCCTCTTCACACAGAGTAGAATTCACCTTTTCGGAAACACTCAGGTGAGCCTCCCTCATCCCTTGTTAATCTATTCTTCCCCTAATTTGGTCCTCACCCGGTAGGTGCTACCCCATTCTCTTCCCTTCCCCGAAACCTTCAATCAGCCTCAACAGCCTCTCGTAGCCTTTAATGGGGCTTAAACTTGATTGCCAGGCTCTGGAGACGCTCGCAAATATCCTGACGCGATGCAATCTACTTTTTGAAGTTCTCCCCTCACGTGGCTTCATATTAACATTAATGCGTTACATAATTCATAAGGGTTGCAAAAAAACAAAAAAATATATATTAATTTATAATTTAAACACACTTTTCATTGTGAAGTGTGTTTAAATTATAGAATTGCGTATGGCAAACTCAAACGTATCTTCGACAACAAAGAGATCCCAATTAGCCTAAAAAGAAAAGCCTTTGAATCATGCATACTGCCAGTGATGACGTATGGATTGGAGACTATGGCCCTTACAAAGAAAAGTGTAGAAAAGCTCAAATGCACGCAATGATCCATGGAGAGATCCATGCTTGGAGTAAGCCTAAGAGATAGAATTAGAAGTGACGAAATTAGGCGCAGAACTAGAGTAGTGGATATCGGACACGTTGCAAGGCAGGATGCTACAAGATGGCCTCCCAGAGTTCTGAAATGGAGACTTTGTGAGAATAAAAACGGCATCGGAAGACCTCAAAAGAGATGGGCCGATGATATAGCCGCTGTGGGGAGAAAGAAATGGCTACAATTAGCAAACAACAAGGAAGAATGGAAAGAGATGGAAGAGGAAGAGACGAAGAAGACTGATGAAGAAGAAGAAGAATATTTAATTAGAAAGCAGAGTAGTGATACCAATTTCATAAGGGTAATCACTTAAATTTTTAAAATTTGTGATATTCTACGGTGATATAGAATACATTTTTTATACGGTACGACTATAAACTAAAAAATTATGTATAAGTAACCATAAATTGTCGACAAATCTCGGGGCTACGGATTCCTTCATCAGAATACAACATATACCTACTAAAATTTAAAAATTTAAGTATTGACATTAACAAAGTCAAAAATATGGGAGACAAATAGTGAATTAAGAATAAGAACTAATTTGAAAGATACATACCAATTTGTAAAAAAAAATTTTTTTACAAAGTAAGCAAATTTAACTGGAACACCATTATTTAATTAACACTAATTCTACTTATCTCTTATCACACTGATCGCTATAAATTTTCTATTGTTCTAGAAATTTCTATCATATTTTTCAACTTATGAGTTTCTTTCAGACATTTTTAGTCCTCTCAAGACTATTTGTTAGTCTCCTAGATTTGTAGAACCTCATGATAATATGATAAAGAGTGAATAGAGTTTCTTACATATCAAAAAAATGAAAGTAATATTACAAATCAACAAAGTTACTCGAGAAGTTTTAAAATTTTATTTTATTTTATTTGTTTGTGATCTGATATACACCAGGTTTTCTACAATGATATTTATTAAATTTTTTCTCAAAATTTCAAAATATAAAATCCCTTAAAGTACCTAGTACTAACGAAATTTTACAAAAAAAATATAAATAACAAGGAAAAATAAAGATCAACTTTAATATAGCATAGAAAATAAAACAGTTTTTATAATTATAATCATTGAGGTGTTTACAACAATTTTTAAGGTCTTTTTTAAGGTATCCACACGGTTTGGTAAAAAATTTCAATGGATTTGTCGAAAATATCATTCGATTCAGTTTCAGTTTGTCAATATTTATTTATTATCGATTTATTTCAATTTCAATGTTTACATTTGAAATGTGCTGCCACAAAACTATCAAAATCTCAAAATCGATAGCAGGTGTCTCCTAAACGCTACCAAGCTTCCATGAAATACGCCTTCAGGTTTACTCTTCTCATTGCCAGGTCTATGTAGCTCGGGTTAAAGTGAATGAATTTGGTAGGTTGTTATTACATTTTTTTAGACGAAAATATCTCTCAAACAGGTTGAAGCTGGGACACTGAGACAGTATTTTAAACATTACACCATCTGCATTGCACTGCCATCATAAATACTAACAATCGAGATTTCTCCTACGCAGCACTGCATTGATATCTCTCGCCCATGATTGGCTGTGTGGGCACCCGGCGGGTTTATCGCTTTAATCTGCTCACCAATCGAAACTTACTGAATCGAAGGGCTCGTTGGAAGCTCTCTAAATTTGCAAAATGGGCGACTTTGAATTTTAGATTTCACCTCTGATATTAATTCAAGAAAGGAAAAAAAGAAAAGATTCAAGATAAAAATGTCTTTCTCGATCTCTACAGATGTTTGCGTGTAAAGCAGAAAATAAATAAAATAATAATAAATTTATTAAATACGTGAGAATACTTACCATTACACTACCGAGTAAAACAAATTAACATTGAAAATTATCAAATAAGCAATTTTTTAAAAGAAACTATTTACAAAATGAAGCGGTTAAGGCAAAAAAAATTAAAAATTGTAATGTTGAATGTAAAAATAATAATGAGGGGTATAGAAACAATATATTTCGGCAATTTTGACGAAATGGAGATAAACGTGCTTCAACCGACCTTGTTGTCAGGCGGAGATTTTAAAATTGATAGACGCACTGATTAAATGCTTCTAAATTATTAATGTCTAAAATAAAGCATATTTAAATTTCAATGAAATTTTTTTTAAAAGCACATTTATCTCCTATTTACATCCATATTTTTACTATTACCCCTATTTATAATTGCACATTTATATCGTATTTCTTTTCAATTAAAATATTATTTCTCAAAATTTATTTCTCAAAATAAAATATTATAAATAGTATTTCTTTTCAATTAAAATATTATTTCTCAAAAGATGCAGGTAAGGAATCCGGTTAAAGTTAATATCGGCATACCTAGGAGTCTCTATAGGGTGTCTCACAGCTAGTAGCAAAAACAGGTGGATTCCTGCTTTGATAATGATTCGAAAATCTTCAAGCAACCTTGTTATGCAGGTATGCAATATCAAAGTTTGCATTTTTTTCAAGATTTCTGACATATTTTTTGAAAAAAGTTGAACAATCATTACGGTAACTTACATCAATTATGAAAATTTATTCGTTTTAATACAAATCAAATGAAATAATGAAAACCTAGTAATTTTTTTTCTAATTTTTGCAAGGTTTTTATCATTTTATTCGACTTATATTAAAGTGAAAGAATTTTTCATAATCGATATAAGTTGCAATAATCTTGGTTCAACTTTTTGCAAAAAATAAATCAGGAATTTGAAAAAAATATATAAACTTTGATATTGCAGAGGTCATAGTTGCTTGAACATTTTCGACTCATTATCAAGCCAGGAACCCACCTGTAAAGTTTTTGCTACTATCTATGATATAACCGGTACAGTAACATCGCGTCACAAAGTGATTTTAATGTTTTAAAATGATATATACAACAGTATGCACTATGTATTTTATTTTTCTATTATTTTTCATAATATCAACTTAATCTTGCCGTAATTCGACATCAGAAGTTGTCTAACGTGGAATAAGTATCTATATTCATCTGGTAGTAACAAATATGACGGATGCCGATAGTTTGTTGATGTCACTGGGATTGTTTAACAACATAAATAAACAAAGAAAACTCATATTCAATAACACATTCTTAATGTGAAGTTGCATTTTTTTGAGAACAATTTTCAGAAGTTCTGTGAAATTTAAAACCAAATTAATTAATCAATTAGAAACACATACAGAAATATCAAATCCACTAAAAAATATTTGGCTGCTACCGTGGAAACATAAATTACTCATTTTTATAGCAATCCACTTTTTCTGGTTCGGTAGGCACAAATTACTTTGTGTTACTGCCGCTAGAGGACGGCAGAATTAACCGTTTAATACTTTTTTTTTTTGACACATTTGATACAGCACACATATATTATATTCAAGGACACAATATTATTGTGAAGTTGCAATTTTTAATGTTAATCAATTAATAAACGAGACTTACAGATGAGATCGATATATCACGGAAATGTACAAGACAGCTATAGCGTAATTGGATAACGCGCCTGCCCCGGATAGGAGGAGATCCGTGGTTCTAATCTTTTTTGGTGGATTTAATTTTTCTTTGTATCTTTCTTATTGATTAATTAATTTGGTTTTAAAGAAAACTTAAATTGAATGTCCATAAAATTATCAAGGGAATTTAAGAAAAAAAAACTAAAATTTTGATTATTTATATCACTTTTTTTTCCTTATACCCCTTTTTACTCCCTTTCTTTTAACTCGTAGCGTCTGCTTGTCTACTTGTCATCTTGTCTGCTTATCTGACGAAAAAACTTCGGATCGATTTTTAACCGTTTTCCCGTGATCCAATCGAGCTGAAGCTTTGCAAGTAGACTCGTGGCGACGATCAAGAATATCTATCAAAATTTCGTTAAAAAAAATTATGGTATAATTTCAGATTTTTAGAAATTTTAATGTTTTTTTCAAATTGGAATCATTACTAAAGTTTGATTACTAGCAACGGCGGCCCGATAGCTTCTCGGAATATTTTCTAAATTTGAATTACTTCGTCGGTATTCATAATAGGTACTTCACTACGAATGTCGAAAATCTAAATTGACTGACAAATGTTTTTAGAATTTAATCTTCAAAGCATGAAGTGTCTTATCAAAGCTCAAAACATCTGACATTTTAGAAATATATTAAATTTCTGTAAGTTTAGTGTTATGTTATATGTTTTAATTCGTTTTTAATTGTTGTTATATTTAACAAAGAAAGGGAGTATATTAAAAACTTGGTTTATATGGGTTAGTTTTTATAGGGGCGCCTTCATGTATAATTCCGTATGTATGAATTCATATTCTTGAGTTCTAACGCTGTAGTTGTCGGTTAAGACAGAAGAATTTTTTAGACTCGCCATTTTTATCCTTTTGATAAGCTTGCGATAAAAAATATTCAGTGTTATCAAAGGTTTTGGTGATTTTATCACCACAACTTTTTGGACCTGGTTCAGAAAAAAACATTTAGTTTCTGACCAAACGTGTGGGGTTCAAGTCGGGTCCCGTGAGAGCTCCGAGTTAGTTTATTCTTCAAAGTAGATACAAGCCCTCAACTTTGTTTGAAAAATAGTAATGAATCTAATGAAAAATAACACCAACTTGGTGGTTTCTGAGTACGAGGCTCTAACTACTCAAGTAAATTAATATAACGTTGTTTATAGATAGTAACATACCATGTGCTATAGTTTTTTTGAAGACTTTGTGATTAATAAATCAGTCTTTAGGAAATATGTAATTTCGATCAATTTATATTAAATTTTTCAATTAAGTCGGTGAATTTAATAAAAATATATATTTATTTAAATAAATTAAAGAAATTATTTTAATATACCTTTGTAAATGTATATATTGTGACGTTAATTTTGGGTAAATTAGTCTATTTTTAGCAAAAAACGTTCATGCGATAAATAGTCCACCCAGAGTAAGTACTTCTGCATAAATTTAGCATTTGCTATCTATTTTCCGTATCCGTAGAGCAGAGCAGTGTATTTTACTTCACAGAAAGTTTTTTCCTTTTTCCTTCATCTTCCTTATTTCCTATGTCAAATGCGTAAAAAACTGAGATTTCTTGTGTTAGAATTTATTGCATTGGTAATAATTTGGATGTATGAATGAATTTTTTTACACTTTTTTTATGATCCCTAATGCATGTCATGATCTATGTTACACGAACAAATGTTACTTAATGTAATGTAACGTGTGGCAAGTAAGAAAGAAAGGTAGTAAGAATAGGTACTCAAGGATGGTATATTCGTGGATTTATTTTGAATGATCGCAGATTTAAGGGGTGCGATTATAATATGTTACAGGTTAGTTGAGGTTACAAAGTTATAGATTTAAGGTTAAAGAAGGAATGGCTTTCGAACGACAAACATTGTTTGCATTGCCACGTTGTTTCCAAGCAATTGTTAAAATTATTCTTTGTGGTAACATTTAAACTTGGAGCTTTCAATATAGTCTGATATATGTCATATCTGCTCTCTATTGTTTTTAACTCGCCGAACTACCCACATGTTGAATAATATAATAACTATTAATATAACTTCGTACATTAAAAAGTGTTCTATTTTTACTCCCTTTATTTAATTAATTCGTGGCGTCTGCTTGCTTGCCGGGTGAAAAAACTTTGGATCGATTTTTAACCCTTTCCCGTGATTCAATCGAGCAAAAACTTGGCAATTAGACTCGTGGCGACGATAAAGAAGATCTATCAAATTTTCGTTAAAAAAATTAATAATTTTAGTATAATTTCGGATTTTTAGAAATTTTATTGGTTTCTTGGAATCATTGGAATCAAATTGGAATCATTTGAAAAGTTTGCTTACAACAACGGCGGCCCGATAACGTCGCGGAATATTTTCTAAAATTACTCCGTCGGTATGCATAATAGGTACTTCACTACGAATGTCGAAAATCTAAAGTGACTGACAAATGTTTTTAGAATTTAATCTTCAAAGCATGAAGTGTCCTATCAAAGCTCAAAACATCTGACATTTTAGAAATATATTAAATCACTGTAAGTTTAGTGTTATGTTATATATTTTAATTCGTCTTTAATTGTTGTTATATTTTACCAAGAAAGGGAGTATAATAAAAACTTGGCTTTTATGCGTTACTTTTTTTTTATTATTAAAAACTCAGGTTATGGGCCCAGCGCGCTTCCGTCACTTTTGACATTTCTCTCAATTATTGATTGAATGTTATTGCTACACAATTTCCTTGCTATGAGGATCCTGGTGGGCACTCAGACTGATATTTTAAGATGGGTTAGATCAATGAAAACAACATATTACGTAATATATACGTTATTTGCCTCTGCTATCTCTATGCTTCACTAAACACGTGATTCTTATTTGCGACCCCTGCAATCAGAATTAATTCGGTCCATTTATCTCAAATTTCCCGCCATCGTGGAGTCAGGCTGGGCGGGGAGCGCGTGACGTCACGGGCGGTAACCACGGCGACCGGTGCAAACACTCATCACTTATTCACCTCCGCTAATTCTCCGCCGGACCTGCCCAGCCACCCTCTTCTCATCCCCCTCTTATCCATTGTGCTCCATTATATTAATTTCTTTCCCTATCAACCAAGCGAAAACACAATTTCTCGAAAAACTTCGCAAATTAAACATTTATGAAGAATGCACAAGAACAATTGGGTCGCTAAAATAAATTATGGGTTTTTATGGGTGTGGTAGGTGGCTGGTACGTATCAACAACTATATGCCACTTCATGTAAGAGATGATGATTTGTCAAAATGTCACTCATACATTTATCTCAATTTTTATTAAAAAATACTGTATAATATTAAGAAATAGAAGAATATAATATTAAGAACATTATTATTGCATTATTAAAATATTATTAATAAAAATAAGAACTACATATACGGTCGATATATTCACGGAAACATAGAGGGTTGCTATAGCTTAGTGGTCAGAGCGCCGGCCCCGGAAAGGAGGTGACCTGGGTTCGAATCCCAGTAGTAACCTTATATTTTTTCGTGAATTAAATTTTTCCGTATCTCTTTCTAATTGATTAATTAATTTGATTTTAAAAATTTCACAGATATTTGTTCTAAAAAATTACAACTTCACAAATATGAATGCGTTCTTAAAATATATATATTATAATTTATTATTCATTTCACAATTTCGGTTACAATGCTAATACTCGATAGTGTAATAAGAGCAGGTTGACTATATCGTGGCGAGCAACGGAATGGTTGGTTCGTTTCGGCCGCGGTCCGGGCCGCTGGTCGTGTTTCTGCTCCCGGTGTTGCCAGGACGCGACGCCCGGTACATGTTATGTTATAACATCACATTTTTGCGTGAACTACATTTACTCTGTTTCCCAAAAAAATTAAATTCTTATTGTGCTGTTTGCTGTACAAGCGACACATAACACTGGCCCTCATTTATATCCCGAACAACTTGAATAGTAGACGACAAAACGAAATTAGCTTCTATTTCAGCTGCAGAAAGGGTTATATAATTGATGAAAAGGCATTTGCAGTAGTAAAAAAAGTAACCAATAAAAACCAAGTTTTTACTATACTCCCTTTCTTTGTAAAATATAACAATAATTAAAGACGAATTAAAACATATAACATGACACTAAACTTACAGAAATTTAATATATTTCTAAAATGTCAGATGTTTTGAGATGTCAAGATTTTGATAGATTCAACTATCATCAATAACGTATGTTATGAATTTCCAGCGTCAAATGATTTAGTCAGAATCAGATTTGAGTAATGTAGAATTCTTCAAAACTAAGCAGAAATCTAAACGAAAATTTGATAGATCTTCTTGATCGTCGCCACAAGCCTGCTTACCAAGTTTCAGCTCGATTGGATCACGGGAAAAGGGTCAAAAATCGATCCAAAGTTTTTGTTGACGGCAAGCAAGCACGAGTTAATATAAAGGGAGTAAAAAAAAAGCAATACTCGAAGCGTACTTAGAGCACAATCATAATTCATATTCATGGCTTCGTCTCTATGAGACTTCTATAATTAATCTTAACTACTAACTGTCTCATTTAAAGTTGCCTCCCAAATAAATGCATTATGCATGCTTTTAGTCGTTAAATTAAAAAATTAATCAGCTTTATCTGCCTTCGGCAGTACTCACTGCTCGCTGTTCGAGTATCTAGTTGGAAGACGGTATTTAAGAAGTTCGCTGTAGTCATTAAAGAGATGAGAAAATCCAGATTGCGCGATAGAGATCCAACAATCCTTCTTTGTTCATCTTCGATTCTCTATTTGTGTACTTCGCAAATTGGATTCCAGACGCTGGTTCCGGGTTCTGGCAAATAACGAGCTTTGGATGTGGGTGAAAATTTCAGAGATTACGCAATTCTAAATATCCATGTATTTAAAAATAAAGTAATGCCTTTAAATATAACAATTCATTGTAAAAACTGTAAAAATAATGTAACATGCAACACTGAGTGTACTTAACTTAATCATAAGTCTAAAATATAATATTTAGGAATAACAATTGACAACATGTGTCATCAAATGGCAAAACCATGTTTATCTGACCGTGGATTAATTGAGAAAAATGAAAAATGTTTTGCGACAACAATGTACTCCATATTACTCACAAGTATGTATAAGGATATTGTGCCATGGTGGTTCCTAAAGTTGGTATCTTTATTTGCCCCTTTGTTCTACGTCTATTACTTATACACTCTAAGCGGTGAGATTTATTTATAAAATAATCTTTGTAAATTTGGCGTAGGGAGTTAGTTTTATATATTTTTGTAAGTGATGGTGAAATATATTTACAGTAGGAAGATCACAAGGTTTTTTGAGAATCGTTTTAATAATTATTTATTGTATTATAATAATTAATGGCTGTGCGGTAGACTTTTAAGCCCCTCCCCATCCAATAATACCATGCAGTAAGAGGGACTACATCAACGTGTAATACACCATTTTAATAGTATTTTTGTTTAATATATTGCGTAGATTTAAAAAAAATGTGTCGTCATTGAGCAGTAATTAATGTTTTTTTATATTCACACTTTTATTGATCCATATCGCAAATATTTATCTAATTTATAATATACGTTCACGATTCTATAATAATTATATTTAATAAATAACATTTTAAAAATGTTTTTACATTACTCTATTTACACAAAAAAGCAAATATTTTATCCAGGAAGAGTATTTTTAGAATTAAGAGAAAAGCTCGTCAAAGTGCCTTTTAAAACATTTTATATTAGAATTCATACGGAATAGTGAAATGTTTACGGTAGGTCAATAAAAAAGCTTATATACAAATCTGACTTACCATCATGTCATTTTTCCATGGGAAAGAGAATTGAGTAGAAAATAATAGTGGTAGATTAGTTCTTGTAGCCAGGAATGACGATGATGGCTCTCTTTAGTAATATAATATAAGGTATAAATTTCATTTCAGAACGGTCACTTATAGCGTAATGTACTCTGAACTCCTAATACAACACACTCATTTTCTTATGAATAATTTTAGTAAATATAACACGGGTACATTTTACTCTTAAACTTTACCACTTAGGTTACTTAGTGAGACGGCGAATCCAAATTTGCATAATTAAGTTTCGCCGAATTAAACCAAACACGAAAGTCAGACAACAACGTCGATTAATATTTGAAGACGTTAACGACGTCGCAATCTACGCGAAATAACGACACTTGTCAGCCATGCACCACACTTGATGAAATTTTAATCTCGTCACAGCTTCCCGATACAGCGCAGCAATCCACACGTGACAGGAGATTGCTCTGCTCGAGGAAAGAGCTATCAAATGAATCTCAAAGGAATCCTAATGTATACATAGTAAAATATACATGCATTAATTAGACCACACAGCGGAAGAGTGGAAGGAACCACAAGGTGGATAAACCTGGTTCAAATGAGAAATTCATTAGAATGTATTTCGAGGCTAAGAAGTATAATTTTAATGGTATGTAAGCATGAGCACCTTCATTTAAAATATATTTTTTAGATCCAGTAGGTAGGTACTCCTAACTTAAGAGAAATGTAAGAAATAAACAATTTTTAAAGATTTTCTCGAACATACTATGTTGAACGAAATTCAAAACTTTATAATTAAATAAATAATACACCATTGTTATACACCACTTATATTTATTTAAAAATGTATAACAAAGTTATTTTTATTTATTTAATTAAAATGTATCACCACCAAGTTTCTGCTTCCTTTGAAAAGTCAAAACTTTATGTCGATAAACGTGGCATCGAAGACACTTTTGCCTAAAGCAAAAGTGTTTTAAACCATAAGTGCATAACCATTTTTTAAAACATAAGTGTTTTAATAACAACTACAATAAAGTCAATTATTGTTTTTTTGATTTGTTCTAAAAAGGTTGCATTTTTAATTTTGTTTTTTTTGTTTAATTGTTTTTTTGATTTGTTCTAAAAAGGTTGCATTTAATATTGCTAAGTGTATCACAATGTCTGTAAATATCCCTAGAAATATGCAGTTAACGTGAAATCGACTATCTCTGTCTAGTGAACATATTTAATTTTTTGATCATTTCTCTATAAATTATATGAAAACACGTCTAATAAACGTCAAAATATTGTAGAAGAAGGTTTGCCTTCTTGATAATAATATGATTACTATGAAGGCAAACCGATATTCACTTGAATTACTGTAATAAATAATAATATGTTAAATATTGATTATTTTTAGTTTTCCTTAAGTTAAGTAAGTATACTTTGTTATTAAGTATCGTAATTCCACATATTCAGCGTTACTTGTACACTATATTTTACTTAATTAAATTGATTCAAATTATTTATATTTAAAAAAAATCTTTGCATTCAAAAAATATACACACATTAATATATTTGGCATCTTGTCTTATTTTTTACATTTTAAATCAATTTTTAAATCATCATAGCCAACAAAGAAAATTTTCATACTAAGTAAAATTCTTTTGCTACGATGATCGCTCTTACTTGCCAGTCTCCTGGAACGAGGCTAGAACTTCCAACGATTGTATCGCCAGGCAAGAGTATTAATATTAGACCGACTACCCTTAGAATATTGTCGTAGAGTCCGGCGTGCCTCGGATTACAGGCCACTACCCCCGCGCAGGGCGAGTTGGGCCTCGAAGCCTCCGTACAAAGGCACAGCAAGCACGAAAGAAAGAAAATGTTGCAACTTACCGTTTGAAAATCACGTACCATATTGTCATTGAAGACATCCACTGGAAGTTAATTCCTGAAACAATAAAATATCAAATGAGTGTCAAGTTAACTTCATACAATTATCTGGAACTCAATGGGACACAAAAATAAGGATTTTTAATTTTCTTTTTTTTTTTAGTAATTACCTATACGTTACTCTGAGACTACTGTTCGTAATAAAATTATTCACATTTAATTAAGGCAAGTTATAGAAGTCTCATAGAGATGAAGCTATATATATATATGAGAAACGTGTATGGAAGTTTTTTGTAAGATTTTATTATTTTTTATTATTATAATTATTTAATAATAATAAACCGCATATCATAATGGAAACACCGAAGCAGTTAGAAATTCCAACCATTTCACTTTTTAATAATGACGATGAAAAAAGTAAATAGAAGGATCACTAGAAGTCGAGCAAAACGCATTAACGGCGTCGCTGGAAAAACCCACTCCTCCACAAACACCTGACACAGAATTTTTTAAACTCTCACTCGACGTCAAGCTCAGGACCCGAACGGTTGTGCGCTTTTCGAAGAAGTAGCTTATTGACAAGGTGCCCTGAAGATGAGAAGTGAGATCTATTCGAAACGTCGGCAGACGACAGGTCCTGACGACCAGAGTTTGACGCGGTTTACTCCCAAAGTACTTGTTCGCGGGTGACATGAATGTCTCCCAACAATAAGGCTTATTGGTGAGAGACTTTCATGTCACCTGCAAAAAACGTTTGAGGCCTTTTTAGCCGAAACGTCGGCCTAAGTCTTCTCAGGAAGACCATCTACAGAACACGCGAGATATTTCAGAATCTACTTTTGTTACATACAATAGCGCTCGCGGAAACCTCAAGCAATATATTTATATATATATATATATAATATATATATATAGATATATATTCAGATAACTGTAGACATCTCTAGCATTGCCCGGATATACGGATGATTCCTTGGAACATATATATATAATTTAAAAAAAAATCGATTTGTGGTTCATACGTACCAGTACGGTTATTTTATATCTTGTAATACTTATTAATTTTATATTATTTCGTCTTTAATTCCTCAACCATACAAAAGTATTTTCTGTAACATGTTTTTGATAATTAACGTATTAAAATAACTTAGAATTATTAATTTGTAATTCTTCGGGAAATGGATAAAAATAATATAGAATTTATAAAAAAAAAACACCACCAACCAATTTCCATGCAAAACTAAAAATTCAACATCTCAAAAGAAATCGCCGAGTGCCGATCGTTCTCGAAATTGAATCTAAATGTTTGTCATGTTAAGCCAAGTGTATTTCGATCTTCCTCTTAAGTACTTATCCGTGTTTCTAAAAGGTCGGTCCTTGACAATACCGAGAAGCCTCTGTCTCCAAACAGATACTATTTCGGGAGAAACCACTTAGCGCCTTGTATTTTTCTCAGAAACACAAGAACAACGAACTGACACGCGAGGGGGACGAAGAACAAGAAGAACTAGACAGCATTGTGACGACAACAAACAGGCTGCACAGAGTACAGAGTACATTCACACAATGGCGAGGCTTTGTTGCTGCTCAGGGAGCATTATTTGCTAAATGAAGGTCTTTTGTTTGGGTCCGGGGGAGGGTCACTGTCGTCTAATACCTTTTTCCAGCAACTTATTGTCAAACAGCAGAGGTCTTGAAGACCGCCGTGAAAGTCCGGACAATAGTAATCACGTGGCGAATTTTCCGGTTTGTGTCTTCTGGGGTATCATGCCGTGTTATTAAGTTTCGGATCCCACCGCGGGGTCCATCATCAGGGATTATGTGTTGTTGTGAGTGTTGTGCGAAGTATTGGCTTACAATACCGTGTCGAAAGCAGGGTGAGAACGTTGTCAGTGTTGTGTTTAGTATTGCCTAGCAATACCGTGTCAAAAAAATGTGCTACTATCAGTCATTGAGTGGTAGTGATGGGTCCGCTCTGTACTCACTACTACAATTTAGTAATACATTACGTTGAAGTGTACACCTTTTGAAGTGTAGTGCACACTACAAACTACACACACTTCAAAGTTATTGAAAGTAGGTACATACTTCAAATAGTACACTTCATTTCAAGACGAACATTACAAAGTACACACACTTCAAAGTTATCGAAAGTACGAGTACATACGTCAAATAGTATATTTTTTAAGTGAAATTTTTGGGAAGTTGATGTAGATAAATGAAGAAATGTTTGGAAATCGAAACAACCCCCCTCCCCATGGTTTGAAAAATTTTCTATTCTAGTAGTACACTTTTAGAGAACACTGCAACAACACACAAATTGTAATGTAATGTAAATTACAATTTTGTAGTACGACAATTACTTCACTTCATGTAGATTTTACTAGAAATGTAGTGTACACTTTGTAGTCTTCAAACTGGTGAACGTGTGTGAGTTGCAGTCTTCATTTTGAAATGTAGTTTTTTCCTTAGCTCTGAGTGGTGCTACAGTCACTTCAAACGATATCCAAATGTAAAGCAACAAGATTTTACACACATAAATCAGCTGACATGTAAGGTAACTATTGAGAGCCCCGTAAGTGATTCTTGGAATCCATTAATTCGCTCACTAACAGCCCGGATTACTCATCCACCAAACTTCCCAGAATCCCTCAAAATTCTCTTTCACCAGCAACTCGAAGGTATTTTGAAGGTTCACTTATCCTACACATGTCTGACGCAGACTATTCAAGTAACGTAATTAACCTATGTAACGCCAACATAATTTATTCTCCAATAATTCCATAGTGCTCTACCTTTGTTTGACAGATAAGGTACTTGTTTCAAAGAGCGCTCAGAGATGGCGCCAGCCATAGTTAACAAACTCACACACGAAAGGTGGCTGTCATTATATAAAGTACTCCAAGGATCCAGCCCAGTTATACTAAGAGATGGAGCCACTTGAAAAATATCGATGGAACATGACTAAAAATGTTGAAGTATTACAGAATACAAATTCCTTTGGTATGTTCTGCACTGTTGCGAATACAGTACAAATGCAGACATCGTATAGAGAGAGATCTTAACTGATCTTAAGTCCGAACCTATAGCCTTCGCTATCTGGCTTACAAAACGTAACTAACAGAGGATCTAGTCTGGGGACCCGGTAGAGGAATCTGTAGTTACTCCAGTAGCGACGTGAGGACAGCAACCCACGGAGGACCTGGTCTGGGGACCCAGCAGCAGAATCCGGGGTTGGTTGCGATACCGCAAGACGCTGCTCTATGCGCTTGCCCAGCTTGTCACCGAGGATTACTCGTCATTAGGGACACGATATCGAATAGAACGTATCGATACTGTACTCATGAGTAGTATCGAAACAAAAGTAACGATACAAAGTATCGAGTACATCGGAAAAATATCATAATATCATAGGAAAATATATCGATGACCAAAAAAAAAAGAAGGTCGCCAAGCAAAAAAAATTAAAAAGGTAACCAAAAAAGATTGTCAAAAATAATATGAAAAAAATACCCAAAAAAAGGTCGCCAAAAAAGTGACCAAGAAGAGGTATCGATACTTGCCAAAAAGTTAAAGTAAAAGTATCGAATAAAAAGTATCGAGTACAAAAGTATCGGTATCGAAAGAAAAGTACTCGATACCACAAAGTATCGATACTTTTTTTGTGTCCCTGCTCGTAATTTGTACCCACGCCCCTGAGGAAGTGCACCCAAATGGGTCGAGCGGATAGAACGCCGCTCGGTCGACCGCGTTATACCTACATAATTTTATTTGATTGCTTGATGTCTTTCATTGTCAGAAGTAAGATGGTTCGTAAATTAAGCTAATTAAAAGCGCCTTCGAATTTCCTGCTAACTAACACAATCGAAAAAAAAAATGTAAAATATATATAAAAAAAATTAAATAAATTAGATATCGGTAGTTGCATTACTTATAATGCTGTAGACATAAATTGGCCACGTCACACAAATTTGCAAACTAAACTAAGACATTCTGACAAGAGCCAAATTAATTATAATATTAAATACCTTTTCGGTGGAGGATCATTAGACGCAGATTTGCGCAAAGTTTTGAAGATAATAAACTTCCCCAGCCCGTCAAGTTTCAAGTCCTGCGATCTGTCTTTTAAGAGGAAAATAAAGGATGGGCGGAGGCTGGAAATGCCAGATACAGTACAGGGGAGCAGGGCGTGAACTGAAAGTTTGGAACAGAGAGAGAGAGAACAGAAGAGTTTGAAAGAACAGAGAGATTGGATTACGTGGAAAAATGAACATCCTTGTATTTTCATTATTAAATACATCATCCCTCATCTAATGTTTAACTGTGTAATATAAGAGTTCAGTCTCCAATACATTCAATTCTCTAGGGTGGTAGGTAATGGTGAACTCAAAAAGCAAGGAAAAGAAGGCAAATTGATTAATATTATGATTAACTAAAGCATTAACTTTGCGGTTAGACATTATAACAGGATGTCAGTTAAAAACCACTACCACATTTAAGGTCTACCGGTATCGAGACGTACCGGTCTCTTCGTCAGGACCAACACTACACTACTATGTTCACAACACTATATACCACAACTATAATATTTTAAACTTTCACCAATATTTATCACATGCGTGTTAATCTTGTCAGAGACAAGCGTGCACTAACTAGCTTACAGAACAATCAGGAATCTCACGGGGAAGATTATTATAAAATTGATTACTTTAACGTGTCCTGGAATAAAATGTGTTTGTACTTCGTGTGAAACAATAAAAGTTGTCAGCGCATAATATATAATTACTACGTTCATCATTTTTACATAAAATATCCCAAAAGTCATAGAATTTATGGAATTTTATATATATATATATATGGAATTAATATTGTAAAGATAAGAAATGAAAATAACTGTGTTTTCCCTCCTTGAGATTAATTAATTATTATATATTTTAATACTCCAGTTTCTCGAGTGGCAATGAATGAGAATCTCTCATCGACGTGTAAAGTATTAAAGTGACAACTTTCATGTAAAGAAAAACACGGTTTAGGAATGGTTGTCTCAGGAATATTGAAAGGTGAGGAGAAGCGATGGTGAGTGTGATATTTATTTAAATAAAATTTCGTTTTATTTCTAGTCTTTCAAAATAGTTTATTTAATTACCTTAGCGCGACTGCATTAAGTTTAATTTTACATGAATTAAAATAATGATTGTTTTCCGTGATGTGGTTCGAGAATTCGGAAATTTTTTTAATAGTTAGGCAATGAACATTCTTCTTTAGTCTTACATTAGGATTTCTAGGATCTCTGCAAGAAATTTATTAAACACTGTGTTTTTATAAATAATAAATGTTTATATTTAATATGACAGATGTGCGCGTAAACAAGTAAGGATGGGAAAAATTAAGTTATGTTAGTAGATTATGGATCTGTCCACAGTAAACGTAGATGATATTCTGAGGATCCATAAGGAGCAGAGCTTTAGTTGCCCACTCCGTTGCACGGCGACAATTAATCAGCAGACTAAAGCCTTTATAATTTAATTTTGAATTAATTCAGTATGTAACATCAGATGATGAGAATGGCTACAAAAAGCAAAACACAGAGAAGGATGAAAGAGGCCTTCATCCGGCAATGAAGAATGAAAAAGATCTAACAATAAACAGATTCTTGTACGAAATGGAAATCCGATTTGGAAATGGATTACCATTTTTCGTCGCATCCTACATGAATATCCCACATCCCAAATAACGAATGTAAGTATTCCTCAGGCTACTTTATTTATTTGGATGTCTAACATCATTACTTTCCAATTAATATTATTTCATAGCAAAATGGAAATCCTATTTGGAAATGGATTACCATTTTTCGTCGCATCCTACATATACATGCCACATCACAAACAACAAATGTAAGTATTTCTCAGGTTACTTTATTTATTTGGATGTCAAACATCATTACTTTACAATTAATATTATTTCATAGCAAAATGTAAATCCGATTTGGAAATGGATAACCATTTTCCGTCGCATCCTACATGAACATCCCACATCAAAAATAACGAATGTAAGTATTTCTCAGGTTACTTTATTTATTTGGATGTCAAACATCATTACTTTCCAATTAATATTATTTCATAGCAATATGGAAATCCGATTTGCAAATGGAGTACCATTTTTCGTCGCATCCTACATATACATGCCACATCACAAACAACAAAGGTAAGTATTTCTCAGGTTACTTTATTTATTTGGATGTCAAACATCATTACTTTCCAATTAATATTATTTCATAGCAAAATGATTAATCTGAGTTGGCCCCCAGTTGGGGCTGTCAGAACTGGTCGGGGGCTGGGCCAAATTGACAATACAACATTTAGATTTATCAAAATCAAATTACTTTATTTGGTGCTCCAAGTTACGGTGTTCAAAGTTTAGACACGCGGACCACAAAAGCCACTCAACTGTCGTGTCGCTGTTCACCAGGAAATGAGAAAAGAGCGCCTTTTATTTTCTGAACAACTCTTTAAAAACTTTATTTTTTGCGTTTTGAATAACTGGATACAATATTCATACTAGGGTGTAATACGAACATTTAAATTTTCAAAGCAAGCAAACACTTTGTGGCTTGACGTTATTTCAAATTTATCGAACATTTACGTTTCCTGTTTATTTCGGTTGTTCTTTATCAAGTAGATAAATAATCTTGTATTTTAATAAATCAAATAATAAAAAAGTAACCCATAAAAACCAAGTCTTTATTATACTTCCTTTCTTTGTAAAATATAACAACAATTGAAGACGAATTAAAACATATAACATAACACTAAACTTACAGTAATTTAATATGTTTCTAAAATATCAGACGTTTTGAGCTTTGATAAGACACTTCATGCTTCGAAGATTAAATTCTCAAAACATTTGTCAGTCAATTTAGATTTTCGACATTCGTAGTGAAGTACCTATTATGTATTCCGATGGAGTAATTCAAATTTACAAAATATTCCGCGACGTTATCGGGCCGCCGTTGCTAATCAAACTTTTCTAATTATTCCAATTTGAAAAAACCAATAAAATTTCTAAGAATCCGAAATAATACTATAATTATTAATTTTTTTTAACGAAAATTTAATAGATCTTCTTGATCTTTGCCACGAGTCTACTTGCCAAGTTTCAGCTCGATTGGATCACGGGAAAAGGGTCAAAAATCGATCCAATTTTTTTTTGACGGCAAGCCGGCAAGCAAGCAAGCCACGAGTTAATATAAAGGGAGTAATTATATCAATAAATAAATAAAATTTCAATTTCTTTCTCTATGTCATATACATATATAGTAGATTGTGAGTGATGTTTGTGAATATTCCTTGTGTTATGTGTTGATTTTATCTTTTAGTTAAAACAGTACAATTTTCAAGATAGGAAACAAACAGGTCGTAACGAGATCACAGAATCAGAAAGTATTTAACGTTATAATAATAAATAAATAAATAAATATAACTTTATTCCAGTATGTGGGGAGGATTGTGCAGTCCCACACATTCCATATATTAAATTATTAATTAAAGAACACATACATTAAATTATCATATGTACGATATACAGAAATATAAAATGATTTAAATATAAATATAAAATAAAACTAAAAATGAGTTATATAATAATAATTACTCAAATAAATAGGGCATTATGATAATAATAAATTACACCTGTTGATTTTACAGCACTCTACACATTTTACACTAAATTGGAAATTAGTAGAATGTTCTGGGATGGTTTTATGGGTTCAGTAAGCATTTATTCATGGAAGTAAAAAAAAATCTAGGGTTAATGTGAGATTATACAAAAATGTTCTGAAATGGAGACCTTGGGAGAACAAATGAGACATCGGAACACCTCAAAAGAGATGGGCCGACGATATAGCCACTGTGGAGGGAAAGAAATGGCTACAACTAGCAAACTACGAGGAAAGGTATGGAAGAGCAGTGGAGAGATGAAGGCTGATTAAGAAGAAGAAGACGAAGACAAAAATGTTAAATTTCTTATCAATGTTATTTCTATGTTAAAAGACACAATTATCACTGAAACTTTTTTAAAAATATTTATTAACTAACAATTTAACTTAGTTAGTACATAAATATAAAAAAATAACTCATAAAAACTAAGTTTTTATTATACTCCCTTTCTTATTTAATCAGGTTTCGTGTCTACAGCACGCATCGGAGTCATTACTCAGTTGTATGAAAAAACCATTAAAGATTTGAAAAATCCAAAATTATACCATAATTATTAATTTATTATAACGAAAATTTGATAGATTATTTTTATCGTTGCCACGAGTCTGCTTGCAAAGTTTCAGTTCGATTAGATCACGGGAAAAGGGTTAAAAATCAATCCAAATTTTTTTCGCCAATCAAGCAAACAGACGCTACGGGTTAAAAGAAAGGGAGTAAAAAGCTTTATAATTAAGTTGCTAATCCAAAAGAAATCCAATACACTCGTTTAGCAGCAAAAAATGGCAATAATAAATTTTTATCACGGAGCCCTCTTTTGGTTCCGTTTTGCCATGCTAATTGGGCAGAGGTGGACTAAGCGCTATTTATTCCGCGGCCGCAGTGCCCGGGGCTTCCATTTTCCTAACTAAACTTTGCACAATTCCGCGCACGTAATCATTTCTCCCTCCCGACACTTTCTGAAAGTGGTAAAAGCGCGCGGCAAAGTGCCTCCTGCTCGGGTTCGCGTGACGAGTTTTGTATTCGACAATCGTTACATTTGTTAACAATGGAAAAAATTCCCAATGTAAAAAATATAACATTGAATTGGCACGCCAAAACTGAGAATCTTAGCAGTTTTTAAACGTGATAATATAGGAGCATAGTGTGAAATATGAAGACCAATTTAAAAGATTCACAAATGTTTAAGGCACAGTGAATTGAGAATAAAGTTGAATTAGATATTTTTAATAAAATTAATAAACAGTAGTAAGCAATAGACAAGAATGTTCTCAGGTTTTCACGGCCACTCAGAATGTTGTGGTTTGTGTCTTCTGGGGTATTATGTCTTGTTATTACAATCTTTCAGATCCTATCGCAGGGTCCATCATCTTTCATCCGTAATGGACCCTGCGACGGGATCCTAAACGTCAGCAAGAAAGGTCTTAATGACATGGCGTAATACCCCAGAAGACACAAACCAGAAACATCGAACAATATTAGTATTAAAGAAAGGAAAACGACTTAATATGAAAAGCATATGAAGATAATAAATAATTAGTGAGTGTTTACAGCAACACAGGAATAGGGATGGGGGAAAAGGGTGAGATTGTAGGAGTCAGAGTAGAGGTGGAGGAAGAGAAGATTAGATGCAGTGAGCGATTGGCCAAGTCGATTCAGTGATGAGAGCAAGTCGATGCTGACCAAATTTATTTATTTATTTTATTTATTTCTTTAACGCCCTATGAGCTTTTACAAATATAAAGAATTTTTTTTAAAAAAATAACATAAGACAGTTAAAATAATTATACAGTTAAAAGTTACAATAATAATAGTTAAAAGGTAATAATAATAATAATAATAATAATACAGAAAAACATAAGACAGATAAAATAATAATAAAGTTAAAGGTAAAATAATAATAGTTAAAGGTAAAATAGAAAAATTTATTGTCCATTTCCATTTCGTTGAGATGTAAACAATTGTATCAGCTTTGTCAAATACACAGTTATACTATCAGCAAAAATGTCAGCCGCCTCTGCATGTTCATTCCCTAATGAGTGTAATCTGGTAATTACAGAGTTTGCTCATGCATTAGTTCTGACATTTCCACTATAATAGAACAATGCACTGTATCTTGATGACCTCGATAGAGCATATAAGTCGATCAGACTAATAATCTGGGGGCAATCAATCAAACTATTTACGATCCTATAAAGAAATATCAGGTCTGTTACAGTACGTCTCACAGACAAGTTTAAAAGTTGTAAATAACTAAGGAGATAAGGGATAAGGTCATAATTGATATCTTCCAAGCGTATATTTAATTTGTCCTTAATAAATCTTAAGAATTTTTTTTGGACTCGTTCAATTGCCGTTGAATGATTAACGTAGTGAGGCGACCAAATGATCAAATTGTGTATGAAACGTCTAATCTCAAGAAACTTTGCTGTCCAAGTGCTGATCTCTGCACAGAATGTTTATGATTATACAATTTAAGTGAATAATCCTGAATGAAAAAGAGTTTCCACTGATGAAAAGTTATCAGGATAGAAAGTGAGAAATTATTTTAAAATTAATTAGACAGACCGTGTCAGAAACCCGACTGGAGTCTCGCTACTGAGCTGAACATTATATTCATAAGCATATCGCCTTTAGTTTCATAAGTATATAATACGATTTTCATATATGATGATTAGAGCCTCCATACATTCTTAATTCCAACTATTCGAATATTGAATATCGAAAGGAACAATTTACTTCGGATGATAAATATATTCTATATATTCCAAAAAAATTCAATAATTGTAGTACGTAATAAAAAAATATATATTATTGAAAAATAATGTTGAATTTAGAAATACAAATCAAAAAAAACACAAAAAAAATATCTCGATAACTGACAAAATTTTAGATACGTTTATATTACTCCATATCTCACACCCTACGTACAAGTTTTTTACAATTATTTTGTATATAACTTCTTGTTTGTCGGCTCAAATATTTATGAAAGCTTTATACTAAAGAATAATAGAAAGCATAACACTTAAAAAAGGCAAATGCAAAAGATGTCCGACAATTTAAAGTGTTTACATCTTTGATGTCCGACTTCCATATAGCCGAAAATGCTTGCATATGACTTTCATGGTTCGTAAACCTTTTTTTCGTTTAGAAAAATATTCAAAATCTTATAATATAAATATGAGCGAATATTTTACGAATACTTTTTAAAGTATTCGAATAACGAATATTTAAAAACAGGCAAATATATTCGAGGTTCGAATATATTGCAGGCTCTAATGATGATGTATATCGTCCTTGGCCCAGTAGAAACTTAAAGTCACCCTGCAGACTACGCGAGGTCACTGAAGCAAAAGTACGCCCACCAAGAACAAAAGAGTTATGATGATTGATTGATTGATGAGATAGGACGATGATGGATCAGCCTCCGTGATCCAATCCATCATTCGGAATATTTCAATATTCATTACGGTACATCAGCGAGGAAAGAGGAACTATATTATTGAGGAACTAGTGAGGCGTAGATAATAGTACATACAGACTTATTTGAGAACACACTTAAATTGAATTGCATTACTAAATATATGTACCTAATTGAAATGCGACATAACAAACTTCCAGGTGCAACTGGATACGACGTGTTTGTACTGCGCACGCCGCTATATAGATGTCGCTGTGTATCTACTTTACCGTTAAAATATTATGGTTTTCAGAATAACCATATTCGAGTCAACTGTACCTGATGATAGAGAAGACTCATATTTAAAACTTATTGCGTTTTTGTATGCTTGCCACCCGCGGAGTGGTGGGGGAGGCGAGCGCATAAAACCAGGGACACTCGGGTGCACCGGGCTCTTGAATTCCCGGGTCACGCTTTAGATAGACAGGCTCTAGTACGCACGGTCGGCAGCAAATCATATCATTGGAATAAACTGGAGTAATCACTAGATCGTGTATTACTCCACCTGAAACCCCATCACTGTATTCCCAGGCGGGAATATACAACAAAACTAAAGTGTAGATGAAAAAAACTAAAAAGAAATAAAAGATACCGAAGGATAACCAAAACAGGCTTTTATACCACACTCTGTGTATTTGAAGGACACCGAAGATGAATAAAATGAAGAAGAATACAGCAAAGAATAAAGAAGAAATAAGGTAGAAAAATTTATTTTACCTAACAAAGCTTTTTCAATTAACATTTGAAACATTTTTTTTCGTTCCATTAATAATTGTGCTGCATATTTTTAATTTTTTTAACAATACGTATTTTTTGTTCCAAAAATTATGAAACCTCCGATTTCAAAGAGATTAGGCACTTTCCCTTTTAATTTCTTCTTTGTAATTTCCTGCGATTTACGTTTAAAACTCTGAAGGCATTCTTATCGAATATAATGTTACAAAAAACTCGAAATGTTCAAATTAAATTTAAAACTTTTTTTCAGTGAGGCATTCATAGCGTCGGTCGTAGCTTTTTTGTATCGCAAAACATAATGTGACCGGAATGAAAAATGATTCAATTAAAATATTATATTGATATTTAATTATGTATAATATAAAGCCCTTGATTTAATGTAAAAATTAAATAAAATAATAAAAATTTAAAAAAAAATTATGAATGTATGTAATATTGTGCTCCAGAAAAGAATTCCAGTATAAAAATTTTAACTCACTTTCATCTATATGTACAAAATAATTACATTACATTATTTAGCCAAGAGTATCATGTTACCCCTACACAGAAAATGACTTTCTGCATTAATTAATTAATAATAATAAATAAAAAATTCAGTCCCTTGCACGACTTGCAATGGATACTACTAAGAAACACAAATGAATGTTCTGTGTATAGTTTTCTGGGATATTCTGGGATATGTGACCTCTCTGGCTAAAATTTTGGATCCCATTGCAGGGTCCATCATCAGGGCATCAAAATATCCCAGAACACTATACACAGAAGACTCTGAATGGCCGAGAAAACCTATGGACCATTCATGTCACTATACCTAATGGACAGAATGTCCGGTGACCGGTGTCGTATTAAATACAGAAATTTGGTCGGGCAGCACTAAAGAAACCATGCAATGATGGCGGCCGTTCTATCTGTGAAACTGTCAGACGGTAATATCGGTCCATTATTCGCTTTTTCAGCTTCGCAAAACTTTAATACTTCATTGGCAATTGTTTTCGCCCCATCGCTGACTGTTTAGAATGTTTTCAGTGCATATTGGTAATCAAGATGACACGGCTCGCGCTCAAAGACGAGAATGAACTGAATGGCAGGGCGAGGGGTTACCGCCGGGTGCGGGTGGGGCGGGTTTTAGTTCAGAATTCGCCGCACGCCAAGTTACGTTGGGCAAGCAATAGTAGTTAACTCCTGTGTGTCGGTGATGTAACGTAGGTCTACCTGTCATACAAAATATGAAATATCTACTTTATTTAAGAAAACTAAAACGTCACATTTTTTGTAATCATCGAATAGATATTTTCACACCAAAATTACTAAATTAAACTGTTACGAATGTTCGGATTTTTTAATTAAAAAATATTTATTCATTACTCTCATATTTTCGGCCAGTGTGTAAGAAGGAGCAGTACATTGTGCATCGCAGTTAATTCGAGCAAGAAAGAGCACGACAATACCATACATTTCATGTAGGACAGAGATGGCGGTTGCTTGGGTTTCGGCGAAAGAAAAAACAATATAGAAAGAATACGATAGAGTCGGGTAACACGTGCTAGACAAAGACGGAGTGCATGCGACTGAAGCGAGCAGGCGACCGCGTCGTTGTATTCAGTTGCTATTGAAACGTCGGCGGAGGCGCACGCAAATTCGATTTGCCATGATTTTATAATAATTTACTAAAATAATGCAAATATGTATATTTAGCTTACATAATTATATAAAGGGACCTTTAAAAAGTCTTATCTGTATTGTATATATGTAAGTTTTATCACGTATTAAAAACTAGTCCGGTAATCAGGTAACGCTGTGTTACTCCACCGTCCCCAAAGTTTTTTTTAGCACAGTCTTTTAAGAGTTAAAATAGTCGGGTTGATTCTCCGCTTGGGCCAGTGAAGTGTAGACCGGTGCTGCCATAAATAAACCAAATTACCTGGCGAACGGCGGCGCAACTTTTCTGGACATTAGTGCCCGAGCGCGACAACCCTTCCGCGGGGTGCGGACGCTGAGATAAATATGACGAGCCCCTCGCCCGCGCAGCCTCCGCACTATCTGCGCGCGAGCCTTTCACGGACCCGGATGGGCCGTGATTTACGACCGTTTTATCTTCCTCATTAACATCTCTCCCTTTTGAAGCTGGTGTATTTCGCGGCCCTGCTTAGAATGTCAATGTCACCTGAATTTTAATAAAAATCAACGAGTTCTCGACCAAATTTCCCCTAATAATAATAATAATATTGGATTATTTATATAGCGCCATTTTTGTGAAAATTTCACCTCAAGGGTGCTTTACACACAAAAAACTCTTATATAGGTATATACCTAAATATAATTTTTACTGTGCTATTATATATACATTTTGTTACTATCCATGCATATGATTTTTTACATATATTACTTTGCTTTCACTATTGCTTTTGTATTATACAATATATACTGTTCTTATTAACCACATTTTATATTTATATACTCAATTATTTATTTAATTAATCTTATAGTTATATAGTATTTTGTTGTATATTTTTTGTTCTCACTATATTGTTCAGCTGCTCATCTCGGCACAGGTTCTTCCTAGTGAGATGAGCGGCTCCATCTCTATGTCATGTAACAAGATGAAGATAAATAAATAAATAAATAAATAAAAATAAAATAAAATAAAATACTAAAATCATAGAATAACAAAATGAAAAATAAAATGAAAAAAAAGAGAAAATAAACAGCTCATAACATAAAATAGCAAAAAAATATCGAATATTTAAAGGTTCTGGGAAAGATTTTCTAAACAAGTGCGTTTTAAGTCTTTTTTTAAATAAAGTCTCTGAATCCGTGTTTCTTATCAGGGAGGGCAAAGAGTTCCACGCTTTGGGGCCCGCCACCGCAAATGCCCCATCGCTGAACCTAGTTTTCTAGAACTGACTTGCCGGTTCCACAATCCTTCCCACCGCTAAAGTAGACGCTGACCCAAGAGTTTGACGTCTCTCATTTATGTTGTCTGGAATACAGAGCTCCTGAAGATACAGAGGCGCCATGTTATGAGTTGCCTTGTACATCAACCAACATAGTTTGAACTCTACTCTCTCAGGAAAACGAAGCCAGTGCAATTCTCGCAAAAGGTATTTTTCACCGCAGTGATGATTATAAATTTGGTGTACCGTAATGCCGCTCTCCAAATTGGCCACTCACCCTGCAATGTTTTTCCAGATTAGATTCCCAACGAGGACACAATTCATGTATGTTATTTACTCACGCCTGTGTGTTTTGTGATGTGTTGCGTTTCTGTAATTGGACCTCTTGGCCTGTTGAAGCATCAATAGTTGACTTATTATTACTTTTAAAATTGTTTACACATCAGATAGGGTTTTTAGTAGAATATTCTTATTTTTAATATATTCTTAATAAGTTAATAACAAGTTTGAGAACCTTAGACACATCTCTATTGGAACAAGGAAATTGTGAAACTGAAATTGGAAACGAATGTCAATTTATCCGCAAACGTGTTCTTCCATATTTGCACACTCCCCGTTGGACCAAACTAATCGAATGAAATGAACCCTTTTATTCTCTATCGCGTTATATTATATATATAAACAAACACACTGAATGAGACATCAGAGATTTTAATTTTGACCACTTCACATTTGTTAGAGGAAGTTCCATTGCTTTATGAAAAGATTTTTTTTTAAATAATACTTGTAAATAATTTTTTTTTACTCCCTTTATTTTAACTCGTGGCGTCTGGTTGTCTATCTGCCTGACGAAAAAACTTTGGATCGACTTTTAACCCTTTTCCCGTGATCCAATCGAGCTTAAACTGTGTAAGCAGACTCGCGGCGATGATCAAAATGATCTATAAAATTTTCGTTAAAAAAAATTAATAATTATAGAATAATTTTGGATTTTTAGATATTTAAATGGTTTTTTAAAATTGGAAACCATACAAATGTTTGATTACTACCAACAGCGGCCTGACGACGTCACGGAATATTTAAAATTTGAATTACTCCGTCGGTATACATAATAGGCACTTCACTATGAATTTCGAAAATTTATGACAATTGGTTCACAGATGACAACAAAATTCACAAATCACAAATCTATCAAAATCTTGATTAAATTGACTGACAAATGTTTTTAGAATTTACCTAATCTTCAAAGCTCAAAACATCTGTCATTTTAGAAACATATTAATTTCCTGTAAGTTTGGTGTTATGTTATATGTTTTAATTCGTATTTAATTATTGTTGTATTTTACAAAGAAAGGGAGTATTATAAAAACTTGGTTTTTGTGGATTAGTTTTTTTCAATTTATAACGTTTTTTTAATATGAAAAAAAAACATTTTACGCGATAATCGTTAATACAAATTTCAAACGTGCTTATCCTTTTAGACCTTAGTTAGGGGATGAAAGGTTTACCCCGCGGCTCACCCTCCACGCACATATCTCTGCAAAAGAATAGGAAAACACGACAATACTGCCACTCACATTTGCATAACACAAAGCTACGAGTGTTGGTAGTGACAAATATTATTGGCAACGTATCCCGGCCAAATCCTCGCGTAATAGAAAATTGTACATCCCAGCTGAGCTGCCGCCTGTCATATTAACCATCCAGTTCCCATCTCGTCCCCTGGATACGGATACGGTTACTAATAATAATAAAAGTAGATTATGTTCTTCTATTATTTTTATTTTTTTATTTTTTCAAATACAATTATTTTTACGAGATAGAGCTAGTTACATATGTTTGATTTTTCTCTTCTACATGAGTGACATAGACTCGTGTGTAGAAGAAGAGTATCTTTACATTTTAAATTTACAGAAAAAAAATTATAAAATATACATATTCATCTTTTTATATGTGTAGACAATTTAGTTATAATAATATAATCAATAAGTAAAGTAATAAGTAAGTATAATAAGTAATTAATGTTTAATATTAAGTAAGTAATAGGTACATATATAATAAAATAAAAATTTAATTATTTCTGATGGTATTTTTTCACGTTTTTTTTAAATGCCTCATAATTATCCTCAGTCCTCAATTCAACAGGCAATTCATTGAACCATTTCACACCTCTGAATGTGTAGTGATGCTGAGCAGTTTTGGTATGTATCATAGGGATATGTAATTTACCAAGTGTTACATTTCTGAATATTTTGAGTTTGTTCAAATCTTTCAGTGCTGGATTTATGTCACAGAGACATTATTAATCAATTAACGTATATTATAGATATCTCACAGAGACGAAACTGTATTTCTTATGGGAAAGAAGGTATAGAAGTCATTTGGGTGTACATAGGACTTATGACCTATCTTTTTATGGTTGGCTTAAGTGATCACTTTACACAATGTAACATTCACCATTTCCACCCATGATAGAATATACCATGCTTATTCATTTTTTGGAAGTTGTATATATGTTCAAATTGCGTGGAAAGCTTTCACATATGAGTTGTAACTGCCTTTCCATGCGGCCTGTACAAAGCCATTTTCATTCCCCTTAATCCCCACAGATGTTGCTAATGAGAAAATCTACAGTTGATTTTACGGAATTTTGAGAGCAATATACTTTATTGTGTAATGAAATTCATCCGAATTACTTGCATTACACTAGGATACGCCAGGAAATATTATTAAGAATACAGATTCGTAATATAAGAAATACAGTTTCGTCTCTGTGAGATATCTATAATATACGTTAATTGTTACATTTCTGCTACTTGACACTCTGTGGGTCAGTTCGTTATCACTATGAGAACATTTATATAGTTGAAATATGCAATTTTGCTTGCAGATATTTTTGATGTTATAGCGTTAACTGTGTGGTTGGATAAAATGAATAATTACAATTAACTAATAACTTTTTGATTTATGATAAATTATTGAAGTCTCACAGAGACGAAGCTGACTTATATGTAAAAAAAAAAAAATGTGGATGGAAGTCCAGCTTATACGATGGCTCAGGGCTTTCGTTCACACATTATCTACACATTATTAACATTCACACATTATCAAATTTTGAAAGTTCTATGTGTACCTATGTGTGTTCGAAACAAGAACCTTTGATATATTACTATGGTCTCTGTTAGAGACATTTGTTGATTTTTTTAATCATTAACATGTCAGTATACACAGCTTTCGCCACTAGTAATAATACCTCTATATTTTATTTTTAAACGATGCATTGTGTAGAGTGATCACTTACGCCAGATCATACAGGTTGTGAGCCCTGAGCCTTCCATCCGCTTTTCTAATATATAAATTAGCTTCGTCTCTGTGAGACATGCATAAATTATCCTTAATTAATTAATCATTCCTCTGGGGACAAAATCCAGTAACTGTGTTCTTTGAACATACTTTCATATAAAAATGTTGTTTAAAAACTTTTTATTAATCACTTCGATTAACTTTTAGTCTAGCGAATTGGATGAATGTTTATAATAAAAATTTGAGAAAATTATTATTGCCAATAGAAAATAGAAAACAGACAAAGATGTGGAAGATCGCGTATGTGACCAAAAATTAAAAAGTAATCTGATAAACTCAGAGTCAAGAAAATGGAAGTATATTCACAATGGAAAACGGATAGGATCTTCTCTGAAGAAGTTAATATATTTTTTTTATTTTTTATTTATACGGTACATACATGTGTTTTTAATAATTAATTGATTCTACATTATAACATTTTTACAGACATTATACTCCCCATTATATGAGCCAAAGCTCAAGCTTATGGGAGGAGTATTTACAAGCTAAATTAAAGTATAAAAGAAAAACTAAAGAATAAAAGTATAAAAATAATTAAGATAAAGTATAAAAGAAGAACATAGAATTAAAGTATAAAAGAGAAATGTGGGCAATGTGACAATTCATCGTTATCGAAAATCAAAGATTTGACTTCTTTCTTAAACTGTTCGTATTTTGGAATGTTCCTTTCTTGAAATTTGCTTTGCGACAACAATTTATTGTACCATTTAACTCCCAAGTATGTAAAATGATGTTGTGCCATGGTGGTTCTTAAATATGTTCTTTATTTGTCCCTTTGTTCTATATACTTATATACTATGAATTCTGCTATCTTTGTTCTAAGTTTCTAAATATTTGAAAACTCTTCTCAGTTACTAAATTCTGTGTGCGTTTTGGCAGTAAGCCAGCTCTCGGACAGTCATAAATAATAGACTTCTCAACAATCAATTTATTCTTCGTCCCATTTCATAGATCTTCAGTTTACTGCGCCGGTTAACCTGTGCCTGACCCCCCCCCGATAAAATCTCGCAAACGGCCAACTGGGGTATGCACAGGACCCCATCGATATTATTCACTCAAACAAGAAACGTCATGTTATTTCTAGGAAATTGAAGAAAAATTTGTAGAAGGGTATTTTTTCAAAAATAACATTTTAGAAAAACTGCTAGTCAGTGAGATTTTTGTATGTCTATCTATGAGATGCCTGGAGGGAAAGATTCTAAGGGTACAATCGGCCATATACTGAAAATAGCAATCATTGTTATTTCGGTATCTTGACAGTTATTTTATAACATTGTAACGACAAGTTTGATAGGTTTGCAATTAACAAATTCAATCAATCAAATGGTTCTAAAACTTGAACAAATAACTTGTGAATAAGTTAAGATTTTTTTTTAGGTGCTTGAGCTTTCTAAATTATTGAATTCATTGATTCCAAACCTGTCAAACTTAATATTGGCGGTGTTACAATGTTACACAATCATCCGTATTCTGAACTAAGCAATATTGCTATTTCTGTATCTTGGCAGTTTTTGGGTAACATTATGACGCCGTTTTTTTGACGTTTTATGTTTGACAGGTTTGAAATTAATGAATTCGATCAATTAGAAAGCTCATTATTCATAATTTTGAATAACTTAATGTTTTTTTACCCATTAATTTAAAATATGTCAAACTTAAAACATCGAAATTAGCGGTAATACAATGTTCTACATACCTGTATTGGATACTATATTGGAATAAAAATCTGACATCCCAATACCGCTATTTTTAGAATAGCACAGAATAACTCTCAAGATGCCGATAAAGCATTGATTGCTATTTTCAGAATACGGCCGAATAAAGGACTTTTTAATACATTACATTTATTTCATCTGGATCTATGAACTTTACTAGAGTGTAGAATGTTCTTAGGTTTTCACGGCCACTCAGAATCTTCAAGTTTGTGTTTACTGGGGTATTATGCCGTGTTGTTATGTTGTGTGTTCGGATCCCATTGCAGGATCCATCATCAGGGCTGATGTGTTGTCTTGAATGTTGGTGTTGTGGTTAAGTAACGGCTTGTAATACCGTGCCGAAGTCATGATGTGTTGTATTGTGTTGTGTGTATGATTCATCTGTTGTCTGATCACTATCTCTGCGGAGTCTGCGACGAGAATGACTTTGAAGCGCTTGATACCAAGATGTTTTTAATTTGAGACTCTTCTCAAAGATTCTCAAAGAAGACTCTTCTTGAAGATTTACTAGAGTGTGATATTAAGCATCCTAGTTATAAGAAATGAGCACGCAAAAAAAACCGCCATTATATTCGGAAGACAAACCGAAAAGTTTGTTTGACTGAATCAGCAAAAACTCTAAAGATATCATTACCAGCGACATCTGCGTCTACTATGTCATTAAAATTACTAATTTTCGGCCATACATGGCTACAGCATAGTCCCTTCAAATATTAGAAAGAAGACAGATAAATTACATTTTTAACTGTAAATGGTTACGGATATATATTTTTTTATTATTTTTTTTAAATAGAGATGCGAACACGGAATACGTGTCACATAAATATTCTTACTATTTTCAAACTAAGCTAAACGCTTGTGCTATGAAAATGACTCACTTGCTAAGTCTGGAGTGAGATTCGAAACCGTCGAACGAGGCGAGTATCCTAACCACAAGCTACTCTGTATTATTTTATACGATCCGTTTATTTTTTCGAGAAACGATTCTCGACGTTTCGTTGAATTCGTATTTAACGTCATTAGGAGGACGATTTGTACCCGCGGAGGTACAGGGCGGACTGATTATGCATCCGGGGCGTAAATTATATGCTCATGTGCCCTCGTAAGCATTAATCAGTCCGCCCTATGTCTTCGCGGGTACAGGTCGTCCTCCTGATAACGTTGAATAAGAATTCAACGAAACTTCGAGAATCGTTTCTCGGAAAAACATTTACTTCGTATAAAATATCCGTAACCATTTATTTACAGTCAAAAATGTCCATCGACCGTAATAACAACCTTAACTCTTTAAGATAATTTACATATTTTTGAGAATAAAAAACAAATGGCCTGTCTTCATTGCAATATTCTCCAGTGCACATCTGTCCGAGATAGAATAAAACGTGATTTACGTACTATATATATATATATATAATATATAATATATGATATATATATAGATCTATATATATATATATATATATATATATATATCGATATATCTATATCTGGATATATCTGTAATGTTGTATATATGATTTGGAAAAAAACTTTTTTTTGTATAATTGGGAACAGTTTGAAAAAAACATTCCTCTATGTTTTTTTAAAAAGATTGTTGATAACAAATGACTTGTCGGGTTACAAAATCTGTAAGCTACATTGTAGATATTTAATTTCTAAATAAGTACATGAAGTCTCGCACTAACGTGCACCAGGGATCGCTGCGTCTCAGTCACGGCGTGTGATTGTGGGCGGACAACGTATAAATAGTTATCCGCCGGCTGAACCTAATATTCGATTATAGTAATGTCTCTCAAGATGACATTGCAAAAAGTATCAAATTACGTTTTCTTTCTGAAGAACATATATCGACGGCTCCTACGTATAATATCGTAACCCACAAAATTCAATTTTACAGGAGAAGGATTTGAACATATTTTCGTCCGGTATAAATCTAAATATTGCCCAATTTTTTTGAAATTTCGTTTCAATATTTTACTTTATACTGTAATTTCATAAATAATCACAAAAAAGTCGAAATTATTAAAGGTTTTTGTAGAAATGCACATACGATATTATACTTCGGAAAAGACGCGACGTAAAATATCGTATAAATGACTTACAACATTTTACTTCGGAAAAGACGCGACGTAAAATAACGTAAGTGTTACATACGATAATTTTCTTATGTTATTTTCTCACGCATATTATCGTAAGTGTTACATATGATAATTATTTTATGTTATTTTCCAACGTATGTCATCGTAAGTGTTACATGCGATAAAATTATCTTATGTTATTTTCCAACGCAAATTATCGTAAGTGTTACATACGATAGTATAATACTTCGTAAAAAATATGTGATTGTTTGAGATACCATAAGATACGTCCGAAAAAATGTTATTTATTGCAAAATATTTTTTTTTTCTTTCTTGGAAATAAAGATATAATTAAATACATATGAAATACACAAAAAACTAAATAACGTCGATTTGTGGGTTACGATATTATACGTAGGAGCCGTCGATATGAGTAAACCAAAAATAAGCCACAAGATAACCACTAACCTGTGATATATTATTTATCCTCTAGGCAGTTGGGCCGTCCTTGTTTCTGCATCTACATCGTCGCTTGCAGACGGATGGAGGCCAACAAATAGCACCAAACTTGTGTACTGTGATATATTATCTAGGCAGATGTCTTGAGAGTCTTGATTCTCCACGTCACAAAATAACACGCGGAGATAAATATATATACGGAGAACAATATGATTCCAAAAAAATACGAAAATATTATTATGTCCGTTCACAAATGCGAAAAATGCACATATTGAGTTAGAAGGAAAAAAAACGAGAGCAATTGTTTCAATGTTTTTAAAATATGTTTTTGTGTTCTCGCGCCCCAATCAGAGACCAACGACATCTAGCGTCGAGTTTTAACCTTGCAGAAGCAGTGGCATTCTAGACCTATATTGGAAAATCAAACATGCCTTCAGGAAAGATATTATAGATGTTAAATATATTAATATAGATATTAGATCAATCATCATTTTGAGAGGCATATTTATTTGTTATGTCGCCTAACCACACGGTGAAGGAGCTCCACGGGAATGGACATGATATCGCTATTGTCATTTTTTTCAAAAAATATACAATCACATAATTATTTAATATGTACCAAAATAACTTTCATTTAAAATAAAGTAAATTTTACTAACCCCCCTATAAAAAAACACCCAATCTCAAGCTCTCACGGTGGTGTAGTCCTGTAACCGTTTTTTTACTACCCGGAATTTCTCATACTAGTTGCTACCCAAGGTACCCGGGTACTCAATCAAAATAATAATATTTATACGTTCCCCTGTATAAATATTATTATTTTGTTTTGTATCACACAAATTGATATTTAAATAGTAATCAAATAGCTCCTTAGAAGGTCACTACTTCTCATAGCGATAATTTTCAATTAAATAACTTTGTATAAACCACTTAAATAATGACTCTACGTCTACCGGTTTCGATACCACCGTATCTTTATCAGGACTGACGTACAACTGACTATCCATTACCTATCTTAGTAAACAAATCAATTCTGAATGGGGGTGTGTCTACAGCTATGGTGGGGGTATTTGAGGGGTGGACGCCGAAATGGGAAATATATGTAGTAGCGGGCTATTCATGAAATTTATCTGATTATTAATAATGTTGGCTTTAGTGTTGGGGCTCTTTTTTATTTTTAGTATCTCTAAGTTATTAAAGAGTTAAGGTTGTTATTACAGTCATAAGACATATTTAACTGTAATTTCGGATATTTTATACGCACCGTATGTATTACCGAGAAGCGAATCTCGACGCTTCGTTGGATACTTATCCAACTTCATCAGGAGGACGACCTTTACCTGCGGAGTTGGAGGTCGGCAGTCCGGTCAGTATTAGGTGCTGCTTTCTAGGGCGTAAATTGTATGCACTTTTTTGTGGAGTGTTCTCTTCTTTTACAATAGAGGTCGCTAGTGTGCAATATGTACTAGTTACGTCGGCAGATTTTATTGCGACTTCTCTCAAGGGTTGAATTAGTGTTACATACGGTGCGTATAAAATATCCGAACCTACAGTTAGATATATCTCTAAGTTATCTAATCTAAGGCCTCTATTATTTATATGTAGACTTTCGATGCCGTTTTCTTTTTTAAAGGTGTGGCCTGTTTCTAAAAGATGGTTTGCGAATTCAAAAAAGTTATTATTATTAAGACATATAAATAAGACATGTTTTTATCCCTCTTTTCAAATTAATTATTTAAACTTGAAGTCGAAAGTGGATACCCAGGTATCCGGGCAGTGTCATAAGGGCTAAATGAGAAATTAGGGATTTCAAAGGAAAAACATTTCAAAGTGAGAAAACGCAAAGTTTTTCGTGGATTTTCACACTTTTCCATCATGCTGTGTTTATTTGAAAAGTTTTCATTATTCGTGAAAATTTCCGGCCACTAGCGCGTGGCAGCGGGGGGGTTAATTGCACCCCGTCCAGACCTCTCCTGGGTACTTCGGCTCGAAAGTAAATATAACCGTGAAAGAGACTTTTTTCGGGAAAGTCCTCCTCAAACACATTTATTTGGAATGAATAACGAATGAGAGGGCGATCATTGATTCCATCTCGTCTGGAGATTGGTTTAGAAACATCCCAAGGCTTATTGGATTCTGGACCGCCAGCGACTTTAGATTGATTGCTCTTAAAATACGGCCGCACAGTGCTCGCTGTGAGGAGGCCTTGCAGGACATAAATAGTTAATTCCCGATTCGGAGTTGCAAAGTGATTCGTACATATTTTAAAATATAATAACCAAAAGCGTAGCTTATGCCCGGACCCCAAGTGGACAGGGTGGTAACAAGATATTAAAATAAGCCTATTAACATAAATATACAAGACTTAATATAAGATACAGGATGATTTCGTAGCTTCTTCATTAAATTTTAGAATAGAAAATATATTTATACCGTACAGAAAATTAAACCGGATTTTCCTTGAAAAGTTGTATCAAATAAATTATTTTTTTATATACCATTAATGTTATTTTTATGATACTCCAACTTTTATCCGAAATATTGAAAAAATCTAATTTTTATGTCGCTTATCTCATAAACTGTTGAAATTTCACCCAACCTACAAAGAATTTATTATAAACAAAATTAAATGAAGACTATAAGACATCGTGAATCAAATATTTCGTAATTTTAAATGGTTCCCTTCACTGTCCCCGGTAAGAAAAAGAAAATTAATTTTCGTATGTTTGTTATTTTGCGGTTCAGCAGGTACTACACACAAAATGATTTTATTTTTCACTACTACACTTTGAAGAGGAGCCATCCCGCTCATCATGAAGTTAGCTAATCTAAATGCAACTGTGTGTTGTCAAATTCTAGAGTGGAAAGGAGAGAGGTTTTTGGACTACAATAGGGGTGAAGCGTTAGGGAACGTGATGTCATATTTTTTTGGGCTGGTACCTACCAAATATTTTTAATTATTTATCTATTTACACCAATAATAATGAATGGAACAACGGTAGCGCATAATTAATTCATTTCATTTAAAGGTGAAAAATGTAGATTTTTTTTCATAATATACAAAAAAAAAACTAGAAGCCAATGAATGAATCTTAAATTTCAATAATAAAATTATTAGTAAATGTATTATTAAATGAACAACGACTAGTATATTAACAGCTAGTACCTACTTTGTATAATTTGGTGCTAATGGTAAAGTGAAATGAGTAAAGAGAGAAAGAGAAAGTAATGGAAAGAACGCACTGAAATAAGGGGCCATCCATACATTACGTGACACGAATTTCATGATTTTTGGAGCCCCAACTCTAACTTGTCACAGGTGATCAAATTTGTGTGACCCCATCTCTCCTGGTGTGACGTCACATATTTTGCAATTTAATATGTAGAAATTATCAAATCAAAACAGCAATTCCAAAATTATTTATATATTTCTAATTAAAATATTTTTTCATAAAATCAACAAAAAATTAAGCATTTTAGAAATCCATCCAATGATTTCTCTAATAACAGCGGAACAAATTTACCTTCAGGTTCATCATTTCCTACGGGTATATACCCATCTGATGTCTGTTTAATCAAAACTAGTGGTGTTTAAAACCCATCTCATGATATTTTAAAGGTTTTCATTAGAGTTGAGTTTTAATGCTTTAGAATTATACATGTGACGTCACGAAGCTTATGACTCGTCAGACGATGTCACTTTTTGTTGACTCCCTCCCCTCTCCTTACCGCTTGACGTAATTTATGGATGGCCCCTTACGGTCGCCCAGACACATGTAAGGAAATTTTATGTACGATAAAATGACGAATGAATTGACTAGTAGAATATGTATTTGTAATCTGTTTTTGGAGTGGGTAGTACAGTAAGCAAAGAATCACCACGGCGATTTGGGCACGTGGAATGTACGAGTGATAAAAAAATCCTCTCTGCATTTTCTGCGTCAGATATCGTGTGATATTTTTGTCCAGTTGTAAGCGATTTAGTAACCACTGTGGAGCGGGGTACGTGCTCCTTCCGTAATGATCACGTGCTCCGGCTTTCTTCTGATTCCCTGTAGAAGTTTTGAGAATTCCATTTATTTTTAGATACGGAAATTCGGTATTCTTTTATGAATAAACCAGCCAAAAAACGAGCGCCACTATTAGTCGCGAAAAAAGTTTTCTCTCAACAGTTACAGCAATGGTTGCCCGTTTAACCATTGCGTAATGAATTTAATATAGAGAGACATTACGAACCAACTAATGCGAACTGAACTGAGAACGAACCCAAATTAGTAAACATACAGAAAAATCAAATCAACCAAAAAAATATTTATTATGAGGGATAGATAGGGATCTATCCGGGAAGGTGCATTACGATTACGCCATATCGGCCTCGCACGTCTCCGTCAATATTTATATTTATTTAATTAAAATTTATAATTATGTCCAACCACAAAGTTAACGCTATAAACATCAAAAATATTTTATTTATTAATACAGTAGATAGTAGATACATAATAATGTTTTTTATAATAAATTAATTATATGTTATAACATTTTAAAGACATTACACTTCCCATAATATGAGCCAAAGCTCGAGTTTATGGGAGGAGTATTTACAAGCCAAATTAAAGTACAAAAGCAGAAATCATTTAGAAGTAGTAATTTTTTAAATACAGAAACCATTTAAGATATGTATTGACCTCGACAAAATATCTTATCTTATTATTATTAATACGTACGAGGCTGATAAATATGGCGTAACGCACCTTCCCGGATAGGGGATTTAGGTTCGAGTAGCAGCCAAATATTTTTTTTAATTTGATTTTTCTGTTTGTCTTTCTAATTGATTAATAAATTTGGTATTAAAATTCATAGAACTTTGTTGTGAAACGACAACTTCACAATTATAATGTGTTATTTAACATAATGAAAGAACTTAGTTCGTTCTCATGTTCTTAGTTCCGCTCCATGGAACAGCCCAAAATTTGAATATTAATATATTTTATGCGTAATATTTCGCTAGAGGCAATACGCCAGTTTAAATAAATTTAAAAAAAAATGTAACTACATTTCGCTGCCTTTCGTGAATGACGGTTCTACTCAAAAATCAATTTTTATTATGAATAAAAAATTTTTGTTAGCATAATTTAAACGCGGAATAAAATGGACGTTAGATCGTTCTCGCTCCCACGTCCTCTTACCTATCTACTTCCCTACCTACCCAAAATGCTAGCGCAAAAGGTACCTCTCTGCACTTCGATTTTCGCCGTCACACGCGTCGCTTAGACAATACGAATACCTCCGCCCTGTGACTCGCTAATGAAAATTGCTTCTATTAATTTCATCTACCGACGTAGAGCTACATCAACCACCGAATATTGCATCTACTGAAATCTATCACCGAAAATAATATCTATCGCCATCGAAAAAAAATTCTGTCCTCGTAAGAAAATATTTATTTATGTCTTGTAGTCTAGTCTTGTAGTTTCCTCCACGGAGGGGTGGAGTATTCTACGTCCCGCGCCTTTTTTTCTCTTTTCTTTTGGGTGTTTGTTATTTTTTTATTTTGTTTTATATCTCCTTCTTCTTTTTCATCAGCCTTCGTCTCTCCACTGCTGGATACAGGCCTCTTACTTCTCTTTCCATCCTTCCTAGTTGTTTACTAATTGTAACCATTTCTTTCCCCCCACAGCGACTATATCATCGGCCCATCTCTTTTGAGGACTTCCGATGCCTCTTTTATTCTTCCAAGGTCTCCATTTCAGAACTCTGGGACGCCACCTTGTAGCATCCTGCCTTGCAACGTGTCCTGCTCATTGCCATTTTAGCTTCGCTACACGATCCATGATATCCTCTACTCTGGTTCTGCGCCTAATTTCGTCAATTCTAATTCTATTTCTTAGGCTTACTCCAAGCATGGATCTCTCCATGGATCGTTGCGTGCATTTGAGCTGTTCTACACTTTTCTTTGTAAGGGCCATAGTCTTCAATCCATACGTCATCACTGGCAGTATGCGTTTATATTATATGCCTTTCCTGTATTTTAATGCTGTTCACCTTGCATTGTTTCACTTTCACCGTTTCTTTTTCTACGTTGTATTCTATGATTTTTTTATTATCTTTGGTAATTGTACAACCATTTTCTTAATAAAGATTTATTATGCGCGGGACAATGAAGGTTTTGCGCGACCGACTCGCCCGGTTTTCGTCTCTGCGTGTTGTATTGACGAAGGCCGAGCGAGGAGGTCGCTTTAGCATAAAATAATGCCAACCAGGCGGCGAACGTGCTGGGCCGATATGGACGCTTTTGCGCGTAGAACGGCTCAGGGTGTGTGGTGTATCCCCTTCATTGTCTGTCCCTGAAACTTCGAGTAATGTCCGAAACTTTTTTATATTATTTATTTCTTTTCTTCCACTTTTATAAAAAAACAAAAAAAAATATTATCAATTACTTACGTTTTTTTTTAAATTTTTTTTTTATATGTTCTTCTTCTTCTTCTACCTCTTATCCAATGAGGACGAGTTCCCTGCACCCTATAGGAGTCTCCAAGTCTTTCTATCTTAGGCTGCGCTCTCCACGTCAACCCAATTTAATTGCAACCTCGCTTCGCAGCAGTCCTCCAACTGTTTCCGCCAGCTCCTTCTAAGACCGCCCCTTGGTCTTCTGCCTTCTGGTATTAATAATAATAATAATAATAATAATTATAATAATAATAATAATAATAATAATAATAATAATAATAATAATGGATTATTTATATAGCGCCATTTTTGTGAAAATTTCATCTCAAGGGCGCTATACACACAAAAAACTCTTACATACTAAACTCATAGAATAAGAAAATGAAAAATAAAATGAAAAAGAAAAAAGAAAGAAAAACAGCTCAAAATATAAAATAGTAAAAGAAAACAACGAATATTAGAAAGGTTTTGGGAAAGATTTTGTAAACAAGTGCGTTTTAAGTCTTTTTAAATAAATTCTATGAATCTGTGTTTCTTATCAGGAAGGACAAAAAGTTCCACGCTTTGGGGCCCGCCACCGCAAATACCCCTTCGCTAAACCTAGTTTTCTGGAACCGAGTTGCCGGTTCCACAATCCTTCCCACCGCTGACGTAGACGCTGACCTAAGAGTTTGACGTCTCCCATTTATGTTGTCTGGAATACAGAGCTCCTGAAGATACAGAGGCGCCATGTTGCGAACTGCCTTGTACATCAACTAACACAGTTTGAACTCTACTCTCTCAGGAAAACGAAGCCAGCGCAATTCTTGCAGAAGGGATGTTATGTGCGAGAATTTTGACGTTCCATATATAATCCGTGCTGCAGCGTTTAGAACAGATTGTAGTCTATCGAGCTGAAGCATCGGTAGGCCGGCGTAGATACCATTGCAGTAATCCACACGTGATACAACAAATGCATTAATGAGTAAATGGGGTGCCTCAGAGGAAAGATGTCTGCGAATACTTTTAATCTGTCTCAGTTGATAAAAACATGCACTGACAGTTTTGCTGATGTGTATTCATGGAGAGATCTGAATCGATGTGTACACCCAACAACAACTTACCTCGAATACCCGCCTTGACAGAATATCTGCCGGCAACCGTGAGTTATTGTTGCTGTGATTTCTCGATAAATGTCAATAAGTGTTCCACTTCGAGACTTTCTCTAATTTGCCTGTTTCTGATTCTGTCCCTTCTGGTAACTCCTACTATTCCTCGTAGAAATCCCATCATGGTGGCCTGCAACCTGGAGCGGGTTGTGGGTTGCCCTTAAAACTGATTTGAATACTGCCCACTTTGCTCGCTGGCTTTTCTAAGTACGGGATAATACAGGAATCGTACTACCTGTCTTGCGGCTCCTCTTTTTTTCATTTTTATATAAATAAATATACACTTATTCTTCAGGAACCGACATGTAAAAATACCGTCATTTTTGACGGGCTATGGCTAGTTCTCAATAAAAATAAGGAATCACTTTGCTGTGAGATTATAATTGGAGCTCTGCAAAGGAGGATGAAAACCGTGTGTGTAGGTATGACCCCAAATGTATGCAAGAATGCATTGTCATTAACATCAATGTCGCAACGATGTGCAAAATTAGAGCTCGATTGGATGACGAAAGTGTGTTAATTTTCACTTCTAACATTTTCTCAAAATCAAGACCGGCGGTTAAGTAAATATAAAGGATCAAAAAAATATCCCCCACTTCGAGCACAGCGATGAAGATTACTTGACAGGCTTGGGGAATGAAAGCATAGAGATAACTCCCAGAGATTTATATCCCTAGACATCTCCTTTTCTTTTATCATTCCCTTGACAGAGCACTCGGGTTAGCCGATAATGATGACTCAGCAAATAATATGATTTGCAGCAATTCTGACGACTTTCTGAGTAAGCCATTGGCTGCAGACATTTCCTTGTACCTCCAGGTTTTCCATTGCGTTTGTTTTTCTTGTAACGTGTCCGAAGTATGTCAGTACGCGCATTTATACTACAGAAGATAGAGGCCGCTCAACATTTCTTTCTTATAAAATATCATAGATCATATTTCACGGTGAGATTTTCATGAAATTCACCACCAGCATGTCTTTAACCTTTCCTATTCGGTGCTGTAAGCTGACTTGATATCGCCTCTAATTATTTTAATATTGATACAGACCTCTTTTGCTTTTGTGTATCAAAAATAATAAGTAATATATTAGTATTTACGACGGGGATGATATTGTTTGGAGGAGTGGTGCGGGGAGCGCAGTATGTGGTGCGTAAACCTGAGTGGGCTGCGCGTTATGCTAAAGGCTCCACTTCAGCGGATTTCCGATGTTCGCTCTTTAGAAGGGAGATAGTGGGCAGGCGAAAGGCCAGAGGACAGAAGAAAAGATATAAAGGTTGTCTCCGAGAATCGCTGAGTCTATATGGAGCATCTTAGAATTGGGAGCAGCTGGCATAGGATCGTGTGAACTGGAGGGGATTACGCAGGGGATTACAGGAAACGCCGGTGGTTATGGTGGCGGATAGCCCTTGGTGTGACATCGAAAATATGCGAGTTTGGTGGGGGTGGCTGTGCGTGAGTGGGAGTGGGTGACAAAAATGTGCTTTCTAGCACATTGTTTTGTTATGGGAAGGCCGCAAATGCTTCAGATTGTTTCAAAATAGGCACACTGACTGTGTCGGTGAGTCTAAAAGGTTACCGAAAAACCTACTCTAGAAAGTTCTGGAAGGAAAAGGTTCTAGAAAATTCCCAAAACTGAAGTCTAAACTGAGTAGCGGAATGTGTCAGTGTATCTAGAAGGTTCCTGTACTACGCGTGCGAAGCCGCGCGGGTACAGCTAGTAATTTATATTTTCTCAAGTAGAACTCTGTCTCCTTCTGTGAGCGAGCAGTACCATACAACAACAAAGCGGAGTATGAATCGAAACCTATTCTATTTTTTCGAACCACTCATTTAAATTTGAAACGGACAACCGTCTTTGGCTTTCGGGTCAATTCCGAGAGGAACTTCGCAATCTTTCTTTCTGCGAAAAATGACGGAACATCAATCACGTGGGGCACAACAAAGCACCCTAAGACACAGAGGCAGATAGCGGGTGCCGGTTGGGTGGGGTGGGGTGGGGTGGGGTGGCGTGGCCCCCGTCATCCTCAGTCGCGGAACAAAACAGCTGATCATCCATCCCGGCTCTTGGTATTGAGCGGGCATGATTAATTACTCCGGGCCCGAATCACGAGACGCTCCTAGCCCCGGTTGAAGCGTCGCATTTGATCCGACTTTGACACTTTCTGTCCACCGGAAAAGTTCAAACACAATTTTTGTCACCACCCCAGAGAGATAAGAAATGTATTATTTTATATTCGAGAACACAAATGGATGGCTCTAAAAATGGACAAAAATAAAAATTAATCAATTAATAAAGTGAGAATCAAATATAAGGTCAATATATTCACCTTATATTTGATTAATTAATTTGGTTTTATATTATTTTACATAAATTTACACCTGTTTCACATTATTGTAAGCAATGATCATCTTTTAGAATATTCGTTCACTTGTGGCAGGTATTTGAACTAAATTTGTGTTATTTTTGTGAATATTGCTGTAAATCGTTATTCATTTGCGTTCCGTAATCAAATATTTTTAATTTGAGGTTTTGTATTTTTTCTTGTATTGTTATATAGTATTGTTATAGTATAGTCCTACAGACAAATATCAATGTGATGTTTTGTGGGTCTGAGATGTAGAAAAAAAAAAATTAATAAATAAATAAAAAAATTAAAAAAATAAAAAAATAAAAAAAACACGTATTGAAAATCACGTATTGAAAAACGTTATTCATTATGCAGAACACATTTAGTTCGTTTTTCCACTTGGCTAGGTCTAAGGGCCGGTTGTTTCAGGTAAGAGTTATTTTAAAGCATAGATTTTTACGTTCTCCACCAATCAGAGGATCCGTTTTCGTAAAAATCTATGCTTTAATTGACCGCTTACTTTGATCGAACTTGAAACAACCGGGCCTAAATTTCTCGATATTACTGACAAGTATCCTCTTGAGGCTGATTGTTTTTTTTTCTTTTTTTTTTAGATGTGAGTTACACTTATGTTTGGCTTTGCTTGCTATTTACAAGGCTTATTTATAAGGCACTTTATTTCCTGTCCCCTTATACCAGCATACAATAGCTGTTTGGGGACACGCTATTTAATTTTTAATTTTAATTAATAGAAATAATTAATTAATGTAGTGCGATCATATAAGAGTATGAAAATAAAATAAATATTATATTTTATCATATTTGTACACAAACTTACAAAAACAACACATTTCTTGTAACTCAAAATCACGCCCACCATTTGCAGCAACTTTGGCGGCAAAGTGTGACCAACGTTAAGTCGGCGACAATGTCACTTTGTCCTTTGTCAGCGCGTTGCTACATGACTGGGCAAATTTTGATTGACTTTTTTTTGTATCGAGTGGCAACTGATTAGCTTTGGCGCAGAAATAACGTGTCACACCGATCCCAAACATTACGGGGACCGAGATATAATCATTCGGGTTTGAGCGAGGTACGACCCTTATCATTTCAGTAACACCAACGCGAAGTCACGAGTTTATTATTATATTATTTGTTTTCTTAGAAACTATTGTCTTCTAAACTTCTGATAACGGCATTACTTATGTTGATACCTATGACATTAAACTTATAGTATACGAAGGGTATAGAAACTAAACTACCTCTATACGACTGACAAGCAATCGAGACTTAAATATTACATTTGCACCTGATTTCATAGCCAGGGAGGCGATTTCAAAATGACTTTTTTTATTAAAAAAATATATATATAATAGCATATTGTCAAAATAAATATGAACAGTAAAATTGCAAAAATTTGCCGGAAAATCTTTTTCCAACGCCAAATAACCTTTTGTGGATACATTTTCAAACACCAAATACCCTTTGTAGGTATATACCCTTTGTAAACAATTTTTTCGATGACGTGGTATGGCCGCAAATCACTTGTAATCATCTAAGTAGAGGCTAACTAACTAACAATCACGCAGTTTCCGCGTAAGGGATGGCAGAGAGGATAGAATGCCATATTTTTCTATCCTGGCACAACAATTTTGCTTCGGCTACATTCATACGTCTTCCCATTCAAGTTCTACAGTTGTTGAGGCTTTTCACAGAGCCATCCTCGAATACTTGTAGTATCCGATCGAGCTGGGTCTTTCGCGGACGCCCTATATTTCTGTTGCCTTCAGCACTCGCCTTATAAATTTTCTTAACCGTTCAGCATGACCAAAACAACTCAGACTCCTTTCATTATTCTATCTTCCACAATACAGCCAGCATTACATTCACTTCTAATTTGTTCATTCCTCACTCTATGGACCAAAGATTTTCCACACAAGCGTCTTGGTGACGGCATTTCCACCGCATTCAGTCTACTTTCATTCCTCTTTTACCTACCTATTCCAAGCTTCACTTTCGTACACCAGAGTTGCCACTAGAGCGCCATTATGCACCGCTAGTCTTGCTTCCTTTGTCAGATTCTTATTGGCCATAATTGCATTTAGAGCACCATTTACTTTGTTTAAATATTTTATTCCAGTTTAACTAATTTTTTCATTCATGTGAACAAATTCTTCTTTATTTAAATGTAAAAACGTAAATTTCGTACTAGGTTTGCATTGCTTTATACCGCTTTACACACGTAATTACAAGCGAAACCTATTGTAAAAAAAATTGTTCATACAAATAAAACCTGGCTGAATTTACGGCGCCGCAACACAAACGCACATGCACATAGACAGGTACACGCTAGTGTTGGCTCCATTGTTTTATATAGCATTCATTACCGCAGCCCGAACATGAGAGCTGTGGCCTGTGACGTCACAATGACGTATGGCACGTCGAGTGATTTAAAAGCTGACGATAGCCGCAGCGAAAAGTATCCGCACATTAATCTCGCGGTGCAGCGCCAGCACAGATAACGGGCCATTGCCAATGGGTACTTTGGGGAATGCATTGAGCGCATTTCAGCAAGCTGAATAGATTTAAAAAGGGTGGCATAGGTGGTTAGGTTAGGTTAGGTAAGGTTATATTCATTATTTAATCTATTCCTGCTGAATAGACTTAAAATGGGTTAAATAGGTGATTACGTTAGGTTAGGTCAATGGTCAAAAAGGGTCACATAGGTGTTAGGTTAGGTTCTATTAATTATTAAATCTATTCTTGCTGAACAGATTTAAAAAGGTTCGAATAGGTATTAGGTTAGGTTAGGTTAGGTTCTACTCATTATTAAATCTCTTCATGCTAAACAGATGAATAAATTTAAAAAGGGTCATATAGGTGGTTGGGTTATGTTATGCGAATGAATGAGGAAAGATGATAAGAAAGATATGCGGATGCGAGGCTAGACTAGCTTAGCCAGATACTAAAAAATGACCCTGCAATGAGTCACAAGAATCATAGAGCCTGCATGCGAAAATATATAAATTTGTGTGTCAGAACATAAAAATGTGGCGCTCTATTCTCTTTGCCTACCCCTGCGAGAAAATGACATCATTTTAAGCAAGTAGTTAGTTTATAATGATAAAAAAAAAACAGTAAGTGAAGTTGATAATATATCGCGGAAGCAAGACTATTAGAGAGAAAGGAAGGATGTATAGTATGAAATATGGTGATGGAATATATTTTTCTCTACAAACTCCACAATGAATTTTTAATGGAAGTCGATTCGCCACTGGAATATAGTACTAGAATACACAGCACATAATGGAAGATTTTATAGGATAAGTTATGAAAATGGCATGGATGAGGTACGTTCGCATTCAACGAAGAAAACCCTTTGATTGAAGGAATATTAGATGGCCCAAACGGCGGTGGTTGGATGGCATTACTCAAGATGTAGCTTTAGCATTAAAAAAAAACCTATCTGGGTGACAAAAAATTAGGGACGATAAGGAACTTTTGTTCACAGAACGGCACAGGGTCTTTGGTGGGCCCCACTCCACAGGATATGAGTGAAGTCTTATTACACTGTAAAAAGACGGATCAGATTGACAAAAATTGCTTGGAAAAGCCAGAGGCCATTGATAACGTTCAAATTTATCCGCGTCTATTCACTAAGGTATCAATTAAAACGAATATGCTCACATTTTACTCGCTATATGTGCATCGGTAAGCGCCCCAATATTATTTGTGTGATAGGGTTTGTCTCGTTTTTCAACTAGCAAGATCTTTTCTCTAAGGTGCGAGAGATTGGTTCGTACAAAGAGCTTTCAGCAGCTTTCCCACCTATCAGCACACATCATCTGGTGAGCAATAGATGGCGCAATGCATTTCCACGTCATTTAGAATTCAATGGATAGTGTTTCAATGTGTGACGTCTCGCAACAGATATGTACATATATCAGAGAAGAATTCTGACTTATTAGGAACTAGAACACTACCGTTTGTGAATTTAAATCTGATAAAATAATGTACTTCGATGTTATAAGGTTTTCATGACCATTCAGAACCTTCCGGTGTGTGTTTACTAGGGTGTTATGCCGTATTTCTACAACCTTCTTTACTAAGGATTGTGAACCAACAAATGATGAAACACACACATAATACAAGACAACTCGTAACAACATATGTCTTCCACACGGTATTGCCACATTATACATTAACACAGAGCAATTTTCGAAATAATATTGCTAGCCAATACTCAGCACACCACTGATTATATCTCCCACTACTTTTCACTTGGTGTTGCAAGCCAATATTTCACCACAATACATCAGTCTTGAAACGTCACCCAGAAAGGTTATATAATACAGCAACGTACCCCAAAAAATTCAAAGCAGTAAAATACATGTCGATTCAGTGTAAAACTGTTCTAATGAAGATGCGTGTTGACTTAAACAGTAAAACTCGGGTACACATTTTATATTCAAAGTAGCAGCTGTACTTGGAACCCCTAGTGAAATTCCCAGAACTGGCCGGGGACAAAACTTTAAGGGGAGAAAATTGCGCGATGACCGTCGAACCTTTTGATGTCTAATCATAAAGGAGAATCTGGACGTTATCAGAACCCTGGGCAGCAGATTGGGTGCCCTGATACCGGGCGAGCCGCGTTCAATTATTGAGCCATCGGCCCCAGCAGCTCTGTTAGCCCTGGAGTGCGATGCAAATTGATTAACTGCCGGACTGAAGATGTTATGGCTCGGATGAATAAAGAAAAAGAAATTATTAAAACAATAAAAATCCGAAAACCTCAATATCTAGGGTATGTGACGAGACATCCAGAGAAATACGGGATCTTGCATCTCATAATGCAGGGAAAGATTTCCGGAAGTCGGGGCCCTGGAAGAAGGAGGACTTCATGGCTGAAAAACTTGAGACAGTGTTTTGGCCAGTCTACTGTGGAGCTGTTCCGGACCGCAGTAAACAAAGTCCGCATAGCCAACATGATAGCCAACGTCCGGTAAACGGACAGGGCACGAGAAGAAGAAGAGAAGCCGGACACAAGTCGCATCGCAACCTCGGGGAGATAGTTACAAATGAATTATGCAGCTTTAGAAACTAATTTAGCCTGCAAGTCGTCATGAACTCACCAACAACACGGCACGATGCACCGGCTTGGTATCAGGATTTCAAATTTCGTTAACATTTTTTTTTGTAGGAACAAAGCTGAATTAAACAAATATTTATACTTGATTTCTGCCCAGTTGTAAGTACAATTATATGTGCTGATTTTTTTTCTGAATTAGTATTGTTCTCTCAAATCCTTTTTTTTGTTAATATGGATTTTTTAACACGTAATTTTAATCATGAACGTATATATTTTTTAATTATTATGTACTTTTATAAAGCCTTCAAGGGTATTAATAATTAATTAAAAATAAATGAAAAATCATATTCATGTTATTAGAGAGGTTATAACACCGTATAGATGTTATAAATTTTGTAGAAAATTTTTAGATTTTTGTTAGAAATATTACATAATACGCAGTGTACCCAGAATTGCATACTTTTATACTATGGGTCCAGGGTCCAACACTCTTTGTTGTTAATCATGGTTCATAGTTTAGAAAAAAAAATTATTCCGTCTTTGACCTATCGACAGAAGATAAGCATTTAATGTTGTAAGATAAATATCTGTGAATATTAGTAATCACTGGGAATTTTTAAGGACAGAAGACAACAGACCCATTTACAATAAATGACAGACTTTTTTACTGAAGACGGACCTGCGAATTATTAATTTATACGACACGAAGTACCGTTAACAAGAAATACAATTTTTAAAAATAATAATATAAATAATATGAATACAATTATTTAATCTTAAAAAATAAACAAAATCTTTTAACATCGACGCATAGAGAAGAGATATGCCTGTGAGGTTAACGACCCGTTTCCCCACGCTTTTTGACCAGCGCCGGAATTCCCACGGATAATCAATCGCGCAAGAATAAACATGCGCCCTCAAAAGCAGACGTCTATGTTTACATACGGATAAGATCGACATCGGAGATTAGAAACCAATGACCTAGTGCGTCCCACGCCGCATACAGGAGAATAACAATAAAAAAGGCACACTCAAATTCTGGTAATGCCACATGCCTTTTAGACTGAATAAATTGTGATTTCTTATCTAACGCTGCATTCTACATACTACACATCTACATTTTGAATAAATTCTTAGCATTGTTCAATTAAATTAGTATTGCTACTAAAATATTTTGTATAATATATATATTTTGCCAATTTTTGGACCTCATACAGCAGACGCTTGCTCCAACCTCCCACCCAAGAAAGCAGCAACTATACAACCCACCTTCGCCCGCGCCGTCAGCCGCTGAGCAATCGGCTAATGAACCGGAAAGGGCTGTTCCGTTTGCTTTGTAACGGATTTCCATTTCCACTGCGCCCTCCCCTCACAATACCTCCTCCTATTGTAGCAAGAAAATAATTTTTGTAACAATTGAAATTAAATGTAAACTAACAAGGTGTTCCGAAACACGCACGGTTAAAAGGAGGTAAGAAAAAGATCAGAGAAATGTGATATCGAGTACGAGAGGTCTCACACGCGTGGATACTGGTATTGGTAGAAACCGAAAGGTTTGCACGTTATCAAGGATTTAAAACAAAATATATTGGAAATTTATATAAACTTCTGGAATAACCCAGTATAGATTTTGGAACCATGGCGACGTGACGTTGCCTATAAAAGAGATCGACCGGCTACTGTGCACTTAGTATGAGAATTGTTTTATAGGCGACAAGCTTCAAAGAAGTGACCATAGAAAGGCGTATTACAAGAGGTATGTATCTACTTACCATAGTATAAGAAAACTGAACGTGTCCTGGAATTTTTTTAGCGGTATAGAAATTATAAACTAAATAAAACACTTAAAAATCGAGAAAATTGCCATGATGTTTGCATCATTGGAAAGATAATTTTATGCCATTATTGTTTAAATGTTAGGCGTGCTTGTTTTTTTCAAAAACAATGCAGATCGGAGAAGATGGCGCTGATGATGATTTTGACAGTGGTTTTATGATTATCATACGTATCACTGCCCTACCAAGAGCAAAGAAGCAGAAGAAGAAATAATATGTTCTAACTTAATAAACCTAACCTTAGCTATCTTCTCCTTATCTTTAGTTTAATATGGAACCAAGATAACAATCTAAATTATAATCAAACAAAATTTTCTTAACAACTTTATGCTTGGTTATTAGTAACTTATTATACTTACGCTCGTGTGTCTAGGTTAGATAAAAATCTAGCATAAGTTTACCATGATAATCTAACGAAAACATTTTTTAGACCGAAGCATCTAGAACTTGCGAGATCTTGCATTCTAATTTTCCACAGTTTATTCCGTCTGGAATTTCTAGATCATGGCGACCAATTTCAGCTCTCCACATAATTTTTATGATCAGCTTAAATACTTTCAAATTTATATTTGTCTTGTATTATCGAAAAGACGCCATATTCTTTGTTTTATATCTTAAAAGCGTTATTTTATATTGTATCAGAAATTTTCTTCCCTTCAAAAATATTTTTTTATAACAATTTTTAAATGATACGTGAAAAAATATGAAATTAAAATGAACAAGAATGTAAATCCGAGATAAAGGCGAGTTGTAAAACAATGTTCATATAAATATTTGTTAAATATATTTTTTTTATTAAATTTATTTGGTAAATGTATAAACTTAAGAATGTATTCAATATAATATAATTAACACACATTCATATTACACGCTTACACACTTTTAAATGAGAATTTATTCTCGTGTTTAATTATTTGTTTCCATTATTTTGTATCATTCGCTTACATTCATAAGTACTCCCTTGAAGATAAAAGTTTGGTGTTCTAAAATACTTTTTATAAATAAAATTTGCATTTTATCCCTCTGAACACTCTGTATCTGATGGAAAAATATAGCGATTGAATTTTACGGCGAGTCTTTGGATTACTTGGTGCGGATATTATCTGTATTGTGAAGCGGGGGCGCTCAGGTTAATAAATTGAAAACTTTCCTTCGAAGCGTTGCCGAAAATATTAAAGGAGAGGCAGAAGAGACGCGGGCTTAGATTTTCAAAATGAGCAATAAAAGTAGCTCTTGCCAATACCAAAATGCTTGGGTTTAATCCTAACTGTCAGGTTCATATATCCAATAATAATGTAAACACAAGTTTGTAAAAAAGAAAGAATTCTGAAAGTGAAAGAATCTTTCACTTTCAGTACTCACAGAGGCATTATTAACCAATTAATGTATATTACAGATGTCTCAGATGTCTCACAGACACGAAACTGTAGTTTTTTTATGGGAAAGTAGGTATAGAAGTCTTTTGGGTGTACACAGGACTTATGACCTATCGTATGTTTGGCTGAAATGATCACTTTACACAATGTAACATTCGCCATTTCCACCCATGATAGAATATACCATGGCTACTAATTTTTGGAAGTTGTATATATTTGAATTACATGCCACACTTTATATATGCATTTAATATTGAAATAATATTTCCTGGCTTATCCTAGTGTAATGTTAGTAATTCGGATGAATTTCATTACACAGAAAAAGTATATTGCTTTCAAAAATTCCGTTAAATCAATTGTAGATTTTTTCATTTAGTGACATTAGCGACATCTGTGGGGATTTAGGGGAATGAAAATGGCTTTGTACAGGCCGCATGGAAAGGTTGTAACAATGCATATATAAAGTGTGGCATGTAATTCAAATATATACAGCTTCCAAAAATTAGTAGCCATGGTATATTCTATCATGGGTGGAAATGGCGAATGTTACATTGCGTAAAGTGATCACTTAAGCCAACCATACAATAGGTCATAAGCCCTATGTACACCCAAAAGACTTCTATACCTATTTTCCCATAAAAAACTACAGTTTCGTATCTGTGAGACATCTGTCATATACATTAAGAAAGAATTACACAAAATCAAGGATTTTCCAGCACCTGCAGGACGTTTTGCAGAATCGTTAGATATCACTGGAAAGGTTTAGAAGTCAATCGATCATTCCCGAATGTTCGCGAAATGAAATTTCCCATATTAATAAATAAAACCGCTCCACGATCACAGTTCAGTGTGACCAGCGAAATACATCACAAGAATACCTGCCGGGCGTTTGATAGTAAATAAGTGCGATCACAGACGAGTGAATACTCTGGAAGACGAGTATTAGGGGAGACTGGGGACACTTGATCCTTATAGAAGATTAGATACACAAGACTTACAGAATTTCTGTGAACGTAGCATCATTTTTATCTTGAAATATTAGTAGTCCATTGTGCCCACTAACTTAGAAATTAAAATAACTATTGAGTCCCTCCATTATAACTTTGAAAGAAGTGAGGAAAAATTTTTCTGTACCTAATTTTCCGCTGCACTTTTTAACATTTAAAAAAATACTTACAGGTCCGTCTTACAGTGGACTAGCAATGCTTTATTTTCGTTTATGTATGTGGTTTTGACGTTTTTGATATGATTTAAAATATTTTTTCTTTCCTCATTTAATTTAATACAACACCAACATTGATAACTGAAATTGAATTTTACTGGAAAACACGGCATTGATATTGTTAAAAAGTTATTTAAATGATCGTTAACAATTCTGAATAAAGTTTTATTTAATTTGGAAAACTTTTAGATTTCTTGTACTTGTAACTGATATTTGATCAAGATATCATTAATTGGTTTGGCAATTTCTTGTTGGCGTAACTTTATAATAAAAGTATATTCTTCAACTAACTTTGTATATAACACCTACACAATTATTATTGTTTCTCTTACCGATTGTACGCGACGCAAAATCGCCGCGTAAGTGGCGAAAAGATTGGAATTATGGTTGGGAAAAATGGACTGTACTGAATCGAGAAAGGAAAGGACGTTTCGACTCATCTTTTTGTCACGTTTTGTCCTTTGTTTGATGTCACTTCAGCAAACAACTGTTTCACTCGTTTGGCCACCAACGTGCCTCGACCATAACATTAACATTTCTGAAAATACTTTTTGGAGAAAATTTTAACTTACGGGTCCGATTTCTACAGAAATAAAATACATAATTTTGTACAAACAATAATATCGGTAAAATACTTCTCAAGTAAAAGTGAAAAAACCAGCAACAGAAAAAAGCGGGATATATAAACTATTAGCGATCGCGATGAAAAATACATTTTCCAGACCACGGGAAAGTTTAACACGCGAAATAAAAAAGACCACCGCTGCCTTAACAATAACAACTTCTCAGAATTCTCCAATCATATTATTGAAAAAAAAAACATTCATTAGGCATCCATAAAGTTTACAAGTTATAATCCACCATATAAAAAGACTTACATACATGTTTTAAATATAAATAGTTTCGTCTCTGTGAGACCTCTACAATTAATCTTTATTAAATATAATCCCGCAGTGGATAAATCTAGTAATCGTGTGCTCATAACATATACAAGGTGCACCAGAGCTAGCAGTAGAAACTTGACCGGTAGATTAGTGCATAGGCACTCAACACTCTTAGACTCAGAACAATTTTAGACTCATAACATAGGTTATGAGTCTAAAATGTTCAAGCAACCATGATCTAATATCAATAGTTATGGAGATATGTTTGTTTGCATTTTTTTTTCAATATATCTGAAGTATTTTTGCAATACGTTAAACTATCATTAGAATGACTTAAATCGATTATGAAAAATTCATTTTCTACAATACAACTTAAATAAAATGATAAAAACCTTGTAAAATAAAAAACTTTTTTCAATTTTTGAATGGTTTTTATCATTTTATTCAACTTTTAGTGAAGCGAATGAATTTTTCGTAATCGACATAAGTTACTGTAATGACAGTTCAATTTTTTCCAAAAAAATAAGTCAGAAATATTGAAAAAAAAATGCAAACTTTGATATTGAATATCTCCATAATTATTGATGTTAGTTCATAGTTGCTTGAACATTTTAGACTCATAACACAGGCAGGAATCTCGGTAGATTTTCTTTTGGCCGGTGCCAAGTTTCTGCTGCTAGCTGTGGTGCACCCTGTATATATAATATTGTTAATAATATATTTTCGTTTGATCAAGTTATTTAAAAGTAATTTTATTTTTGTTATTAAAATGTTAATAAATAATTTTTACATACACGGTGTAACGGAGTGCTTACTTCAAAACGGCATTAAGTTGTTTTTTGGATTCTCTCTTCAGACGTCAAACTCTTGCTTGCTTGCGAAATAATATTACGCGTGTTTGAGTATCCGTTGTAGCTAACGTTATAATTATGACACTACAGACATAGCTACGAAGTGTATAGTGTATTAGTCCTTTACCAAAAAGTTTGCCGCACCTACGGTAATTTATTCCAACAAAGCTCACAAACATGCCAGAGTCCTAGTTGAAAAGATAAACAAGTTGCGCCAGTTTAGAGCGACGGGTCCGTGAATCATTAAGGGTAGAGCTCAGAGAGTGGGGGTGGGCGTGGCGGCTGCTGGGTTAGATTTTACGTCACTCGAACAAATGTTTATGTTTATAACAGATTGTTAGTTAACTTTGTTAAAACCACTACCAGATTTTAGGTCTACCGGTTTCGAGACGTATCCGTCTCTTCGTCAGGACCAACACTACACCACTACATTCACAACACTACACGCCTCAACCATAGTATTGTTACACTTCCACCAATAATTGATCACATGCGTGTTAGTCTTGTCAGGACAAACATGCACTGTTAGCCTAATGAACCATCGGGGATCTACCGAAAGAGAGTGAGAGGGGGAGCGGGGTCTAAAGTGGGTGTTACCCCATCTTTTGTGAACGTTAAACGTCCCTATGTTCTATGTTCTATGACAAGAGCATGCTCCATATTAGTGGCATGCTCTTGTCATAGAATAGAGACGCTCTCAAATTCAAAATGGAAACTTTGCAAACTGAAATAGAAAATTCAAGTGAAACAATAAATCAAAAAAGCACATTTTTGATTTTAGTTTTTATAATTTTAATTGTAAGATTTGAATCATTCATGCCTATTAATAAAGTTTCATAAACATTATTTCTCACTATATTATTTTTACACAACGGTGACCGAGTATTCCACAGACATTCGTGATTCCTATAATAAGTCACGAAAAGTAATGTTTTATCATCTCCCCAACGCGCCATATTTGTTTCATCTGTCGCGGACTGAGAAGATCGCATTGATAATACTAGCCGCGAAGCCCATAAGCATGCTCATAATAAGCAAGCCTGTTCACACATCCTCCAAAGATACACTTTCTCTATGGTGAATGACAGTAGCGTGCTCATTACTAGCAATGTGCGTACACACATGCCACTAATAAGCAAAGCCTAAAGAAGGTCGATACTGCGCATGCTCACGTGCCACTAAATAAGCATGTGTATCTGTAGCTTAAGAGACGCTTCAAGGGCACTTTACAGGTTCGACGTCCCGAAAAAATGAGTTTTTAGGTTCTTCTTGAAGAGTTCCTGGTTCTCCATAGATCGCAACACTGGAGGCAGCAGATTCCACATAGCTAGGCCCGCAAAACTGAAAGCATGTTCCGCAAACTTGGTGGCTCCAGGTCTCGTTGGTTATTCTGAATTTAAAAACTGATCTTAGTTAAACATTGAAATAATTTCGAACAAAAGTCATGTACACATATAAAGAATATTGTTTTAAAACCCCCAATCATAAAACATAAATATACTTGCTGTAAAGAATAAGTATTTATGGCCGAAACCCATGAAATAGTAATAGAGGCTTTTATCAAAATACTTCAACTTTTTTTTTATATATTTCCCCCGCCAGCAGTTAAATGTACGATTCTAAACCCTGGCGATTGGGAGGAATATGAAATGGTTCACGCCTTTGCTTAATCTTACATGTATCTACTATATTTTTGACGGGTAATGTGCAGGCTCGGTGATATCAACATCGCTATCGTTGCCGCCTTCGGGTTTGCTGGCCCGGGGTTCGAACCCCATCTCCGGCCACAGACAGACAGACGGACAGACAACGAAATTATTATTTTTGATCTCATTTTCAATGACGGCTTCTGTATTGGATTCAAAATTTTCGACTACAGGTGGCAGTAGTAAAAATACAACTCACATAATATAAGGTGTTCAAGAGTTGTTGGTTGTTATTACGGTCGTTAGACATATTTAACTGTAATTTCGGATATTTTATACGCACCGTATGTATTTCCGAGAAGCGAATCTTGACGTTTCCTCTATTGTAGAAGAAAAGAACACTCCATAACAAAGTGCATACAATTTACGCCCTAGAAAACAGCACCTAATCAGTCCAACCTCCACCTCCGCGGGTAAAGGTCGTCCTCCTGATGACGTTGGATAAGTATCCAACGAAACGTCGAGATTCGCTTCTCGGTAATACACACGGTGCGTATTAAATATACGAAATTACAGTTAAATAAGGTGTTCAAGTTAAACATATATACAACATTAACTCCAATCAACAAACAGCTTACGTTGGTAATGTTGCAGTTCGGACCAGTTAGTTATCGAAATTATCACTTTTGTTCGTGATTCACTGCTACATTATACTACTTTTGGTGTATTCGCGAATCTAGATAATACTGGCATTTAATGTCATTATCCCCCCCCCCCCTCTTTTCCTTTTTGTTCTACACACATTACCTTAGATTCTAACCAACAGCTCAACAAGTGAAACCGTTTTCAATGCCACATTTTCTTACAAAAAATATCGAACACGGAAGCCGTTTTGTCACCATGTCATCGGAACATAGTCGGCTTCCAACCATGATGGGATAAATGTGTTGGTATAGTGTAGACGATTCTTCGATTTTGATTTCGTCTCATCTGAAGGAAGAAAAAGATTACGAAGGGTATGTCGAGTTCCTGTTCCTGTTCCTCATCATATACAGTCCCATTTACCTCCCTCTACTCTTCTTTATTCCCGACAATTCTAAACCCCACCCCTGCCTGATTCCCGGTAACTTGCATCGGGATCAAGTATTGAAAACGACGACTGCTATTTCAAAAGCATAACTATGAAGAAGAAGCTGTTTTTAGGGGTCCGGAACTATTGTCCAGCTTGGTTCTGATTCAACTAACGGCTTCCGTTAGTCGTTATTTATTAAGAGTTTTAAAAATATAAAAATTAAAAAACTATTAAAAATCGTTGTACAGGGTGGGTCATATATTTCATCACTTTTGAAAACTGAATAAAAAAACTACAGGACCTATAATAATGAATGTGTAGTTTCTTCTTCAAACACAGCAAAATACTTTGTGGTGACATTATAATTATAATTTACTTTGTACACAACACTTTTTTATTGAAAAAAATTCAACATGTTTCAAAGTCAAATGTAATTTACATTACATTTGTTAATTAGAAAATTTTTGAAATCCGTCAATATATATTATTATAAAACAGAAAAACAAAATATGAAAGTTTGCGTATTTTAGCGCGGAATGCTTGCGACCTCCCCTCGTATGACATCATATGACGTCACTTCTCTGTCGCTTTATTTACGGTTCCTCGCTCGCTCGCCGGGCAGCAGAGATGACGTCACGCGACTCCGCCGGACGAAACAAAATTATTCAAGCAAAACGCAACGTGAAATTTTTGAAACTTTTGTTTGTTTTTGCAATAACTAAATTTTATTTTCACACTTTTGTTCGATTTTTTTTAAAATTTTATTTTCAACCTTAAAAAAATTTTCTTTGGGAAATTCGTGTCTTAAAAATAATTTCTAAATGTCAAAATGTCCACCATCCCGCCTGTAATCTGGCACTTAGGCAGGTACGGACCTAAGAAATAAGGACCGATAATGCTTTTTGATGACAAAGCTCCCAATCTGTCACTTTTGGAAAATGGAGAAGCCTTTGATGTTTGATTTTGGGGTTCTCCCTGCTCTAACACCTACAATTATGCTTATTAACATACCTATTCACATGTATAATGTACAGCCCAATTTGAATTTGAATTCTAACTGAAAAATCCACTCAAAAATACGATTGACATGAAAACGATGAATTTATTCAATGAAAAATATTAAGTTAACAATTCAGAAAAAAAGCCTTTTTTTCTTTCCACCCTGACAAACGGTCGATAGGCCAGACGACGTGATTCATTTTCTTCTGGCGTCTGTCCGTAATGGTTTTTCAATACTCAAAGTATTTTCAAACAGCCTGCATTTGAGTGTCATGGTCATTTCAGCTTTCTTAGAAATTATAAGTTAAAGTGAAAAAAAGCGTCTTTGCTTTATTTGTACCTATATTAATTAATATTGTATTTATTAACAATGATACACATTTTGTTACGTAAAACAATATGCGTGTGTGTGACACACAAGAGGGCAGTCCAATATTGATTAAACCTGACTATTTCGCGAAAACCATCATGGTGATATAGGGCTTGTGTATGGACGGGCCCTAAAGTGGCGTAGCGCAACCAATCGAGGTCCTTATATACCTTAAAATATACCTATCTCACACCGTTTCCCTTCTCTTCCATTCCTTCTTGACCGTTTGACCGTTTGACCATCAGCATGCGTTAAGCTTTGTAAACCCAACTAATTTGTAATATTCATATTGTATGATCGTCCTGTAAACAACGTTTTATCCGATTTAAACTGAGAAAGGAGGAATCTAACAAAATATTTAAAAAAATAAAATTAATGTCGTTTTCTCCTTATTGTGCCCGATCCATTCAACGGACATTGGCCATCGTCATTTTATTTATTGCAGCCCTGAATAGCTCTGCTATTCCTGACGAAGAGACGGGTACGTCTCCAAACCGGTAGATCTTAAATCTGGTAATGTTTTATACTTATTTAACTAACACTGTTATAATGTCTAACCACAAAGTTAACTCTTCAAATATTAAAATTAAAAATGAAACAACATTAATAAATGAGTATAATCATGATTCGTATAAATCAACCACTTTAAACAGTGTAGAAATCATTCAAGATATTAATTTTTAATAATTTTCACATTTTCATGTGGTTTTTGAATTAAAACATTTGTTCCGAGCAGGCTCTTGTGAATATTTCAATAAGGTTTGACTTATGGCGCTGGTTCTGTCGGAGGGGCGATATTTATTGGTTTGTGTGTCGAAGCCTGCTCATGAGTGAGCGATGCCGCCGTGCTAAAAACCATTGTTCCCCCATTGGCGAAAACGTTTATGTGTTTTCATGCTATTGACTTTCACGTCCCTTTGTACTAGCTGACGATCGAGTGTGAAATAGCCCTTTCCCTATACATCTGGGAAACCCCATGACTTTCATTATTTGATATACAAAGGTGGCCAAAAAAATGTGTACACATTGAAAAAGAATTCTCTGTATTTTCCGAAATTGAACACAATTACGGTAAAATTTTGTTGTATAACCTTAACTTATATGTAAGAAAAGATTACTTGCATGAATGCTAACATCACATTTGATAGATATCATTTTTATTCTAATAGACAACATCCATTCTGTTTTTACTCGTAGAAGATGGCTTTCATTGAGTATAAACAGAACAATATTTTTAAATACTAACAATCATACAACAAATTATCTCTTATGGTGTACAAAAGTCTTCAAAGAAATTCACCACAATATTTGATGGACCTCTGTATCCCGGATAGTATCACTGGAAGGCGGCTCACTAAAGCGGTCAGCTAAATCGGAGGCCCTCTGCAAGCTGGTAGTACCAAGGAGACCTGGAGCCACCAAGTTTGCGGACCGTGCTTTCAGTATTGCGAGCCCAGCTACGTGGTATCAGCTGCCTCCAGTATTGCGAACCTTGGAAAATCCTTCAAAAAGAGGCTAAAAACTCATTTCTTTAAGATGTCACATCTGTAACGCGCCCTTACCGACTCTATAAAAATGATCACAAACATAAAAATTACCCTCACCATAGCTGTAGTCACGCCCCCTGCCAAAAATGATTTGTTTTCTAGAATAGATAAAGGATCGTTAGTTTGCGTCCGTCCTGATGAAGGTACGGTGGTATCGAAACCGGTAGAGTTACATGCTAGTTTAATAGTTTAATAATTATGTCCAACCACACAATTAACATTATAAACATCGAAAATATTATTACATATTATTTGAAATACTATAACTGAGAAGGGTTTAATAATTATTAGAAAAAATACAGTGAATATACCTACAACCAAAAAAAAAAACGGGGCGAGTTCCTATTCATCCATTTCAATGTTTTCCTGAATTTACTGTGGCCTCAATTACATTAAAAGACGCGATGTATGTCATTATACTAAAATACCCCGGGAGATGAGAGGAGACCCAAAGGAGAAGGGGATTTGTAAAGTTGATACAGGCCGTCTATTCAAACTCATTCAATCGGAAATCTATTGTCAAGCAACGGTTCTTGTATACTGAAATGTGAACTCGTACCTTTGCGATACAAATGATTACTAGGCCCAAGCTAAACAATACGTTTATGGTACGAATATGAACGTGCAAACTGGAAGAGAACGCTCGATCACCCATCCAAAAATACTGTGCTCGATTAATCGAAATATTAATATAATATAATAACTAGTCCATATATCAATTACAAAATTGATTGAGGATTAAAAAAACTACGTTTCTTACTTACCTTAAGCAAATATTAAAAAAAACTTTTATATTATTATTATTAATATTTAAAGCATTAACTTTGTGGTTAGACCTTATAACAGATCGTTAGTTAACTTAGTAAAAACCACTACCAGATTTGGGGTAACACCCATTTTAGACCCCGCCCGCTCTCACTCTCTTTCGTTAGATTCCTGAATGATCTGTAGGCTAGTGTTGCATGCTTGTCTCTGACAAGATTAACACGCATGTGATCAATATTGGTGAAGTTTAACAATACTATGGTTGGGGTATATAGTGTTGTGAATATAGTAGTGTAGTGTTGGTCCTTACGAAGGAACGGGTACGTCTCGAAACCGGTAGTCCTAAAATCTGGTAGTGGTTTTTACTAAGTTAACTAACAATCTGTTTTACTTTATATTTAAAAGTCTGCTTAGACCGGTATTAGAATTTAATTCAGTTGTTCGGAACCCTCATTATGCCGTTTATATGACTAATTTAGAGAGAGTCCAAAAGTAATTTCATCTGTTTATCAGTTTCAAACTAAACACACCGCCGAGTAACATTGATTATGACATTTCTAGATCCCTTTGCTATATTGAAAACTTGAAGACGAGAAGAATAATGAGGGATCTTGCATTTTTCACCAAATAACGAATGGAATATCTAATTTTGCTATTTTCTTCACACACTTTTTGCCATGCCTGTCTATTGTTTGACTTCTGGGTTGCAGCTACCATCTTCAGTAATCTGGAGGGTTAACCATCCGAGAGGGCTGGTTGTGTTTCTCAATAAGCATTTTTGCTTTGTTTATTTATTTTACCTAACAAGATACAATTTTTTGGTATCTTCTTCAATACGACTGAGTAGAGCAGCAATTTTTCATTTGATATAGCAATCAATGATGTGTCATCCACGTATCTGAGGTTGAAAATCTTTCAGCCTGAAATTTAAAATGAAACATCGGGTATTATAGCATAAAGTGCTAAAAAGCTCACTAGTTACTTTCCGTTGTGCAAACCTAAGTGTTTATAAAATGTAATGTCATCTTCCGGTACAAGGTCTGGTCGCACAGCATCTCCGTTAAGCGATCTTGTTTACAAATTTTAATGTTAACAAGTTTAACGTCTACGACAAAATGTTAAGAAGATTGGGACGGGCTTTTCAACCTGAGGATAGAACCGTTCTCAAACTGTTTATGAAAGAATAATATTTTCAAGAATTCTTAAAAAACATAGTGCTTACTTAACAGGGGTTCTTTGAAATGTGAACTTTTTGATGTGTGACTCTGTTCTTCCCAAGCCTGGACTAAATTCCAATTAAAATAATTTCCAAAAAAGGTTTTTTGCAAAAAATTTTCTTCTCACTTCAGCATTCGTAAATCTATCCATCCAGGATACATCTATAGAGCCACATCTCAATGACCTCGACTTTACGGATTAATTGTTGATTAAAATTAAGGTTGACATCTCTGCCGTTACCTTTATATAAGAGAATGGCGAAAATATAACATCAAATCGTTAGCATTCTTCGTTGTAGGCTTAAGTCACAGATAGAGAATCAAGATATATTCTAAGAAACGCACTTTTCATTGGTTCTATTTAAGTTCATACTTCTTTAGATGGACCCCATTTCTCATTCCCCCATGCACCTAAATACTTGTATTGCTTGACTGTTTCTATTGGTTCACTGTTGATGATTATATTTGGTGTCGAAGGCAATCTTTTTGATACTTGTGATATTCCTCTTTATGGGAGTTTTTCAGGAGCGACTTAAACATGTAGAATGTAGATAATATGGTAGATTTTATTCCAGTCTAATTCTGCCTACAATATAACTAGCTACGGAAGCGATAGTAATTAATGTGCGCGACTGGCTCGCCGTGCGGCTGTCGGCTCGCGAAGTGCGAGCGGGAGAGAGTTAGCTTATTGTCTTACAATACTATTCGTATTAACCATTTGATTTAACTGGTGTTCATCTTCAGGCCATTTTCGTTAGTCCGTTCATTTATCTATTTGACCAGTATTAAAGACACGTATGCTGTCTGAAGATAGCGCAGTAAAATCGAAAAATCTAATATTGTTTAAATTTTAATTTTCTTTAGTAGACCTTATTCAGGTCAGCTTCATAAAAATAAAAATGAATATATTATTGAACTGAACAAATTTTTCCTCGTGTAAATTATTTCAGTAGCATTTTATTTTTGGCTGTTGAACAAAATTTTAAGAATTTTTTTATTGGAATCGTAAAAATAGGTAGACTAGCATTTTTTTAAATATCTTCGTATTTAACATCGACAACCTTCATCACAATAAATATATTAATTATACTTTCGCCTTTAACTTGTGAATAAGGCACTCTGTACGTGTCCACGATTCGGTGTCGCTGATTATCGAAGATTGGAAAGACGCGTTGATGAAATACTTCAAGGATTCTTATCTGATTTTTGGTTCATCGAAGCCACTCAACATATTTGTACAAGCATCTTCAATTTTTTTGGTGAATTTTGTCTACCTTCATTTCCAATCCTATCAGATAAAATAATGTAATGTTTAATTACATAAAATGATGCGCGTACTAATATCCAATATTGAATTTCTTAAACTTATAAACAACAGACAATATATCTTAATATTGACAGATTTAAAAAAAATACATTTTAAGTGACACTAGGAAGTACACAAACACAGCAAAGACATATGAATAAATATTTGCTATAAGTTATTAATTTTAATTACTTATAAAGGTTCTTTTTCATAGGCTTCCAAGGTCATTAATATTTTTTTTAAACTAAAAAAAAATCAACTACTTCTACAAAACACACGTAAGTATCACAGAGTAAAAAACAAATACGCAAAACGTATTTTTCGTCTGTATCCCATTTCATCACTATTGGCCTTACAACCCCTGGTAAATATTATTATCATAGAGAATTTCGTGCCATTGATATCTATTGCAAGCCATTTATTTTCAGGCCTGTATATACAAGACTTGGAAAACATCATCTGGTCGACTTAGTTTGGGTCTTCACAAACTTTTGCGTCTTTTTACGGTAATAATGTGTATTTAGGGAATGAATATATTTTTAAATATATATTAAATAATTAAAAGTAACTAAAAAATATAGGCATTACTTGGAACTCTTCTAGAGAGCTAGAGTAATGGAGCGTTAAATAAAAAAATATTTAATTAATGTATATTATAGTTGTCTCACAGAGACGAAACTGTATATTTTTTTACTAAGGGAGAGTAGGTATAGAAGTCTTTATGGGTGTACATAGGACTTACGACCTATCCTTTGGTTGGCTTAAGTGACCGTACGGTAGGTCGTAAGTCCTATGTACACCCATAAAGATTTCTATACCTACTCTCCCTTAATAAAAAAATATACAGTTTCGTCTCTGTGAGACATCTATAATACACATTAATTGATTATTGATGTCCCTGTGACAACAATCCAGTACTGTTCTGAAAAATTTGGACATACTCAAAATATTCTGAAAAAAAAAATTTAACCACGAAGTTTTATTTTTTAGTTCCGAATGGACAGCTCGGCAGAAGATAATGGTTACTTTTTGAAAGTGATATCCTCTTGTTTATATTTTGTATTGATAGATTTTTCTTTTGATGTAATTCAGAAGCCCCCAGGAACGCAGTAACCTGATCGCCCCCACTTTGAGTAAAAGGTTTTGCCGAGAAGCCTCCGTAAGACAAACAGCCTCTTGTTTTAGCTCGCCACTCGAGACGCTGGTCCGCGTCCTGTATCGGGTGCCGAGACCCCACTCTGCTCCGGTCAATATTGTACAGCGCACTTTGTTCGCTCTCAAGAGCTCCGCCCATGATCGCCTCGCGACCCAATCCACCACAAGCATGTGCGTAACACGCGTTTTACGTGACGAAATTATATTTAAATTTAATAAGATATATTATAGACATCTCACAGAGACCAGGCTATTAAGATGAGAAACGTATATGAAACTCTTTTAATAGGATGGTCCGGAAATTATTACTTGTATGAGTTGGCTTAAATTATCACTTATCACAATTCAACGTTCACCAATTCTATGGTAAGAACACCCACACATAACATTTTTTAATGTTGTATATATGTTCCAAATCTAAAACCTTTCATACATTTGAAGAGACAATGTTAGAGATATCTGTAGTTTTTTCTGTGTATACTATTGCAATGATTTCGCAGCTGGTAATGATATCTTTATATTTTCAGTTAAGTTAGTACTTAGCAATAAATATTGTATAATATATTAATTCTTTCGAATTATTTTTTTGATCCCCTTTTTAGGGATTTCATATTTCGCTAAGACATCAAACCATACTCGCTACGTCGCTCATCTCATTCGTCACTACGCCTCCAGCCTCCAATCCATCGATCATTATTAGCCACATCGCTCCACTGTCCTCGCAACCTCCAGCAGCGAACACCATCTGCTTCCGGCGGTACCACCATCATCCTCGACCTCACCGCGATAACCCACCTACATCAGTCATCATCACCATCTCCAGCTCACAGCACGATCATCATCTTGACCTGCACCCGCTACGCACGCGACCAGGAGCAAAGTTAACGACGCCAGGCGCATCCAAGCAGCTGCACAGCTGACGACCGCGTCATCTACCAAGGTCGAACGGCAAAGCACTTAGTATAATTCAACCGAAAATAAAATAAACTCAATAAGGCTGACCGCGGCTTTCTGTTCATATCAGCTGTTTTTTATCCTGTAATACATTGTACAAAAGTGAGAAACGAGACACGGTACTCCACATCCCTATATCCTTTATTTATTTTCTTTTATTTTTTTTTATTATATTTCTTTTTTTTCATAGCTGCAACCGACATCCACTGTCGCCGAGGGAGCAGTCTTGTGAAATTCTTATTTTATTCTGTTTTATTGTATTGTTATTCTTGTTTATATATTGTTACATATATGTATTATGTTAATAAAGATAATTTCCTTGCGACGGGGGCTGTGAATGGTTGTGTTTGCGGCCGTGCCCCCTCGCAAAGGTTTATACGACCCGAGCGAGGAAGCATGGTCCTGCATTGTAGTTGAAAAAAGTGTCAACCTGGAGACGATTGAGTAGGACCGATACGGAAGCTTTTGCTCTTAAAACGGTCCTGGGTAAGCGGTGGGTACCATTCACCATTCACATTCACGTCTCTATATCCCAAATATTGTAATATTTTAATGAGAAAATCTACATTATATGTATTTGTTCCTCACACTCGTTATACGAGTATCATCCATCATGGTTTATAATACTTATTCCTCACTGAGCCGAGCTGATGGAACGTTACATTTTATTCATTCACTCTTTAATCTCCGTATATTTCGCGCGTACTAACAAGTGTATCAATGATATGATGAATTAAAAATAATCAATGTAACTAATCAAATCAACACGACCACAGTAACAGTTACAGTACTTTTGTGTACCATCACTATTGCGTATAAAAAAGGCCGAGTTATTTCTCCCTCCAAAAAAACATTAAAACGTACATAAAATGCTGAAATCGCTTTAAAAAGTAACAAAACGTTTCGAATAAACGGTATAGAGTGCGGCCAGAAATAATCCCAGCATTAAACGAAGCCATTTTCCATCAATTATCCGTCTCCGCCCGGCAGAGGGTACCATTTAAATATGATCTCAGTCGGGCGGGCGCGCCAAACTGGGAATTATGTTTGTACATTTTTGTAATAATGGGATATGTATATAATCGGATACTACCTATTCGGAATATGAAAAAATATTATCTGGCGGCTACTCGGAGAAAAATACGAGCTGTGTGGTTCGGTCCCAACTTTCTCCATTTCAAGAAAAATACAATTTTCCGATTTTAAACCTATAAATTCAAATTTTAAACTTATAACTTCAATTACAGCAACTTTATTTTGTGGTGAAATAATTATAATTTATTTAAATCAACTTTGTGAACACCGCTTATATGTTGAAAAAAAATCAACATGTTTCGAAGGCAATGGCTTCTTCGTCAGGATAACAAAAATAAAATTAAAAAAAAAATAATAATAAAAATAAAATAAATTTAAAATAATCAGGTCCTGTTTGCTAAAAGTCATCTTTTAAATTTATTTTCATGTTAAGTAGGTACTTTATATTATAATTTTCCATAACTTGTAAATATTTTGATCTATACTTCGATTTTTAAATTTTATTTTTGTTATCCTGACGAAGAAGTCATTGCATTTTTTTCTATATATAAGTGGTGTTTACAAAGTTAATTTATATAAATAATTAATTTGTATGCTCAGCAAATACTTCAATCAAGTATATTAAAAATAACGCGTTAAAAAATAATTAAGGGATTTGCTTCTAAAGACATGGCGTTACCACAAAGTGATGTGTTAAGGATAAGTTATTAAACTAATGTTAAGAGGAGAGTCGCACAACACGAATTGGGGAAGGGCTGTCATTATGCCCGTGTACAGAGGCAAAGTGTCCCGCATGAAATGCGTGAGTTACAAATACATTCGTATATTGAGTTCTTTTTGCAAACTTTATGGAAAAACTTTAATATAATTAGTGAGGATGAAAATTGTGGAATTTTTGGAACTTTGATGATTGGAGAGGATGCAGAAAATTTTTTTACAGAGAAAAAAACTTTTTGTATCTTTTTGGATCTGAAGAAGGTATGTGACAGACTGAAGAATAAAATTCAAAAACCTTCCCCTTGAACAAATCCGAGTATGGGATGAAGGACACTCTCATACATGCAATTTCTTTATTCAATGAGGGGAGGAGTGGTTATTTAAGAATTAAGTTTTATATTATAAAATGAGTCAAATAGGGATCCATAATGTCATCACAGTTTTTTAACATGGATAACCGAATTATAGAACTGAGTGATTTAAAAGTAGGAGCGAGATGCGCAGGTTCGTGTGAGGGTGACCGAATACTTGATGTTAGCAAATCGAAAGTAACGATGTTTAAAGCAAAGAGTATGCCAGGAAATTCCATACCCTTCGCCTTCCAGGGTTTTTCTACTCGTAATTTTCCTTGCGTAATGAGATTGAAGATTTGGAATGTTTCTAGTTATCAAATATGGCCAAGAAACTTCAAAGGTGTAATGCTATGTGTTCCCTGTGATTTTATGTGGAATAAAATCATGGACACTCAATGAAAAAAATGCTGAACGAATTGAAGAATTTGAGATGTGGATTCACAAATTCTTTTTAAAATAATCTGGAATGATAGGGGTACAATGTATCGTACCAGATCTTATCATTCAAAGAACATCCTGGCTCAAAAACCTAAGGCGATGGTTCTGCAAATCGATGCTCCAGCTATTTGCTGAAGCTGTTGCTAGCAACATGACAGCTATCGACCGATAACCGGACACTAGCGGAATAGAAGAAACAGAGTACAATTTCCTATTTTTTACAGTTACAAACTATCAAAAAGGATATTAAGGAAATTTAATGTTCACAAAAGATAAGGTAACACCCACTTTAGACCCCGCCCCCTCCCTTTCGGTAGATCCCTGACGGTTCATTAGGCTAATCAGTACATGTTTATCCCTGACAAGACTAACACGCATGTGATCAATTATTGCTGGAAGTGTAACAATACTATGGTTGAGATGTGTAGTGTTGTGAATGTAGTGGTGTAGTGTTGGTCCTTACAAAGAGACGGGTACGTCTCGAAACCGGTAGACCTAAAACCCTTAACTAACAATCTGTTAGGATATAAAAACATTTTTCATGTGATTTAGTATAACAATAGTGCCTTAATTCGAAACATAAATACAAAACAAAACTGAATAAAAAGAATGGATTTTCAAAGTACATCGAGAAGAGATACAGATTTCACTTTCACTGCGACGGCAAACGACGTCACTACGAGAGGTCAGACAAAGGTCGGACGGTAAAAAACAAAAGAAAATTTATTTTCCCGATTCTGTTAAGGAGGCGACCTCCTCGGGCACAACTTCATCAATTCAATTAAGTGCCGGAGATCAGATTCATCGGCAGCGGCCATAAAGTATCGGAGAATCGTCCCCTCCCGGAAAACAAAAGCGCTTGTTTTGCTCCCGATAGGACAATACAGCGACAATGTTTCCTCCGAGCCGCGATGGAAAAATGAATTTATTTTTATGGGGCTTAGAAAAATAAAGAACGGCTTTTGAAATAACATCCCCCCTAACGAAATGGACGAATTGAATCGAAATGAATTAATTATGTAGAAGACAAACACAACGCAATAATGTTACTCTTTCACAAATACAAAATGAAATTATAGTAATCCTTTAAAAATATGATGGTTATTGAAATATATACAACTCACTTCTGTTTGATGGAATATAAATGAAAGAGGAAAATTCAATTATTGTTTTAATTAATTATATGATGTAGATTATCGTGGATTGAAATGCAATTTTCATTTCATATCTACGGACACAAAATGACGAAATAAATATATATTCCGTCTACGTTTATTTGAGGGCAAACGCAGAGATCAGATCGAGATCGCTAGAAAAAATAAACAAATCAATCTAAGATTGAAAAATATTCAAAAATTCAATCGACGCTTGTTTGCTTGTTTTTGTTTTTAAATAGTAATTATTAACATGCTTAAATAGTTATTAGTAACATGCAACACTGAGTGTACTAAACTTAATCATTTGTCTAATATTGAATATTTAGGATTAACAATTGACAAACATGTCAAATGGCAAGACCATGTCGATCTGACGTGGAACGATTGAGAAAATTGATCTATGTGTTTTACAATTTACGCAATATATTAAACAAAAATACTACTAAAGTGGTGTATTACGCGTTGGTGCAGTCCCTCTTACAGTGTGGTATTATTGGGTGGGGAGGGGCTTAAAAGTCCACCGTACAGCCATTAATCACAATGCAAAAAATAATAATTTAAACGATTCTCAAAAAACCTTTTGACTATCCTACTGCAAATATATAAATGAATATAATAGATTAATAAAATAAAATAATAAAAAATTAAATATTCCATTAAATCAATTATCTATAGTTTCATCAATATACTATCTCATATACATATATGTACACCACGCAGATACTTTTTTTTTCACTACCAGTGAAATCCTGTAATTGGCCTTTATGTTTCCCATTCTTTGTATTTACTTAGTTATTGTTAGCTGTTAGTTTAAAATAAATATAAATAAATAAAATAAATAAATAGAGATGCGACCAAGGTAAACGTGTGGCATCAATATTCTTACTATTTTCAACTAATTTTAACGCTTGTACTATGAAAAAAAGACTCATTAGCTGGCATCCTGGAATGGAGCTCGAACCATCGACCACTAGATCACTAGACGAGCGTCAAGACCACTACACCAACAGTCTACTCAACTCACACTGTCATTTGTAGGATTCCGCTCTACACTAGATAGATATAACACTAGGCATGGCCCGATATGTCCTTCTCTCGCTGTTCTAAGTCTCGAACGGAGGTGGAATGGATTACGACATGTGCTCTGAAGAGTCCCACGAATTAATGATTTTGAATACCGCTTTCTTGCATTAAAGACTTGGGATCAAGTGTTTTGCTAAAGGAGGGCTCTGTTCTGAAGCCATACAGCAGACACGTACAAGTACGTTATGTAATTTGTATATATATTCCACGAATTTAATTATCATTTCGTTGTTTGGTACTTTGTACAAAGAAAGGTCATGTTTTCTAAACAAGCAAAGTCTGGTAGCGAGGTACTTCAAAGTATCAAAGAAAATAAATTAATGTTTTTTTGTGTAACGTTTGAAAATGCTGCATTCGCATGTTCGCATCGAAGGAGGCAGAGAACGCTTGGAACTGAACGAGATTAGAAGTAATCCCAAAGAGACATATTGAAAAATTATATTTCTCATTTTGACAAACTTGTGTACCGTGCAAAAACACACGAAGTTTGGAAAATTGTTCGCCGAGACGGGAAAATCTAAATTTTCAATCACAAAATCTAGCGTGGACTTAATGTAGCGCGGGATGTGAGGTAAGGGATGGAGATTACAACGTAAATTTGTACTGCGCACTCTCTCGCACAATTTAACCCGAAGATATTTTTTATGGTTCGTTTATTCCATTCCATTTTCAAATTTGAAATTCGTCCTCGTCAGGAATCGTCGCCTCGCGGCCTGAAATAAAATGGCTGTTATCCAAATCATTTTATTCTGGAAATTAGACCGGAGAATTGGCGCGACATTCCAATATTCTAAATTGTTATATCGCCAATGGTACCGGCTTACTTGAGCTAATGTTTAATCAATGTTAGATAAAATTCTTTTAGAATACGCAAAAGAATCGCTTCATTTGGATACTTCATTTTTGAAGTTTCAATTCTTTTGGCGAATTTAGTCTCAAACTTCTTTCAGGCCTTTATTGATTCTGATACACCAGTCTTCAAAGAGCGCCAGACGGCGCCTTCCTATGAATCCACAAATCATTCGTGCGCAATCCTCTAGATATTCTCTTGTGCCAACCATTACCTTCATATTATCCATCGGCCATCACAATCCTTTTTTCATTTCTTCCAGCAACATACCCACATTTATTACGATGTGCCATTCTGTTAAATGCTGTAATTGCGGGTAAGATAGTAGTAATAATTAATTAATTATTACTACTATCTTAATTATTACTAGTAATTATTAATTATTACTAGTAATTATTATAGTATTATTAATTATTATAGTAGTAATAATTATAGTAGTAATTATTAATTATTACTAGTAATTATTATAGTAGTAATAATTCCTCGGATTCCAACGATTCACTTCCTTTATTTTAATATGATGACTGACAGTAACTTAATTTAATCCTAGAGACCGGTGGAAATCTGAACAAGTGTCATAAGCTTGACACCCCTTTTGACTCTTGACTGAACTGACAATGACGACACCAATAGCCCCATCCATTGGCTATGGATGATGACATCAACAACGAATCAGTTACCGACCTAATGATGACATTTTATATCCGCCAATCGGAAGACAGAAAAATGAGCTCACGGTCCTCTTACGCAAATTCCCACGATCTGTTAATTTACGCATACCTACCAACATTACAGATATAATAATGGTGGGAGAACAAAACGATGTTGATCGGTTAAGAGCGGCAGAAAAGCGGCTTGGCGCAGAGCGCGCGCCCTTTTTGTCTGCTCCTCTAGATGTGTCCAGCTTACTGTATTCTTTGAAGTCGCCATAATATACTTTTCTGTTTTGCTTAAATAAAAACCTCCCTTCGTGTTTTCCCTTAATTATTCAAGTAGGCATATCTTACAAAGCTTTTTTAAGGAAAATAAATATTTTCTTTGTTACGACCGGCGTTACTCACACAAATGCGCGTTGCTTCCACGGTTAATGGAGGAGAAAAAGGCGTTTTTCTTTGTGCAGACAAGTGTGCAGTGAATTACAATCTGAATTATTAAAATGTAGAGACAGTGGCGCAGCAGAGGACTACTCCTACACTTGGGCGACGACAATCAAAATTAAATTCACTCGGAGAACAAGAAAGTTAAAGCTCGCAGCTAAACGCGCTTTGAAACAAAGCGAGCGCCCTACATTTGTCTGCCTTGTTTGCGCTTTCAATTTGTCTAATTTCGTTTCTAACATTTCGTTTATGCTAATTTAAAAAGCATTTAAAATGCAGTTTTCATTAAATAAGACCTCGCATTGGAGGATCACACCATATATACGTTCTTATAAAGTAAATAAATAGTTTACTAACGATGGTCGAACACCGCAAACTTTTGTCCCGGCAGATCATTTTTGAATAGTCCACATTCATAAAAATTTTGTTGAACGCTCTTCGGTTGTTGAAGCTTTTGCAAAGGCCGTCCTGCAATATTTTGATAATCTGATTATGACAAGTCTTCCGCGGACGCCCTCGGATCCTGTTACCATCAACACTCGCCTCATATTTTCCATCATCGCACGTCTCACATGACCAAATAATCTCAGCGATCGTTTCTATATTCTATCTTACAAAGCCCAGAAGCTGCAGACAGCATTTCAATTCAATTCTTAGTTGTTACAATTCCTTTCTATTCACCATTACAATTCTAATTTGTTCATTTTTCACGCTTAAACCTTTAGCATACATACAATTATAACGGCGGGTTTATAGCCAGTTTAGCAGAAAAGCCGGTTTATATCAAATTTAGCAGAAAAGATGAAATAGATTGCCGGAATACAATGTTTTTTTTATTTATTTACTTATTAATTAACGCTCTATAGGGTTTTACAATAGATAGGTATAGTGTACATTAACAGAATAGGTATATAGTTTAGAGAAGAAAAAAACATAATAATATGTAAACATAGTAATGACAAAGTGAGAAGAAAATACTTAGAATATAGATACAAACATATAAAGATAAATATAATATAAAGTAAAAAGCAAGAAGCATAAGAAAAACATAATAATATAGAAATAAAATAATATAGAAAAAAAAGTAATAATGTAGAGAGAAAAGGTATAGCACAAGCTTTGAAAGTCATCAAATAATAATAAAATGTACGTACAAATACGAATCAATTATTTAAATCCAATTCGTTAATACTATTTATCTTTCAATACACCTTATTGGCAAAGACGTCCAGTTGCTCGTATTTGTTTGCTAGTCTAGGAAGCCTTTGCAGTGGGGGATTAAAGATCCAATATATCAAAGTTAGCTCCATGATAACGAGACGAATATAAGAAGAATGGGGCAAGTATGAATGTATCTCGGTTTTGGGAAAGCTATAATTTCTTTAGTCTGCTCTTGAAGATGTTATAATCTGTGGTAAAGTGATATCTGTGCATATAGTTGATGATTGCTGTGCTTAGTCAACTGCACATGGACTGAGGAGCTGAAGAATTCAGTATTGTGAATGGGGGTGGATATTTAAGTGCTGTCGGCTGAATGGAACGGAGTGTCATAATTGGATAAAAAGTAGAATTTAGCTTTCAGTATATTAAAATAAAAAGTCAATTATTTTTTAAATATACAAATTCGATGGTTACATGAAATTTTTGTTCTGTACATTTTTGAAATTTAGAACATAAACAGATCAAAAATGGATATAAACATAAAAATAGATCATCGAATAAAAAAGCAAACATGGACCATCCATCGGCCAGAGCATATCCGGGAAGCTAGTGGCCTTTGAGATGTGGTGCTACAGGCGCATAACGAGGTCCGTTGGTCAGAACATATCCGAAACGACGAGGTGTTGAGCAGGATGGGTGAAAAGAGGCGGCCCCTTAACAGAATCGCTCAACAGCGAGCAATTTGGATAGGCTATAATATAAGGCATCCGGGCCTGCTAGGGAAATGTTTAAGACAACAATCGTAGAGGCCACCCGAGATTAAGTTACGCAGACCAGATTATCGGAGATGTGCGCTGTAGCACCTACGAAGAAATGAAGAGGCTGGCAGGTGACAGAGAGGAGTAGAGAGGGCGAGTGCTTGTTGCAGACCAATCCTAGGATTGCGACCCAAGAAAAAAATTCGAACTTGCGCGGAACGACCGTATGATAGACAAAAGTTTAGCGAATTAAATAAGTATCAGTGTGGAATATTCTAGTGACAATCAGTGTGGCTTAAGAAAGGTGCTCCGATTAAGTTCTTGTCTAGTGATTTTGACATAAATATATTTTTTTATTGTTATAAGTATTGCTTCCCACTTCTACGATCCCTCGACGGTATTATGGACAAATAAGATTAAAAGTACAGGAATAGGAAGCGAGTGGCTAGCAGTGAAATCACAAAACCATTAAAGCGAAGAGATTTTAATTGTGTTTTAATTACACAAGCGCAGCCCCGTGTCGTCGCCAGGACTTTCACCGCCAATTTATTATAATTAATTTGTTCGCAAAACATTTGTAAAGTTGCGCCGAGTAATATTGGCCCCCTCCACTAGGCCAAGAGACGCGAAGGGAACTTCAAACAATATTAGGATGGATAATTTTTGTGCCAAAACTCTCCGCACGAAAATGATCCTTATTCGCCGTCACAAAGGGAGCACTAAGGCAATGTAATTGTTGGCGTAATTAGATGGCCCTCCACTTTCCCTCGGAACAAATGGATCGAGATAAAACAAAAGGACTAATTATCATGCCCTGTTTAATACTCCTCTCCCCCCTGGGACAGTACTCGCTGAGAAATGCCCTTCGCGGCACTTCGGGACTCCATACAACTGCGAGGCGGGAACGGGGAGATTGAAGGCAACCATCGTCTGGGGTAATTAACAATACTCGTCATATCTGGAAACTTTTGTGAAATTTTGTGTGTTCAGTTGGTAAATAAATAAAATGTGGTGTATAAAAGCAAATTACCCACTGAGTGGTTTCTGAGATAAATACAAAAAAACTGTCACTACTCAAAATAAGTTTTTAAAAACAATTGCGATTGTTGTTTGCTTTAAATAGTGATTGAAAACATAATTTTGGAACAGACAAAATGCCAAAATATTTTTTGAACAAAACTATTGCAAATAGTGATGTACATACATATAACAGCCAAAATAGGAATAGAATAAGATTACCATATAAGAAAAAAGTATATACATAGAATTATCTAATGTACAGAGGTGTAAAAATATACGATGAGATACCAGAAAACATGAAGATTATAAAAGAGATAAATGAATTTAAAAAAAAATGCTATAATTATTGTAAAAAAAAGTATAGAATTGTAGAGCATAAGATGAATTATTTATTATAGATTGTACTATGGTACATCTATGGATTAGATTAGATATAAATGTAAATGTAATTATGTAGGTTATTATAGATAGTATATTAGTAATAGGTTTAAGAATGTAAAGTGTTAAATACTAGTTAAGATACAATTGTAATTTTAACTAATTTAAGAAATAAATAAAAAATAAAAAAAGAGCTATACTTCTTGTAATATCTCAAATTCATGACAATCTAAAATATCAATCCTCGACGACTGCATTCAAAACATTTTTTTTCATATTGTTGTCTTTGCTACCATTCTTTCATATTGTTGCATTTGCTGCTTTTTTTATATTGTTGCCTTTACTGCCGTAACACCCGTCGAATGAACTCCATTTAAAATACACGAGGAGCCAAACAAATTTTATAAACTAATATTTCTAAAGTTGAATCCCACGTTATCGAGTACTGTGACCCTCAGATTGTGACCTTGTGACCCCTTCTTTCCAGCCCCAGTTCGAATAGACTTCATTAGGATGTGGAGCATCAATGATGCTTTCACTCTAGGTTTCCAGTCCCCATCAGCTTCTCCAGGTTTCCATTGCTTCAGTGGATGACATGTATGAAATATTGGAAAACAAAATTAATGAGGCGAGAAAAAAATAGATATATATATATGAGAAGTTAATGGCACTAGAATTAGACGTACATCCTTGAAGATTGACTTGTCAGATGCCTCGACTGTCATCTCACAATAATATTAAGACTATGATTAGTTATTTAACTAAGGTAACCCAGTAAGACAAATCTTACAACGTTCCGAGCTGACTACATTAACATACGTGTAGTGTCATATTGTCATATAATTTGGGTCTGTACCCTGTAGTTTAAATACTCCATATAAATAATTATTGGGCCTTTCGCTTCATTATATCTCATTTCAACAGGTGTCAAGCGGGGTTCGCTAATGTCACCACTTGTACGTACATGACAGCTTGTACGTAGATGTCTACTGCTGAATATTATGATCAATTAAAAGTGACAACACGTGGTCTGGACGACACTCCATTTTGGAAGAGAACGAAAACAATTTATTTATTTCTTTTAGACAACCATGATTTCATTATGCAGGCGAAGATAGAAAGAAATATCTTGGCCACTTTGCCTCGGAAAATGGTACATGCGGCAGTGTTCGAAATGCTGGGATCCGAATCCAAAACTTTCTCTTGCAGTACGATATTAATAACGCAGTGTGACCAGCGTGTATGTTTCAGCGATAGTAAATAAAGGAAGTACCTAAATTGCACTTTCTAATGCACACACGTTGAGTTAAATTTATAACATCATAAACATAGTTTCGAGAAAAGTCCCTCTCATGTAATTTATATTTATAAATTACACCTGATGATTACAGGTACTGTTCGTTTCGTAACTATAGCTGTGATAAATGTAACTCAACGTGTAGACATTGCAATGTTTAATTTAGTGTTAATCAAAATAATTAAGCTGCACCACAATGTAATCATTAATAAAGGAAGTACCTGCCGGCTGACAAGAAGCTTTTCTACGTGCACGTAAGTATATTGAACGGAATTTTCTAGAAAGTGATCTAAGCAATAAAATCAGGGTGCGAATTAAAAACAAAAGTATCTGTATATTTAAGAACAATGTTCCGATTTAATTCGTGTCCAATGAATTTTCGCATAATAAAAAAAATTCAATTGTTTTAGTGTTTTCATTGTCTCCTTCAATTATTGTTTGTTAGAAATCAGGTTATTGAAGTAAGAAGAAAGATGTGAATTTATTTTAGGTTGACAAACAAATAGTTTTTGATTTTCAACCACTCGTATGCCATGTGAATCATCGAATCAATTTAGACGTTTTCTTCGAATTGCGTTCCTAAGGGAATAGAGGTGTCTTGAGATAGATATCTGTGGATGATAAACAATGCGATTCAGGCCACTATTTACCATAGGCATTTGTCATCGAATGCAGAATGCATTGTGCATGGCCATATTCAGGCGCCGGCAGTGATGAATGGTAGTGAGCTCTGCAACTGGCAAAAGACAAAGGGTTTAAACGAATGAAATGGCATTGATGCGGAGCGCGCTAGTACCTGCACACACGTACGACTGCATAGAATACCTTACAGATGCGTCTTATGTTATGCAGCAACAGAATTGTGAATAAAAAATAATAGAAATAAAAATAAAATCAGAATCTTATAAAAGATTTTAGAAGACCACAGCGGCCTACAGGAAAATGTATTACGCAGTGATTATATTTCATCAAACATAATAATTTCATTGTTTGTTCGTATCTTCGTCCGTCCGTCTATGTCTCTGTAACTTCGTGCAACGTCCGTAGCTTTGTTCGAATTCACGGCTAAAAAACTAAATTAAACGGGTGGAAATGGGGCTTGAACCCCGGGCCAGAAAACTGTAAAGCGGCAACGGTAGTGATACTTTAAATATATACTAGGTCAAAGACGCGAACCAATGTTTCGTCATTTTTGACGGGTAACAGCTAGTATACAAATAAATAATAATACAAATATTAAGATGTGTACAGGTACACACGCATCAAAGTATATTGTATATAGAAATCGGTTTCTGGAAAGATAGGAACAGTATTTTAAATCATTTATTTTATTTTTTTATTATTACATATAAAAATAACAAATACAAAGGATAAACGTACAAATACAAACAATATAATATGCCATTTTTAAAACCTTACCAAACCACCTTTTGTGGCTTGTTGACAGTGATCGATTTGCTCACCTAGAAACATAATAGTTAAAAATTTGTTGATATTTATAATTAATATTTACAATCGGAACAACTCATCTTTGTTACCAAATAAAAAAATACATAAGTATAGTAAATTAAACATACTCTCAATCATACATAAACTCCTGACCGAGTAGCCACTCTCTTATTTTGCCCTTATTACATGAATATTCGCATTAAGTTCTGGCGGTAGTAAATTAAAGATTCTAGGAACTATATGTTCGAGCGTTCTACTGCCATATTTTTTACTCATTCTAGGTATGATTAATCCCTCATTAAAGGTGAAACGCGTTAACCAAAGTTTATTTGTGGTGGATGAAAGCCTCTCATTTTTTTCTAAACCAGTTTTATCTCGTCAATGTCATTTGTAGTATCAGGTGAGTAGATAATCGTACAAAGATATTGAAATGGTAAGGGGATCGGCCATTTTTTAAAATGTGAAGATCGATTATCGATCAGTTACCTCGACCTTATGACGATTTCCAATGTGATCATTGTCAATCCCTTACGAGGATCTGAGTGTAGTGCTTTTAATTTATGATTGTCGAAAGAATGCTTTGTAATACTTATGTGGTCGGTATATTTCCAGTTGTTGTTTTTTAAACAACCCCGATGTTTCTTTATTGAGTGAGTTCTCACCTTAAGCGCCTTTTAGGCGAGTAGTCACGAAAACGGCGCTATATAAATGATCCAACTATTATTATTATAAACTTTTCAAAGCAAGAAAACACTTTGTGGCTTGACATTATAAGACATTTAAGAATAAATTAAATACTATGTTTTAATTATCTTAAATAGTTTTTCAATATCAAGCACGACTAAACTCCCCAAGGACATAAAGCCAGCATTTTATACCAGTAACAATTTAGGCAAATTATTAAGTAACCTTAAAGACAAAGAAAATATATTAAACCATTCTGGCATTTATAAACTTTGCTGCAATGATTGCCCAGCTTTATATATTGGTAAAACATCGAGAAATGTAAATATTAGAATAAAAGATCACATTAAATTCTTAACAAATATAGGTTTTTCTGAATTTGTCGAACATCTAATTAATTTAGATCACACATTTGATAATAATACAGGGCCAAACATTTTACACAAAAACGGACTAAGTTTGCGACTTAACAATATAGAAGCATTAGAAATTAATAAAGCTATCAATAATAATAGTCAAATGATAAATAAACAAATAAATTTATCTAATAGTCCGATTTTAAAGCTGTTCCCTCTATCTTCAGTTAACTCCTCTCCTTCCCTCCCCCCCACCAAGTTGACACTCTGTCCCTCTCTCTCTTTTTCTTTCCTCCTTTATAAATTTCTGTACCTAGATTAGTCTATATTATTATAATTGTCCTGAAGAAGGTTGAGTCCAACCGAAACTAGTTGACCAATATCTAGCAATAAAGTGGTTTAAAACATAGTATTTAATTTATTCTTAAATGTCTTATTATTATTATTATTATGTTTAAGTATCGAGTGGTTCGAACTATGTCATTATTTGAATTCACCATTTAAGTATTTACACATTACGATTAAAATAATTATGTGCAATATATGTATACATATTTAAATAATGGATCGAAAATTTGTGTAACTAACTGATAAAAAGTAGGATCTCAAGTTTATCCATATATTAGGGAGTGCTATATTTAATGGATAATTTTGAATTGAACTTGAACAATTTTCTCCGAGAGAAACCTTAATTTTTTTCAAAAAAGATATTTTAGACAAAGACATCCATAATAAACAGATATGAAGAAAAATCATAGCAAACACCTGAAAAAATTGGTAAATTGATCGTGTGTTGTTGTTTTTAATATATTTTAACTAGATACATACGTATTTTCAATTTTATTCAAACCACAGAGATGGGGGATCAAAAGCTAGATGCAGGAAGGGATATGGTGCTAGCAACACGTATCATCACTAATCTATCAATTAGGCCACACCACACGAAGGAAAACGTGGAAAGGATAATGAAAAAATCCTGCTCACATGACAGGATACACACTTACATGCTGGAATTATCTGAATATAATTATTTCGTAAACTCCATTATTTTCTAATATATTAAATAAATTTTCCTGACAAAGAAGTCATTGGCTTCGAAACGTGTTGAATTTTTTCAATAATAAAAAAGGGGCGTAAACAAAGTTTAATTCTATAAGTTATAAAGTTATTTTTTATATTTTTTTATTATTAATTATTAATTATTAAATTTATACATATTTTTATTATTAAAGATAGTGCCAAGCCTTATGCAGCTTGTCGGCATGTTTCTTTTTCATTTGCTTGCATAAGTACATAAGCATATTTATTTATATATGGAATTTACAAAGGATAAAATATATATATAAAATATATATTATATGAGCATAACAAAACTTAAAAGTAAACTTGGTAGTGGGACTAGGTACCAGTTTATGCGTTAAAAATAATGTTAATATTTAAATTTAAATTTCATCCTTTTTGCTTCCTTTCAAACACTGTCCACTGAATGAAGTATTCGCGGGCATCCCAGGGATCAAGTTTCTATTCGTGTAGTACTTATGCGATTCTCTGGAGTCTTCTCAACTGACAAGGTGACCTGCACTTTTCCGAGCCTTCTCCATTCATTGAGATATTTCGTTGCAGGATAGCCTCGACAAACTGAGAGTTTGTGTCATAATCTATCAACAGTCTGAAATTTTTACAACACGAATTTCGCTTTTTAACTATGCTTACATACCGAGGCACAACTAGCGGTACAGAATGGAGTTCTGGTACTGACACTAATGTATGGAAGTGAAGCCTGGAGCTGGCAGAAGAGGAACGAAAGTAGATTGAATGCAGTGGAGATGAGGTCCCTTAGACGTATGTGTGGTAAATCCATGTATGATAGAGTAAAGAATGAAGATATTAGGAATGAATGTAAAGTTGATCGTAGCATAATACACAGAATAAAAATAGGGTCGCTCAGGTGGTTTGGGCATGTTGAGCGAATGAATGAGGAAAGAATGGTAAGAAAGATATATGATGCAAGTGTTGACGGCGCCAGAAAGAGAGGGCGACCACGGGAGACGTGGCATGACCAGATTAACCAGATACTGGAAGATGGTCCTGTTATGTGCTGAACAACCGTCGAGCTTGCATGCGAAGATGTATGAATGTAGACGAAGTGAAAGTTGTATGTCAGGACAGAAGAGTATGGCGCTATATCCTATCTGCCTACCCCCACGGGGAAACGGCGTGATGATAAGATAGTTAGTTAGTTAGTTAGTTGGTTTGCGTAGATATCTTGTGAGAAGAGAAGTTTGTCGTGGAGACCCACGTTGGAAGACGGTCAGGTAGAGGAAGTCAAAAAGGCAGGAGTCGTTAAAGATGGCGATCCTCACGAGGGACGAACGAGGCAAAAACACGGGTAAATGACTCGGAATATTCCACGTACGCGCGTCACGCGTCACCGAGCAGACCGACGTGCGAAGATTATTCACCCCAGGAGATTCGTCCCGCAGCAGTAGGTAGGGAGAAAATTCTAACAATTTACACGTTTCGTGTGTTGTTTTACTGTATTTAAATGCTTTAAGATATTCCGCTTTCGGGAGCGGTTTTTCCGTCTGGAAGTTTTAGGGTGAATATTTAATTATTTATTAGTGTTAGTTAAATTAGTATAAACCACTACCAGACTTGCGGGAGACGCCACCACCGTATGTGTAGGATGTTTGAAAAATAGACTGCATAATATAGAAAACTAAAGACGCGAACAGTTGATTGATAAACGATATCTTCGCAATCTGTGGCGTCTTCTGCTGTGGTGTAGTGGTAAGAGTTACTGACTCCCACCCGGAGAGCTCGGGTTCGATTCCTGGTACCGGAAAAAAAATCTTTTTATTTTTGATTTTATTTTAATGTCTTTTTTATTTAAAATATTAATTATTTACAAAAAAAATGATTTTTTTTTACGAAATTTTTTTTTAATAAAATTAATAAATAATTATCCTAAGAACCGACTTGTAAAACTACCGTCATTTTTGACGGGTAACAGCTACTCCATTATTTTCTATTTAATTAAATTGAGTTTTTGAGTTATGAGGAATTTTACTGATGTTGTTATTATAAAACACGTTTTTATATGAAATTTCTCAGAATATTCTGAAAACTGGTAGTGGTTTATACTAATTTAACTAAGACTCTGTTATAATGTCTAACCACAAAGTTAATGCTTTAAATATTAAAAATAATAATAATAGTACAAGTATTAATCGATTATTAATAAAAATAAATGATCATTAAGTAATATAAACCTTGTTACCTCTATGTAAGTTTAATAATATTTTATGATATGTTTTTTACTACTTATGTTTCAAGAGAAACAGAATTTCTCATCGATAAGTGATGGATCAAAATGCTATACGCATAAATATATAGGATTTATAACTGATTCCTTTCAAATACAAGTAACGATTAGGTGCTGAAAAAATGTGCCGAAGATAGTGATTGTGATGGGGATATTGATTCTGTTTCTCTCCCGAAATTTAACAAGTGAAAAAATATTTAATATTATTTAACTCACTTAAAAGGTAACAAAATAAATATTATTTAATGATCATCATGAATAATATCTACAATATAAACGCCAAATATACCAATAAATAAAAATATTATTTATAATGCTGGATAAAGCGTTTTTTACATGATTCTGTTATAGGCAAGAATCGTTGTGTCATGGACATTTTAAGAAATTAATCGCTCAACAACACAATTAGCCACACAAGTTAATTATTTAAAGAAAGCTCAGTAAATATATATTAAATTGTATTGTCACGTGTCGTGGCTAGGAGGAAGACAAATGAAAACACTGGCAATAAATGAGCTGATTATTAAATAATTTTTCAATGTACAAAGTTACTTAATTCTTTTCTTAAATTTAGACTATTCAATATATCAGTCGTATATGAACTCGTTATTATCGCTGAGAAACATGTATTTATGGCTCGTGGAATATTCGATTCTCGCACATAGAAATCGCTCTGGTTGTGTTTCGTAATCGCCGCGCGCGGGCCGCGCCATGATTTGATTGGTTCAGCTGGCGCCCTATGTGTTCTGCGCCAATCGCTAGCCAGGATTCGATTTTTTTTTAAATCCGCGCAGTGACAGTTGAAATGCGTGACAGGTGTCGTTTTTCGATGAGAACCAACATTCCTCTTCGTGTGTGTTCAAATCAGTTCAACTTAGCCTTCCGGAAGGGACACACCAACTGTTCCGGATTCGACAAAGCTGGGAGAATTGCGATTGAAGCGGCGCCCGACGTTCCAGGAAAACCGCAAGTACAACTTTTCCACTGTGTCATAGTTAGCTTTGGCCCAATGTATCTCGGGTGTCATTTATTATCAATCATATAGGCGGCTATTGGAAAGAAAATCTTTCTTTCTAATATCCGACCTGCGTGCGATGCTGGCGAGCTATCCGTCATCGTACAGGTTGATTTCGCTAATTAGGTACTGGGCTCGATTATTCCGCTACTGGCCACCCCGGCGTCGTAGCTCACGGCCTACTTCGCAACGAACGAACTGTCAAAAATAGCGCTGAACTTGCGACGTAGCGTAGTTCAGTATATTGTTTACTCAAAAGCTGGTATCTTCATACTTTCTAGATAATTCTAGTGTTTACAAGAAGCTCCTCGTTACTTCTCGGTTGTTATTGGCATTTCTAGATATTTGTAGGCGTTGAAACGCGGTATTCCTTCTGCTTGCCATTCGAAAGAAGGAGTCCAAATTGTGAACACACATATCGGTAACGCTTCTGCTTCCTCCCAGTTTCCAGAGGAGAATTTAATTACACGGATTAGTAGGCTTCGCAAGAAAAACACTCCGCAGAGGTTCCGCAAACAGTCGACAGGGAGCGGGGAAAGTTTCCACTATCTCCCCGACTCCCCGCGGGGCCCACTTGGAGAACTTCCCGTTTACGCGACGAAATTAATAAGGAAAAACTGGGGTCGCAAACACCTCCTCCCGGGTACGCGCGCACGCCTGGGGAACAAAGGTCCAACAGGAAATTTACCTAATGTTTGCTCATTATTTAAACCCGTATTTAAACCCCATCGGCTATTGATAATGCTTTACAGTGTCTGGCGTCCGAAGCTTCAAGTGCACCCCGATACAAATAGATATATGACATTATTAATATTTAAAGCATTAACTTTGTGGTTAGACATAATAACAGAATATTAGTAAACTTAGTAAAAACCACTACCAGATTTACGGCCTACCGGTTTCGAGACGTACCCGTCTCTTCGTCAGGACCAACACTACACTACTACATTCACAACACTATACACCCCAACCATAGTATTGTAAAACTATCACCACTATTGTTCACATGCGTGTTAATCTTGTCAGAGAAATTGAACTACTGAACAATTCAAGGATCTAACGAGAGAGAGTGAGAGGGGGCGGGGTCTAAATTGGGTAAATCTGGTAGTGGTTTTTACTAAGTTTACAAACATTCTGTTAGATATATGACAGCTTCCTTAGCGTAAGAGACGATGCAACTTCGGAGGTAAATTTGTATTAGGGACAAAAAATTAACCTACTCAGTACGCTACATGAGACATAATTTTTGAAAAATGCCATCTACCTACAGGAGATGGAACATATTGAAGACGGTAAATAAATGGACTTCTTCAGCGGTGGGAAAGGTTGTGGAACCGGCAAGTCAGTTCCAGAAAACTTAGTTCAGCGAACGGGCATTTGCGGTGGCGGGCCCCAAAGCGTGGAACTCTTTGCCCTCCCTGATAAGAAACACGGATTCAGAGACTTTATTTAAGAAAAGACTTAAATCGCACTTGCTTACAAAATATTTACCAGAACCTTGTTAAAATTCGTTGTTTTTTTTAGTATTTTATGTTTTGAGCTGCTTTCTTTCTCTTTTCTTTTTCATTTTGTTATTCTATGATTTTAGTATGTTAGAGTTTTTTGTGTGTAAAGCGCCCTTGACGTGAAATTTTCACAAAAATGGCGCTATATAAATAATCCAATATTATTATTATTATTGAAGTAGAGGACAAATAAAAGAAGTACGGCAAGGCCACCAATGAGATGGACCAACGATATTTTATCGAATGCTGGTGGCGCCTGATGCGAAGTGGAGGAAGATGCAAAAGGCTCATATCCAGCAGTAGAGAAAAAACTGAAAATGAAGAAGTAATAAACATGGGACGTGATTGAAATAGACACTCGTAGAATAGTGATGAGCCAAGCCGTTAATGTGTATGTGATTATTCGATTGTGAGTGTAATGTACCTACCTCGATGTGATGTATATGTGTATGTGTGTGAACAGAATGGAAGATGGTGGACCGTGTGGGAAGACCGCGGGAAAAAAGTCCATTCCAGATTGAGCGCTTCTCTAGGGAAGACGAACGCCACGAAAGAATCATGTTTTACTGATCGTGAAGTGAAAAGTGAGTATTTTATTTTATTTAAAAGATCGGAAGAAGACCACATCAGAAAAAATAAAACATCATTGTAACGATGATTGGTAACTGAGATTCAACTGTTACCTATTGTAACGCTGGAGTCGTATCACAACGCATCAGGAGAGTACCCTAACGCCGTGGGGTTCAAGGACGAGCTAAATATATATTGCGCGGTCGCAGATTGTATGCACTGCGTGGAGTTGTGTTGCGTTCTTCTACGCTAGGGTTTGTTAGTGCTATGCAATTTCTCCGGGCTTTCTGCGTCGTATGCAAAGATGAAATTATAGTAACGACAGTACATAATTTGGATGTTGTATTAATATTCCGTGTTCATTAGTGGCAAATTACCAATCTGTGACGTTGTTTGTATTAAAAATAAATAATGTTCTCAAAATAAAATAAAGCGCTCTCAGAAGGCTCGTTTGCTCGAGAGTGAGAAAAGTACCAAGACACGTGCTAGGAGGAGGTGCCTGGGATGTGTACCGACCAATGTTTACCCGAGACGTTGAACCGATGCAACGTGTTAACAATGTAAATTGACACATAAGGGGTGAAGCTCGATCCTCCCTTCTGCTCCCGGGGGGTGGTTTCAAACAACTTCTTTAGCCCTCTTTCCTTGGCAAACTTTAAGTGGCGTTGTTCTCAAATAAATTATGGATGTAAATCAGTTAAAATTTAATTTTACTAAAACCTTAATGCACATGGCGAAGAGAAGCATGGCTGAAAGATTGTTTTGCCATAGCTTAAATGAAGAAATATTAATAGATTTATTTAAAATATTTTTGTGGAGATATGAATTTTAGTCGTATTTGAGTAATTTCATGTACGCATTTTAAAGTTTATTGCTTATTTCTCCATTATAAAATATAGAGGTATAATTACCAGCCGCAAAAATGTATGTATACTAACTAGTTCAAGAGAAAAAACTGCAGATGTCTCTGGCATAATTCATTAAAATAAACGAAAGATTCTCTTACGCTGGAAATTCGAAATTTCGAGCATTGTGTAGAGTGACAACTTAAGCCAGCTCAAACCGGTTAGAATCCCTGTGTCATCGTACAAAAAGACATCCATACATATTCCTCGTATAAATAGCTTCGCCTCTGTGAAACTTCTTTAATTTTTCTTACTTGAGATTTATTTATATTACATTCACCATAGTTATAATGCTCCTAATGGTCTGAAGATGAGTTGAAATGGAAAAAAGAGAGATAGATACAAATCTATATAAGGATTTTTTTCTTCTTGTATGTGTGGATATCTAAGTTAATAAAAAATTCCTTCGTCACTTATTACCTTCGCAGTTAGTTAGCTAATAAATAAAAATATTTGAAAACTTTGAACGCAAAAGGGTTAACAAGACCGTGTATTTGGAATCTAAATATTATAGATGATTCGGGTTCTTCAAGTGTAAGGGGATGAAAGGATAATCGAATCTCGCTCTAGGCTGATGTGGATTTTCTCCAATATGTTCTTATTTTCGAAATATATTAAATAAATTTTCAGAAGCCTAAACAACGCACAAGTGCGTGTAAGGAGATTTATGGATTTGGGTGGAGCGAATGATGTGTTTTTAGAGTAATAACGTGCGCCATTGGCTGTTTCCATCCATACCCTCTGGGGATGATAAAAAGAAGCAGCCTTTGGGAATAGAGAGAAGGGTATTTTGCAATACATTGTTGTTTTAATGCAATTGCTTATCTTATTACCTACATATAAAAAAATATTAAGTATTTTTATATATAAATACATAAAAAAATTAATTATTAAATATTTCATTGAAAATTTTAGTATATTGTTACGCGATGGTAGAATCAGAAAAAAATGGAATGTAATCGATGATTTTGCAGCACTCTTTACGTATTACACTAAATTCTAAATTGCTAGAAGAGTTTTGGATGGTGCACTGGATTCTGGAAGCATCGCGAAAGCGACATAAACACGGCTCTCTATAAATACGGGTCTCTATAAATCTCTACTATATTGACACAACAGAAACTTAGATTTATGAGCCTATGGTGACCTGGGGTCTGTAGTATGAAAGTATCTAAAAGTAAGATGCGATATGTCAGCGCAGCCATTTCCCCGATCGCAAACTTCAATTCTTCTTTGACCATAGAGCCGTTTGCATACGTTTGGCTTAACTACATTTATATTGTTACCTCATACGTAACCTCAACTACATTTATAATGTTATCTCACTATATCAATCTCTAATCATTCTGAATAATTCTGTGAATTTATCGATTCTTACTGCCGTGTGCCTTTCTTTCTTGCCTACCGCTCGTTATACCATACCGCTACAAATATCATGACATACGCACGGAAGATTTTGTAATTAGAGTCGGACTTCTGCCACACTGGTACAATCACAATCCTATACCAATTTTCTCTATGAAGATGTTAAAAAGTTTCAATATACAATATTTATTTCAATCGAATTGTTCAAGAATCAGCATCTTCGATCTTTAATTTGCATATAAACCGTGTTTAATCTCTGAATGAGAGTTGGTCTGAATCGCAATTGTTGATCACAATGATCTTCACAATGACAAAATTAGTATCATACAAAACACATTTGATCCTTCATACCTGAAAGGGATATTCCCGCTGTCGCAGATATCACCAACATGATGTTTTAAATATTAGAAATGAAAGAAATGCTTCTCCTTTCATCCTCTTATTGTATTGTAAAACCACAGAAGAAAAATATAAACTAAAAAACAAAAGCACAACAAAATGCCACATGTTTTCCTCGAGCATCCATAGATGTCACCCTCGGGGGCACTAATCACAATTACTGACAAACAATTCAAATGGTTTTGGCCATGACCCAAAGAGGTCACTCGAACACATCGTGAGCAGCTTGTTACTTACTCTTCGTGATTTTGCGACAAGTAGCGAGGCCCAGGTCCTGTCTCGAACATGATCTATCAGTTTTCGTCTCTGTACTTTCCCGGCGACCACCAATTGCTTCAAGTTGTTTATAGTAACATGCCCAGAGAATCATTTGTCACGTTATGCATTCCTTGGTACTGAATTCCCGTCTAATAAATTATTATTATAGCCAGACAGCATTTAAAAGAATGTGCGCAAAAAATAAGTGTGTTGTTACGATGCAAAAAAATGAACACAAAAGACATTTTTCTAGTAAGTAAGTAACCTTTTTTAAACTAAAAAATATATATTTATTTGGAATATCATATTGAGGTTTGTAATACGGGCTTGCCAGGCAACTTTTCTCAGCTTTCTTCTTACCGGACAAAGCTAGGTAATGGTCTTTTGATTGTGGTCGACCTATAGCAGTTAAGAAATCAACTATCAACCTGACGCTTTTCATACGATTTCTTCAATTTTTGGAACTGCATGCATGCATTTTTGGAGCAATTCTAATATAGATACGTCGCCTTGAATGTATTTGAATTTGACACGTCTCCGACCATGAAAATTTCTGGGTTACTTTATATGGTCAGAGTATTAGAATGGTAGTTAATTCAACAAACATATACTTTCCTGCAGAAAAGTAAGATGTATGTTAGCAAATATTAACATTAATTTCTTTATGTATTTTATTTAATTATGAATGGATATAATTATTAATTTTAATTAATTAAAAACTGTGTCTAAGCCACTTGAAATGCCTGAACACTAAATCCAATATAATTAATATGTAGATAAAGTTGATGAATAGCCCATTTCTTGATATATTCCTCATTTCCGTGTCCACTTGTCAACTACCCCACCTTAACTGTAGCCACGCCCCCGTTCAAAAATTAATTCCTTTACTAGAATAGGTATAGTGGTAGTTAATATGCGTCCTGACGAAGATACAGTGGTATCGAAACTGGTAGACTTAAAGTTACTCCAAGTGATTAATACAAAGTTTTTAATGAATTAAAATTAATAATTGATTTCTTTATTTATTCAAAAACGATGTGAATCGATACTAAATATTGTATTTTTTTTAAAATAGAGATGCGAACATGGAATACGAGTCGCATCAATATTATTACTGTTTTCAAACTAAACCAAAAGCTTATACTAAGAAAATAGGATTAACTTGCTGGTGTCCCGGAATGGAGCTCAAACAACCGACCACCAATCATTAGGTGAGCGTAATGACCAATGTATCTAAGTGTATATAAAACAATTTTTACAACTCGATTCAATAGTATTTTTTCTGGCTATTTTATTATTTTTTAAAACAGGCATTGGTTTTTGAAGCAATTAAAATATAGATACCGTTAAAAATGGGACCCAGACACATTTCCACAATAAATGCGAATAATGTTACAAAATTCGCCAAAAAATGTGACTAATGGGGCTGGCGACCTTGCGAAATGTTTCCCCGGAGTTGTGACACCAGATATCCGAGAAGGCAAGAACTTTTAAAACAGCTTGGCAGAGCCCAAGCGAGAAATCCAATCTAAAGTTTTTGATTTGATTTATTTCAATGACGGCGTGGCAAGAGACGCTTCCTGAGCACGGCGGGGGGGGGGGGGGATCACCATTCGAATGTGGACAAGATGTATTATTCAAAGTGGAAAAGACCAAGCGGAAACAACTAGCCGCACTACACAAATACCGTAGTCCTAATAATAATTAGGAAAATAAATAAAAATAAAGTGGGATTACGAGATATGAATGTACAGAAAAATTAATCAAATAAGCTGGATGGACAGGGTTACGAATGAAGATATTATGGTTCTGATGAGTAAAGAAAAAGAAAATCCAAAATCTTCATTATCTCGAAAATATTATGATACATCTAGATATCTCACTGTATTGTAAGATCTTATAATGCAGTGAAAGATTGACGGAATTCGGGACTCTGGAAGACAAAAGCGTGGCTGAAAAACCTGAGACAGTGGTTTGGCCGGTGAACTGGACAGCTGTTTTAGGCAGCAGTAAATAAAAAGATGACAGCAAGAAGAAAAATAAAAAAATATTTTTTGCAAATGCAACTGCATATTTACGGTTTACTTTAAATCTTGCCGCAGATAATTCCATTAGCTGCTTGATGGACAGTTCATCATTTTTGTTAAAAACTGTACATTTGTTGATGTGAATGTACTTGCAAACATGCAAAGAATGAGGACGAAAGCATTGCTTATCTCAATAGAGTCTCCTCAAACATTACAACGTCAAGGAAATTTTTCAGAATTTGTAAAAACGTTATGGACATTGTGTTAATCCTTGCTGTATGCCTGATGTATCCAAAAAAATATCAATTTTGAAAACAACACATTTTATTTAATTTTCCTGATATCCTAACCAAAGGATAAGTAGGTCCATATTTGAACTTCAGGGCTGTCGCAAATAAACTGGTAAAAATAAAAGCATGGAGATTGCAGTAAGCGGGATACGTAATGGGAGCAGATGGGTTCCACATTGTATACAATCAGAAATGAGGGAAAAACCGGGAATACATAAGAAGTTACTGTCAAGGTGAAATGAAAAATTAAGGCTGGACTACTGTGACTGGTTTTTTGGACTTTTTAGTCCTAAGGGGAAGAATACGTATATCTCTGTCCTCAGGAAACGCACAATAGGTGTATTTTCCTCTTATAAAATCTATCAGGATCCGTATAATATGGAACATTACTACTCTAAGCATTAAACTGATAGCATTTCGATAGAGATTTTTTGAGATAGATCATGATTGCCATTGACCGCACGCAAAACGTCACGCAACAGAAATTTTGGTAATTTTCCGTTTCTTGATGTCACGTCAACAGCTGTATTCCAACAGCCTTCAACCGTTGTCTGTCCATAAACATTTCCACTGCCTAATGATGTGGCTTCCTTCCTTTTCCGCGTGTTTCCCGGAACCCGCGATTTTCCGGACTGAGACACACCGATTCCGTTTGACCGGGGGTAAAGACGTGCGCCACAGCTTTACCTTCAACATCCCTCCGACACGCGATCGAAACGTTACAGGCCGTTTAGAACCTGCGTGCGATGGAAGCAAAAAGGCACGATGAATTAAAATGAGGGATGTTCATCAAGTCACCATTCTTTAACATTCAGCATTTATATAATTCAGCATTTATATATCCTAATGATTGTGGAAGTAATTAAGATAATTATAAAAGTCAAGATAAAAATACTCGATAAGTAATTTTTAATAAACTTAGATAAACGATATCAACTTTTGAATTGCTGGTTGACGCTGAATGACGCTTAATTTTAACCATTAAAATATTTTGCGTGACCTCTCTGATTTCTATGGATGTCATTCACCCACGCACCTGGTATTGGTCTACTTCTAATACTGCTTCCTGTACTATTCCTGATACCGGATCATTTGGTCCATCTTATTGAGATCCATCTCTCACTTTTGTGCTTTCGTAGTGATTGCATTCGTTCAAGCGATCTTCTTATCTTCTAGCAATATGCCCAGCGCATTCAGCATTTATTAGTTGGGACTTGTGTCTGTAAACGTATTGAATGAAATAATTTATTGAAGAAGAGAATATTTGTTTCCCTTCCCTCCTCCCTCTTCTGAACGTATCGCGAATCATTTAATCGGTTGCTTTGTAACGGTTGGGTATACGCTCTGTAATACAGTATTGGAGGAGGCTGCGTGTAGTCTGTATAAACCTGTTATGTGAAACATCACAAAGTAATCCTATATCTTCTGTACAGTTCACTGACGAAAGTGATTGACATACTCAGGAAAAGTGGAATAGAAAGAGGAGTGTTTTCCAGTTTCCTGTATTTCTGGCTCTTAGGTGTGTATTCATTAATTAGTTTTTTTTTTCATTACAAATATTCTGAAGGATGATGCGAGCATTACCATGACCAAACGCATCTAATTCTGCAAAATAAACCTATTAATTAAATAATTAAAAATTAAAATTTGGAAAACAATGTCATTTCCCTACATCTGACCCTAATGGTCTGTATGGATATGAGATCCACAAAAACTGTGAACCTCATAAGGAGAAAAAAAAATTCATTACTACCTTTCTCCATGAACAAGTTTAATCAAAATCAAGTTAAATGGAAATCAACGTCATATTTTTCTTTAATCTTCTTTAGCCCGACTACGTCCATTGCTTTACACAGGCTTCCCTGATCGTTTTTAAGTTTCCACAATCCATTGCATTTACCAGTTAGCTTATACTTATTTTTCCCTCTGTAAATTTTCATTCAAACAAACACTCAACGATCAATCGTTCTCAAAATCTCGTTTCGGTTTGGCAACAGTTTGTGCCATCCTAGTTCAGTTAAATATTAATCCAAAAAATCCTGGAAATGAAAACAAAACTAAAAACTATAATCTCCGGATATCCACTGGACCTAATGCTGCGTTGAGTAGTTTTAAACTGTTTAACGAACAGAATAAATTATTATTTGATCTGTGCTCTAGTCTATAACTACTTGCCATCACAAAAGTTTTCCTCGAACTATGAAACCCTTAGCGGTAGCCTGTGTCCCTCCCTTACTAAGGCAGTGTAATTTTGCATTTCACCGCCCCAGTGAACGTAACGAGCAGCGTTAATCAGAAAAATGGTCGTCCGTGCCATAAATCATTTCGTATCTCGATCTGGCTAAACCTCCAACAATTGCGAAGGGCGTACATTTTGAAATAATTGATGTTATTGCTAATTGAATGTGACATAAAGATTATTTTTATAAACGGACCTGACTTGTCTCAATAATTGAGGGAAAGAGAGTGAAAGAGAAGAGGCGCGAAAGAGAGCATGGACGGTCGGATGGGATCGCATGAGAGCTAGACTTATTATTGATATCACGAGAGACGGTAATAATGACTACCTACTTATATATGTCGGTCAATAAACGCTGTAATTATAACACCGAGTATTATTGAAGATCATCTATCGTAACAGAAGACGAAAAACATAACAAAAATAAGGGTTTTTTGATGTGTTACATCTTTCTTCTCGCCTTCCTACAATCTGTGGCAGTGATTTCGTGAAAATGGACGGAAATACGTAACAGGAAATAAGACGCCAGGGAAGCGAGCGCAATTTCATTTAACCAACGAACGCGCGCAATGGAAAAAAATCATCGACACGGTCTCTAACACACCTCCAAATATCATGGTCCTTACTCACTCTTACAACTGACTTCTTGAAAAGAAATGCGTCTATTAAACTCGGTCACTCTTACAGATATTCTTCAGCCCAAAATTATACCCGAAAAAATTCATTTTTTAGTTTTTCACTTTGACTTTTAATGTGGCCAAATCAGAAGACTTTTAAGTTTACTGTGGTAGATAGAGATTGCTATATTTGTTGTTGAATCAATTGAAAGTGTTCGTGAGCAATGCTAACCATCCTTCGTTGGCTTGCTTGATGTCTCTGTCTTTCCATATTGTTGTGAGTCGATTCATTAATATTTTTTCAATTGATTCAGCAACATTGTAGATTGACATTTAAAAAAAATATTGAATGTAATCATTAATACATTAGCTAATTTTGAATAATATGAGAAAGTAATTAATGTATTTTCAAGAACAGAATATTTAATGTTAATGGGAAAAATTATGAGTATTTTAACTCTTCAAGGTCTGTATAAAAAATTGGAGCTCGCTAGCCGAAAGGAAAGTAAAAAAACGTATAAAAATTAAAAAGTCATTAAATTTACATTTGACTTATTCTTTCGTTAATTCAAAATAAAAATTCCACATTTGAAATGTACGAGTATCTTAATATCGTAGAATACAAGCTATCCATAACCGGCGTTACTCGGGTTAAAGATTTGGTTAAAAGTAAGTATGGGGGACACAAAGGTTTAAAAGTTTTGCAAAGTCCCTTATAAAAACAATGTTTCCATTTATTCAAGGCTGGGAATGATGGGATGTCCAAGAGAGAAACGTGGCCTATATATTCCGCCGAGACCTAATGAATAAGTTTGCAAAATTTGGGTCAGTTAGCTCGGGCTAGTGGCAGGAGGAAAATGTCACTTATGTTACCTGCTGGGTTCTAAAGAATGTGTTTGCAAAATTTGATTTGCATTTAAAATATATCAGGAGGAGAAGGTATAATAAAGGGAGAGGAAGGAAATATCTATGTTACTCGCCGGGTCCTAAGGAATAATTTTGTAACATTTTAGTAAAATCAGTGAAACCGTGTTGATGACAGACATAAATTGAGTTTTATAGATATAGAAAGACAAAAAATAATGACTAGATGAGACAGTTTCTAATAATGTTAGGTGAATAATAAAAAACAACATGAAAATGAACAGTGAGATCTCTTTGAAATGTCGGCAGACGACTAGTCCTTAGGACCAGAATTTGACGCGGATTACCTCCAAAGTGGTTAGAACTAAAAAACACATACATAGTTTTCGCGAAGAGGTATTTGCATTATGGAAGATTTTTTTCTGAAACTTGTATACCTATATGTACAACGTACAATAAATATGTATACAACGTACAATGCAAATTTGATATATACCGTTACTACCAGTTAAAACCTATTATTGGCTTTTATGATATGACAATTATTTGTGATTACCTTATTATACCAATTATTGTTAGCTGTTAGTTTTCCAAATAAATAAATAAAAAAATACGATTATTTCACAAACCCCCTTGCACATCGGGGGATGTTTTTTCATCAATCACAATGACATGGTGTGTCACTGAATACAGCCAATCATCCATGTCATATCGAACTGCTGTCGTGTCAGTGTGTCATTTGGTGGAGCTCTTTCACCCGCTGGAGATATCCCCGCTGGTGGTTGCAGCGACAGATACCGTTAACATTTATGACCGAATCTGACACCGCCCTCTTGCGAAACTTTTTGTATTACTTTTAAAGTGATCCAACTTTCTCTCAAAATACTTTTCTTTCTAAGCGTTATTACAGCTATCTATTCACTAACGTCGAGAAAATAACACGACGGTTTTACTTCTCATAATGTTCATTTCGTCAAAAATACCACCAATCGCAAAAGGTCTCGTCGGGAAATTTTTAATCACACCCAGGATAATATGAAACTACTAGGCGCGTTCAGTCAGTACATTGAAGCGTGAATTTTATGTTTTGTTTGATGATGATGAACATAAATTGTGGCTTAAACATGGAAATAAAATGCATGAAACATGACATTATGAATAATATGATAATAATTATATGTATATAGGCATATAATATTATATATTTTCTCACTGCAAATCACACTCCTTCAATCAGATCCAACTTCTTTAAAAATTATCACGGTTAAGACCTGTGCTAAGTTCGTAAACCAGTCCTATCCGCAATTTTTTTTACATATGTTTAAAATTCAGAGAAAACCAAGAATTGAAAAAAAACACTCTTATCCATGAAACCTGATTCTTGTAGCCGGTGCCGGATTCTTTTTTCTTTTTCCGTTAAGCAAATCCCTTGTAGTTTGAGCTATTTTAGCAGATATTTTACTGTTCGATGGCTTCAGAATCTTTCCACTCCAGCAATAGGCTCAAGAAACTGCCGTTCTCTTCTCCTTCCATCTAACTTTCCCTCTTCCAATATGGTTACTAATGTAAATGAGGTTCGTTCTTCATTTCTTACCAGCTCCATGAAGTCTTTGAGCAAAGTTGGTCTCAATAAAAAAAGGACAACAACCTGAAGTATTTAAATACACGGTACGTGACAAAGAAACGTCTGGAGTACACCACGATCATCAATTAAGAGAACTGAACTTAAAGAAAAAGTCAGAAACTCGCCCGTGACTCGAGTGACTCGAGTGACTAACGACCTTAAGTTTTTACAGGAGCTAGACGAAGAAAAAGAAGGAACGACAATGAACAACACTCGCAACAAGAGACGCATTTGTTCCTCTTCGTGTGTAAGATAACGTTTCCCTCTGCGCGCGGATAAATTAATAACTCGGCACAACACCGAAGGTACAATTTAATTATTCTTAAACGAATTTCACTCCAGTATTAAGTTACTATAGTTAATAGTTGCCGGAGACGTTTTAATCTGAACGTAACGAGAGCCCCCGCCTTTATATTAGCCCGAAACACTGCGAGGTTCCAGTCTCGGCTAGACTCGGGTAGCACAAAGGCTCTGTTCTCGGGAATCTTAAATTTTGATTAAAATTACTAATTCCGCTGCGGGAATCCGCCGCGACCGCCTCACACGGCGTCGGAGCCACGGGATAGTGAAACTGGGACTCAAAGTGTTGGCAATATATCATGCGCGTGTATGTATAGTATAAAATTATAATTGGGTCTAACCGACTAAACTTGCAAAGTACTTCTCCTTACTTAAGGCTGGTCCTTACTTGAGAATCTTAACACTTGGCTCTCGGTAAGATTCTGAGAAGAGTATTAGGAGCCCAGAATGGAAACGAGGCTTTATACACTACAACCAGAATACTGTAATTGATATTAAAGAACAACTGTTTATTTAAATACTCATGAAATTATTGAATACCTACATATTATTTATTTCAAAACTTTCAAATTGAGTTTCATTTCCTGCAATTTATACTCAATCAAAGTTAAATGTATCCCACAAAGATCTCCTCTATATTCTTTTTCAATATCCTCGATAAATTCAGTTACAAACTGCATTATTCCTTATACTTATCTTACTCTAGCTGTAACCCATCAAATATGCGGTACTTTTACATGTCAGTTCCTAAGCAATAAGTATGTATTTATTTTATTTTAAAAAATTCGTAAAAAAAAAAATTTTGAAAAAAAGTTTTTAGAAAAATTTTTTTAGGAAAATACAATTTTTCTGAAAAAAAATTTTGGGAAAAAAAAAAAAAAAGTTGCGGGCGTTACACGAAGTTACCGTAACAGGACGGACAGACAATGAAATTATTGTAATTGGGATTCTTGCCACACATCATGCTGTATATTTACGAAAACCGGAAAATTCCGTTGTTAGAGTAGGAATTCTTCTTTTCACGAACTAATTAGTGATCTTAAATCTACTTTCAACTTAGTATTCTATTTATTCTATTGAAAAAATAATATTTAAAAGTATCTTAAAAGAAAAAATTTCTATCAATGCAATGAAAAGTGGTGGGCTCTCCAGGAACAATAGAATCTTGATTCGAAAACTGATAATAATGATAAACGATGAAAATGAAGATAAAAATTAAAAGAACTCTCTTTTCAAAACTGAAATGTACCATTTAAATATACGCCACTCCATCACAGCACGGTTTAACGAAACATAAAATGATAATATAATTTTGACTAACTTATTAAAGTAAAGTTGTACCCTTATAAAAGCCTTATTGTTACTCAAGCGATGAATTTAACATTAGACATGCCAAAACACAAAGGTAATTTACTTAACTTGGATAAATTTATATATATAAGGCAAGTATAAATTATTTCCATTATTTATTACCCTCACGATCGTTGGGAAAGTTTCTTGATTGGAAAATGATTTTAATTAATTATCTTATATTGAATTACACAACTCGTCACGCACAACAACATCACGACATTGAGAAAGGAAATTGAAACTTTACACGTGTGGAGATTTCCAGTGAAAAAAAACTAACCCATAAAAAAGAAGTTTATATTATTACCTTTCTCATTGAAACAGGATCCGCGCCTACTCCACGTGTCGGGCTCGAAAATTATATAAAATATAAATAAAAAATTTTTGATCATTGTTATCGTCGCCACGAGTGTGCCTGCAAAGTTTTAGCTCTATTGGATTACGGGAAAAGGAATTAAAATTGATCCAAAAAAATTTCGGTAGACAAGCAGACGCTACGAGTTAAAAGAAAGGAAGTAAAAAAGTAACCCATAAAAACCAAGTTTTTACTATACTCCCTTGCTCATTTACCAGTTGAAACATGTTTTTTTCGCTTAATCTACGCGTTGGGCTTCGGTCGGGCGACGCTACGAAGGGGAGTAATAAAAAATTTCCAAAAATCCAAAATTATCCTTTAATCAGGTTTCGCGTCTACCAAAAGCGTTGAAATATTTTCTTACAACTAAATAAGTTATATGAAAATATTTCATACATTTTCATACAACTTCTTTTATTTTCATACAACTTAATATTTTTGTTGTTGTAAAAAGTTGTATGAAATATTTTCATACAACGTAATAAGTTGTGTGAAAGTATTTCATACATAGATCTTCTTGATCGTCGCCACGACTCGGCTTGCAAAGTTTCAACTCGATTGGATCACGGGAAAGGGTTTTAAAATGGATCCAAAGTATTTTCGTTAGATAAGAAGACAAGCAGACGCTACGAGTTAAAAGAAAGGGAGCAAAAACCGCATGGGTGCGGTGACGTGGCGTACGACTATAGAGTAATGTGATCAGTGTAAGTGTAAAACTGAGTGCTTTTCTAAGCTTTACACATAGAAAGGGTACACACATAGCTTAGATAATTTTACACACACATTACTCACACAACTTAGACTATTAGACTGTGCGTTATATATTTTTTTACATTTAATTTAACTTTGTAAAGCAAAGTGTAAAAAGTTGTGTCATCGCAATTAGATAAATTTTTAAACGATTTCATTTCAAGCTTTGGCGAAAAAAATAAAAAAGGTCGACTTATATTGACTTGAGCAAAGCTTTCGATAAGGTATGTCACACAACTTTTACTTGATGACTCTTTCAAGGTCCAAATATGAACCTTGAAGCCGCCGCCTACTACTTATAAACTAGCAGTAAAATATCATTATATTATCAATAGTTCACCAAGTGCCTAACAAAGATCTTCAGTTATTATTACACATGATGGTGACAGTGAGAGGCATATTCTGGGTTTATCCTGTTTGAAGATCTGCAAAGACTGTCACAGAAGCTTCAGCAACATAATCTTCGAAAACATCGAGATATGGATTCATTAAAGCTAAAATAGTGTCTCGTAGTGTTATGCCACAATTTGAGAGCAAAACTGACTCGTTGCTTTTCTTAAAAATGTATGTGATGATATATTTTCGTTATTATTAATATTTAAAGCATTAACTTTGTGTTTAGACATTATAACAGAATGTTAATTAAATTAGTAAAAACCACTACTAAATTTAAGGTCTACTGGTTTTAAGACACACCTTTCTCTTTGTCAGGACCGACACACGTGTTGATCTTGTCAGAGACAAGCAAGCACTAACTTGCCTAAAGAAAAATCAGGAATCTAACGAGAGAGAGTGAGAGGGGGCGGGGTCTAAAGTGGGTGTTACCAAATATTTTGTGAAAGTTAAATTAAACAAAGGGTTCTATGGAAAATTTATTCGTTTACCAAATCAATTTTCCTGTTATATATTTTCGTATATAATACATTAAAATTTATCTTAAATCGTTTAAATTTTGACCACGTATTATTCCTGTGCGAAAAGATTAATTATGGACTTTTTTCTAAATTTTTCAAAATTACAAGGTCAATTCGGAGACAGAAAATGTTGCCTTATCGTTGTGAAACTTTGCTTATTATTAAAAGACATCATTTAACAATCATGTTTCACTATTACATTTCAATACATACGATTTTTTCCATACATTAGTGGCCCACCCTTGTATGTAACCTCTTAAATTTTAATCCCCGAAAGAGGTAGGCCTAATTCACCAGCCGGAGAATAACTGCGTGACGGAGAGAGACGGCCGGGGTACTTGTCGAGCGGTGTCTCGAAGGGACAGGGGTTGATAGAGGGTTGGCCGGTAAAAGCCTCCAGAAATTTCTGGGTGTCTGACCTGATTCGCGGGCTAATGTCGCTCACCCAAAACACCTGGCGCGGCCGTCAAGACCTGCCAACTAATTGGATCAGCCCGAGAAAGTCACAAACCTGAAAAAGAATACAAATACCGACTACAGATAAAAACAAAACGAGGATTATTCATTTACAATGAACTGAATTCGAGATTTTATAGGAAACATTGCCTTCAAATTTAAAGAAGACACAATCTAGAATTCAGTACATTTAAAATAAGTAATCTGCGATTACTGCACTCAAAACATTTTTGAATATTCCTGCCATTGCTTTTATACCCCAAATATTATCTTGGACTCAATATTAGAATTAGAAAATATGAATTTAGTAATTTTTTGAGATATTTGTATTTGTTTGTCAGCAAGCAATTAATCATTGACAAAAAAAGAAAATAGGAAAAATGAAAGAAAGTTAAATGCTGTTGTAATCGACTATGGCGTATGGGAAAGATCTAAAAGTGCTGCGAACTATCAAGATAAGAAAGCTGGAGTGGAGTATCTTGGACATATGAGAGCACCGACATGTAGTCTAAACCAACTCATCATCCAGGGGGAAATAAGTGGTAAAAGAAGCGCAGGAAGACGCCGCAGCTGCGTAACTTGAGGGACTGGTATAAGTGTAACTCTACTGAGTTGTTCTGTGCGGCGGTAAATAAAATCGTAATCGCCAGAATGATTGACGATCTCTGATAGGAGATGGAACCATAAAAAGAAGAATTAGTTAGCTACTTAATTGTGCTTATTCATTTATGATTTATTCAAACACAAAAATTCACTTTGTTTAAGTCATTTTATTTTTGTTAACACCAACCTTGGGTTTTAGAACCTGGGAGGGTAAACTACAAACTAAGCATAACAAAATACGTATGAGCAATAATATTATTAGCATCTTGTCTTTGTGAATACCTGGTGTATGACATTATTATTTTATTGATTTGTGAGGGAACTGGTTTTGTAGAGACTGCTTTATCTGGGTCACCACCGTATATAATACGGAATCTCTAATGTGGGTAAAACTCGTGAGAAGCTTTACAAGATTTATTAAACATCAAATAATTACAATAGTCGAACTCAATTACAATGTGTGACGCGAGTATAAAGATAACTTTCGGAGAGACGGTCGACAGGGCCTTCTGCGTTTCCTTTGGTGGTCGACGGGCGAGAGAGATAGCGGTGGCTTCTTGCTCCTCCTTTTATACTGCTAGAGAACAAATAAACTCCATTGTTTGTGGTGGTGTGAGTGCAGGTATACGTGTCCCACGGCGCTGACTTAGCTTGTCAGTAGTCACGTCTGCCAGGCCTATGGCTATGCAGCGATTCTAGGAATGTCGCTGCCTTTGTTACCGGTGGGTGTGGTGACCTCTGTCTGCTGCACGGGTATCCTCGGTGGCTACGTGTGTGAGTGTGAACACGTGTAAACCCTCCACTGCATTAGCCAAGCTGGTGACCGACGATAGTAAGATGTTTGTTTTATTTATTTACTAAGCAGAACCAGCGTTCTAGCGAGGGATGGCATGGTAGAACTGATACCTTCTTTGAACTAGGTTTATTTGTGGAAAATGTGAAATCTTCCCATGGTTCTGAATGAAACTGCCTCCCACGCATTCCTCGAGTCCGGCATAATTCGTTCAACGTTCTCCGAACACGCTCCCGGAGTTCTGCCAAAATTACCGTGCATAATTGATTCGGGTAAAAGTTTTATAACTCGCGGTAAATTTACCGAAACCGTAACAGCGCTATATTATTCACTCTAATCGATAAACATTATTCATCAAATATACATTTTCAATTAGCGGAAGCCCCGCGAATTTCGATATCGTGTTTAGGTAGTTTCCCTGAGAAATTCAACATCTTGTTTCATTTTCCCGGATGCGTCTGAAGGGTAAGGTTGTTCCAGAAGCCATTCAATCGGTTCGTATTATATTTAACAGGTGTGTTATTACAGTCACGGTTGGAATATGCTTCGTGCCCCGAGAAATCACCGGGTTTACCTGCCTTAAAATAGCTGTTACCGCTTACAATAATACCGAACCGCTTTGTATTGTTTAGCAGGTTCTTCCAACTACGAATGGCGTGACAAATAATGAAGGTCGCGGTACAGAGGAGAAGTACATTGTATATAATAATAATGTTTTATATGATAGTATTGTATATGATAATAATGTTTTAACAAAATAAACAAGCAAGCGCGTATTCAGAATATTTTGAGTATTGAGGATTTTGTCTCCAGATGGATCATCATTATTCAAGATACATTACACATATCTCACAGTGACGAAGCCTCATTACCATATTATTATAAAATAACATATATACAACTTCAAAAATTTAAAAGATGTGGTCAATCGTGGGTGTAAGTGGTGAACGATGCATCGCGTAAAGTGATCACTTAAGCCAGCCATACACAGAATCAGCAAAAACACAGGTAAGCGGTGATTCAGTGTTACGAAGCGACAATAAATTTCACATAAATTACCTACCGACGTGTTAAAAGTGTTCCATAGTATAAAAAAAGCAAAACAAACCAGAGATTAAAGAGTTAAGGTTGTTATTACGGTCGTTAGACATATTTAACTGTAATTTCGGATATTTTATACGCACCGTATGTATTACCGAGAAGCGATCTGCGAACATGCATCCAAAGGGAATCTGTGTCACTTCATCAGATTTGACAAGGCAAAAATCTTATCAACAGAACCATACCTTATACCCAGATTAGTGAGGGAGTACATTGAAATATACAAAAAACATCCCAATTTCAGTAGAGATGACAGTTACAAACTATCAAGTATTTGGCGCCCTGTTCTAACGACACAGATTCAACCCTTGAGAGAAGTCGCAGTAAAATCCGCCGACGTAACTAGTACGTATTGCACACTGGCGACCACTATTGTAGAAGAAGAGAAAACTCCACAACAAAGTGCATACAATTTACGCCCTAGAAAGCAGCACCTTTAATAAGTCCGCCCTCCACCTCCGCGGGTAAAGGTCGTCCTCCTGATGACGTTCGATAAGTATCCAACGAAACGTCGAGATTCGCTTCTCGGTAATACATACGGTGCGTATAAAATATCCGAAATTACAGTAAAACAAACCAGAGAATCAAAATTTTCAGATAAGAGCAGAAGATTTTTAAGTTACTATTGCGGAATTGATAAGAATTAAAGAACGGCGCTCCGATTAAATCCGTGTCCAGTGAATTAAGTAAATTAATAAACCGATAATTGATTTCTAGTATTTCATTTCATTTCACATGCTTGTTATTCTAAAACGTTAGTTTAAGAAGTTATTTTAAGACGTTAGCCTAGCGATTGTGCGTTCGGGCTTCAAACCAAGAGAACAGCAGGTTATACCTATTTTCATAACAGCGTTTAATTTGGTAGGAATATCGATCATAACGGTTAACTATCTCTATTTAAATAAAAATTGTGGGAGTATCACTTAGATAAAGAACATTCGTTAACCATTGCTTGAATAACTAATTTGTGAAAAACTTTGAACAAACTGCTTAACAAATGGTTACTGACATAGTACATTTTCTCAGAAAAGGATGTTCGAGGTGAGGGTCTTTAATTAAAACTCAGAAAAATGCACACGTGACTTCTGTTCCTCGACTGCACTGGCCAGCTCTGCAAGCAGCCTTCACGTCTGGGAAAAGTTTTGATAAATGCAAATCATGATCTAATTTTCTCTTTGTTATAGTATCACTACCTTGTCGTTAGTAAGTAATGGAAAAAGGAAATAGTTGGGAGTTATTCTTTTCTATTAAGGTTGTTGGGAAAGTTCACTCGCATTATGTTAAATCCTTTCAACCGTCAAATTAATGATAGATGCAGAACTGAATTAACATCTATCTGGTTTTTAAATGTAAAGTTTTCTCCAGCACACAGAAGAGATGTCAGCATCATAGTCTTTCTATTTGATATTATTAACAAGACTTTAATTTATTCAAATGGTCTCGTTTAATATATCAATACAAACAAAGCAAAAGGAAGTATTCTTTTTAGGCACCCACAGGAAGAACAATGCCATAAACACACCGATTACATGCATGCATCGCCTCTGGAATAGGATCTTGAAATTCGTTGATATTTTTCGTTGTAGGAGCATACCCGAACTAAAGAAATACTTTGATTTGGAACATCCCAGTAGACTCAAGTGTACATTGATGTACTTTTTCTTATCCTTAAATTAGTACTGTTCTATATTTGTTTTTACTTAATATTCTTTATTTATTATTTCTATTTACTATTATTTTTTTTACATTTTTTTTATCCTTCTAATCAGTGTTTTACCATTTAAGTGTTTTTGTGTTTGTTAATTTTTTTAATGAGTCTTTTTTTAATGCTTTATAATTTCAGTTAAGTCTCATTTTTTTTACTGTAAAAAAGGTTTTAAATCACTATGTTGAAAAATCCCACTAGGGCATTGATAAATAAATAAACGCGGAACGCAAAATATGAGTAAAATTCACTAATTGATCTGAAATTGGAAAGCAGTAACTAAGGATTCGAGATAGATTGTACACAATATGTTAAATCAGACAAATTATTAGGAACTGGAAGTGGAAGTTTAGCGTAAAAAAGGGAAATCTAGAATGGATTGACTGAATGAGATTGGGATCTAAGGTGCTCTTGACTATCTTAATTTCTTATCCGAATTGCGGACTTCAGAGAAAGGTGGAGGAAAATCGCCAAGGATATCAGCAGCCTCCTCGGAGTCGGGGTTAACTTCTCAGGAATTAGGAAACCCACTGATAAAAATGTATTTTTTTTCTGATACATCACGTGTTGATTAAGATTGGTAGTCTTTATGGTCGTTAATGTTCATATATTTTTAACCTTTTTTTAAAATTGTTTTGAAAAGGTAATTTTAAAACTGTTCGAAGAATATTTTTTCTTCTGTATGAAGGCTTGAACTTTGTGGTGACATTATTATTAAAATAAAACACAAATCACTTTGTTTTCACCACTTTATTTGATTGAACAATCTACATGCTTCGAGAACAATGTTCCCTCCTTCAGGATTATTGTGTACTAAAATAATCCTGAAGAAGGGAACATTGTTCTCGAAGCGTGTAGATTGTTTAATCTAATAAAGTGGTGAAAACAAAGTGATTTGTGTTTAATTTTAATTTAAAAAAATTAATCTTAATATACATCATTATCTTAACAATATATTATTACAAAAAGATTTTTTACTTGTGCTTTGGAGAGATTCTCACATTTTCTGTGATACAAACTGTGTCAATCTATCAGTTTGCGCACGGTTATAATTAACCTCTATTTATAGGCATTGCAAGCCATTATACGAATTATTTTAATTCACAGTAAAAGACTTGTGATATCATTTGATAAATACTTTTTTTTTGTATGCAGGTATAAACACGGAATACATGACGCATCAATATTCTTTCTACATATTAACAAACTAAGCTAAAAAATGCTTTTTTTTTATTTATTTATGGTTTTTGTGTTTAATTTGTAGAACTCCATATTTATTTTTAGCGAAATTTAAAATAAATTAAATTTTAATAAATATTATTATTAAGTTCTACGGGTTAAGTATTTGTATGTGTTACAGCTGTTTCGGCTTATAAGGCCATTATCAAACTGTTTGATAATGACCTTATAAGCCGAACACTGTAACTGTTATGTGTTACACCGAAAGCTGTAACACATAAAAATACTTAACCCGTAGAACTTAATAATAATATTTATTAAAATTTAATTTATTTTAAATTTGGCTAAAAATAAAAAATGCTTGTTGCTAACTTGTTGGTGTCCGCAATGGAGCTCAAAACACCGGCCATTGGATCACTAGGCGATACTCTAGAGTAGCCTGTTGGTGTTGTGTTTTTTACTCCCTTTCTTTCAACTAGTAGCGTCTGCTTGTCTGCTTGTTGGCTCGTCTGCTTGTCTGCCAAAAAAACTTTGGATCGATTTTTAATCCCTTTTCCGTGAACCAATCAAGCTGAAACTTTGCAGACAGACTCGTAGTGACGATAAAAATGATCAAACAAATTTTCGTTTAACAAAATTAAATAATTATAGTATAATTTTGGATTTTTCGAAATTTTAGCGATTTATATATAGTTTAATTTTTGAGCCCGACGCGTGGAGTAGGCGCGAAACCCGTTTCAATGAGAAAGTGAGTATAGTAAAAATTTTGTTTTTATGGGTTAGTTTTTTTTAAGGAATAGGAATTAAATGCTTCCATCTTTATTTGAGAATACAATTCATTTTAATGCCCTTCTGTCTGCAGCGTTATATTTGAATGTATTTCTGTCGACGAAGAATAATGTTTCATATTATAAATGTCCGAAATTTATATTTGAACTTCAATTAAAATGGAAAAATCCAATCCAAAAAAGGTTTAATATACTATCTGCTGTTTTGTTTTGGTTTTCATGTCGACGCCATCTTTGCGACTTTGTTTACAACACAGAAAATCACGTCCCGGGACGCGCTAGGACCAGTTGTCAACAGAAGGCGCAAGAAGGTACCGCCCTGTATAAATGAAATAAATATGTGTTGGAGCGATTGTTCCGGCCGATTACAAGAATCGTCTGTAAAACAAACAGCGGGCACTTTGTCTAATGAAAGGGTGGAGCAGGGTTGGGGAAGAATGATAATTAATAATGATCATTGCGGGCGGCAGAGCCCCTTCGTGTCCGTCAGCGCTGCGAGGCCAGCAACAGGTTCTTACCCCGGCCGGGGGTGCACGAGAAAAATGGACAAAGTCTACTAAATTAATCGTCCGCGGGAGCTGGACCGTGTCGGGAAAGCGGCTTCCGGCGATCCGTAATGAGCTATTACGTGTACAATCGAGTGAGAAACAAACAAACAAAAATTGAGAAAGAAAATAAATCTCTAGGAGTCTACAGAGGATAAGTACTTGTCTGAGTTTACCTCCAATATTTTCCAACATTCCTTGTTCTGTTTATTTATTCAACTGAGCTTACGATAAGGGTGGATTTGGAGAACTTTTGATTGTTGACTGTCGATCAGAGACATTTCATCGCCATGTTTCCCAGTGTTCGACCGCAAATTGCAGGACTGTTTGCATCGTTTTTTTGATATGTAACATCTTTCCTCTCGCTTTCATGTGATTTCGTGAAAATGGACGGAAATACGTAACAGGAAACTAGATGCCGGGGAAGCGCGCGTTATTTCATTTATTAACAAATCAATGTCCAGCAAGTGCCATCACAGCGAAGACGCACACTTCCAACGGCCAATGTTTCTGATTTTGTATATATGCTACGCGGCTGGTGTCAAGCGTGTGGATGTTGTAATTTTGATATATTTTGGCTTATATCTTCGAAACTATCCAATATATACTTAATTTTTTAAACATTAATGTGAACAATAACTACCCTTAATGATTTACATTCTCAAATTTTACGTAATCTATGTGATTATTTTAATATTTATTAAAAGTTTTCATACAATATGAATGGCGGCACACAAAACATATAATTGATCAAACATATTTCTAAACAAAGAGCGTCAATAATAAATAAGTGCACATACATATTCTTTACTTGTATTTACTTATTAAAAAATATAGGTATTAGCTTTTTTAAATTTTAAGGTCAATCTCTGTCGTTGCTCAATTGATATTTTTAATTGTGAGATGTCAAATGACTAATGTCAGATGTCACATGCGACAGTGACATGCAAGTGTTCAAAATTTATATGTGGACTACAATTAAAATCTATCTACTATCTGCTGTTTTATTTTGGCTGCCATGTCAAAACTCTATCACTCCGATCAAGACTGTTCTGTGATTGTGGGCAGAACGTACTAGAAACAGAAAAGATCTGCCGCACTCATCTATGTCGAAACAGTATTTAAAACAGTACACAAAACGTGAGTCATTAACGTGAACTGCAGTGACAAAAGCGAGAGAGAAAGTCACTTTTTATCCGAGCAATTGTTCTGGTCGAGTACTTGGAGAAGAGAAAATAATTACAACATCACAAATCTTTAGTTATTTTACCCACTTCGTCTTTGCGGACGACACTGCCCTAGTTATGTCTCATGACAATTTTCAAGAAGCTGCTAACTGTTTACAACAAGACTTTGATGAACTCTTGAAATGATCACATGACATGGGACTGATAATTAAGGCTAAAAAAACCAAATGCATGCATATAAGATCACCACATGCCCTTTAAACCTAACAAAATTGCGCATGACTTCAACTGTATACACAAAGGTTAAAAATAAATGTTTATGTAGCACTCTGGAGTATGTGAAAACTCACAAATACCTTGGTCTAACCATAGATGAATACTTCAAATGGGATCAGCAGATATATAAAATTTGCACGAGCCTTAGGGAAATGTCTAACAGATTTTACAAGATGCAATACATCATCCCAAAGCTTGTTTTAAGAGTGATATATTTTTCTTTGGTAGAATCAATATTATATGGTATAAGATCTTGGGGCTTCTCCAGCAATTCAAATATTAAGCCAATACAAAATCTACAAACTGCTATCGTAAATAGAATAATAAATCCACAGGTTTTTGAACAAAGACAAAATACTAAACTTGTCTATTCATCCGTAAATATTTTGCCAATTCTCGGACTAGTTCTATTTCTGCTGATAAAAGAAAATCACGAAAATGAAATTTACATAAAGGCAGTTGATCATGGCAGAAACACAAAATGCGCTACAAATCAAATATTAACAATCCAAGAATAATAAACAAATATGGTCTGAGGACACTTGAATATCGAGTTCCAATGTTCTTGAACAAAATACAAAGTACCTTTCCCTCAGGCCTAAAAACTAAAATCAGCGTCAGAACTTAAAAAGTGGTTAATAGAAAACGACATAAGTTATATATGAACTATATTTATATTGAAATGATGTGTGAAGTGTTTTATTATGATAATGACAATGAATAATAAGTGATGTGTATATTTATATATATATTTCTCTTTCAATTTTCTTAATTTTTGCTATACATATTTTTAATTTGCTATTTTCTTTATTTATTGATCTTTTCTTAAATAGTTTAAAAATTTTAACTTTGTAATGATAAATTAGTTTATGTTGTTTTTTGCGTTTAATTGTTTACGTTTTTTATCTGTTACGTTTATAAAGTGAATAATATTTTGTAATAGTGTAACTTTCAATTGTAAAATGAACCCACAGACAAATGTCTTTTTAGACGTTTTGTGGGACTAGATTTTATAAAATGGCTCGATTTGAATGGTATAGATTTGCATCAAAAATATATAAGCGGAGGGGAAGGGTTAAAAGAATGAGAGGGAAATGTCGCATACGCACCCGCCGAATCCTAAAGAATAAATTTCCAAATTTTGAGTCCGATCGGTCAAACGGTACAGATTTGAATAAAAAATATGTCAGGGGAGGGGAGGGGGTAAGAGAATATGGGGGGAAATGTTGCCTACGTTACCCGCCGGGTCCTAAAGTATAAGTATGCAAAATTTGATTCGAATCGGACAAACGGTGTGGATTTGTATAGAGAACAGACAGACAGACATTAAGTTTTGTAGGCATAAATATGACCACTTTTGTGACAGTGCTTGCAATTAATTAGAAGATAGAATAATTTTACTTGAGCTGCGAGCACCCGGCGCTTGTAGCGATCGCTGCAGTTCCAATTACCAGGTCTGGGTGCACTACCAGTGGAGTTATTCCCTTCTGTCACGCGATCACTCTTCGGGGGAAATTCATTCAATTAACGTCACTTACTAATAGCTTGTTGTTTTAAACTACTTAAATGCAGACACCAATCAAGCCTACTTCATTCTTTATTTTTTCAACATTATATATTTATTTTACCCTCCACCAAGACCAAGATAAAGAAAACCTGCTAGAGAATTATGCCCTGTTTGTACCAAATAACTATTAGCGAAATCGAGGTCACGCGCTATTTCGTGTTCCAAAATGCAGAATGGACGTAATGAAACGTAGTGTGCAACTCCTAAATGAACTGAACGATCATGTCGATGTATTTAATGATAACATTGAAAGCATCAAGCAGCAGATCGATTCCATCTGGGTACTTACTCCAAGATATACTTGCATTATAAATGGAGCAATCTGTAATGCAAAAAAAAAAAACGGCGTATAAAATATATTTTTGGAATGTAGTATTGGCTAAGAATAAGAATAAGTACTCAGGCAAATGCTGAAATCCTACTAAAGGAAGCGAACCTAAAACTATGCTCTCTCTTTTATATCTACGATGAATTTTTCAATATTTTGGACAAATAATAAGAAGGACAAGGGGTGACTGAAGGGGAAGCTTATTTTAGAAGGAAATGTGAAGAAAGAAGACCTTGCTGTGGACTCATCAAGTAAAACGAGCAACAGGAGCTAAGCAACACTACCTAATCATTCAGCCATTGTTATGTGGTGTGCTAGGGCAGCCATGGAAGAGGGGAAATATTTTTTGTAGGGGGAGTTTTTATTTATCTTTTATATGGATGTATAAAAAATGATACATAAATTCCTCATAATATTCTTAACATAATAGGCGATACTCGGAAACTTTGCTTACCTTCGTGGAATTAACTTTGAAAAATTCCTTTATTACATTTCCTATCAATTTGTATTTTTGTGGAGCATTTGAGGTTTGACTTTTTGGATTTATCGCTCCTACAATTATGTTCATCAGGAAGCACCTACCTAAGCAAATACCTAGCATCTTTTATGACTTTTTTCCCTCCGTTTTTTGTTCGTAGGAAAACAATTAATATTGTCCCGAGCCCTTTTGTCTAAATTCTTACAAATTACAAAATTCATATTTTAAACTTATCTACAATTCTTTTATGATCAGAACTAAGAGTTTCTGACATTCTCGAAGTGAGTCCAAGAGTTTGGTTAAAGCTGACGCAACTTTTCGACGAGTCAAAGTTTTCCGGATAGGCTCTGCGATTAGCCGAGTGAAAAAAGGGTTTTCGTTTTATTACGATCATTTAAAAAAAAATACCGACACCACCTTATTCATTTAAAACAATCAACTCAGTATTACGTTTATCACTACTATAGTTTCAAAACATGCTGTCTCCATTACCAAAAGGCCAGCAGAAACCTAATGTCTATGGCCGATTGCTTGTTGCTAGATACTGTAAGCTTCTTGGTCACTTCAAGGCTAATTGTGATCGTTACATACCCACGGCCAGTAAAATATAATTGATATTGAACACTCCACAACGGATAACTTCTTTCATCCACCATAGGCCAACATTGTTTGTCACTGGGGGAGAGCCCTGTGGCGATCGGAATCTAGCCTACGTAACATACAATTTCGGCCAATCAGAATAAGATACGGTCAACCCGCTCTCGTTCGCTGCAGCGACAACCATTCTATCAGCGATCATTATAGCACCAACTAGTAATATTATTGTTTTAAATTGTTCCAATAAACATCAACTTCATACAGTGGCTCTATTGATTGTACTGACTGACCCGCTCTATATTATTGGCTTTGCTGTTCACATTCATCCACACTACCACATACGTGACACACGCTGACAAGAAAGAATTCTTCTGGAGGGGTAGGAATGCTTCGCTTTAAACCAATCAACTCGCCAAAGTGCTATTCTGGCGGAGATGCGGTACGTGCGCTGCCTTCCATAGCTAAAGTTAAACTTGAAGAGTGAACAGATAGATAGAGAATCTTCGTTCATATATCGCTCCAAACACTGGAGGCTAAAATATCCCATGAAATATTAAAGATTCGAGATGGAAGTGTCCACCATTCGTGAGAAGCATTCTTCAATTCTTTGGGTACATCACCCACACCGTAGCCGCTGGTGACTGAAAACCGGAGTCTCCAACTCAATAGACTGACTTGGGAAAGCTGGACTACAATTTTCAAGGATATCGATAAGTCATAATACGAATACAATATTGGTTTGGCTTAAAAATTTATAGATTTAAAAAAAAAGATAATTAGACCATGAGCTATTCACGTGCTCAAAAGTTTATTTTAATACAAAAATATTTGGTGTCACTCTTTATAAACACCCATTATTGGAAACGACGTCATGGAGTCCATTCCAGGTAAATTTAATTAACAAAGTCTCCATGATTTACTCATCACAATAATCCCGTCGCTCCCTTCCTGTCATATTTTTAATCCCTCGAGGTGCGAGTTGCCTTTTCAACAATGCCGAAAATAATATTTTCGTAAAATATTTTCACCTTTTTGTAAACTCGACCCGATGTTGTATCAATAAATACGGAAGTTTTTTTTTAACAGTCGATGTAACGAGCATTTTTTCGCTGCGATGAAAGCAAAAAAATTTAATTAAAAAATGACCGATGATTCTGCTCGCTAAGCCGGCATAACTTGCGCGTTCGGTACTGGGCTGATTTCGGGGGTTGTTGTAATGTGAAACAATCCCGACGGAGAGCGAAGGGAGGTGCCTCCCTTGCCAGGATGTTCCCGGCGATACTTTTTCATCCTTCCTATTTTTCTTCTTTTTCTTTTAGTAGATCTGTTAATCTACAGAAAACTACACCTCTGGGATGACGAGGTCCAGCTATCCCTGCATCTTTTCGGTGGTCTTCCCGGTAGGCGTCGTCCAGAGAGGATTACATCACTGCTGCATGCACGAGTTTGTTACTGTCCATTCTGGCTACGTGATCCCGCCAGAATCTCCTTCTGGATCTACTCCATCGTGCCATGTCCTCTATTTTGCAAGTTTTCCTTGTGTCTTCATTTCGGACACGGTCACGTAGAATTTTTCCAGTAATGGATCTCAGCACCTTCATTTCAGTTGTTCTGAGGTATCTTTTAGTGCCGACAGTATCAGCCCGCGTCTCTACAGTCATAATAGTCATATGTCATAATAGGGGTATAATAATACTTCCTATAAGATCATAAATATAATTTCAGTGCAAAGGTCAAGTTCAAAAAGCGTAAGTTGTGAAATTCAGGCTACTGAAATGAATTATCTTAAGTGAGTGGCAGGGATATCACTATTGTACCGAGTGAGAAATATTGGTACAAGGGAAATCTTCGCAAGAGATTAGTTACTTCTACACAATAAAATTATCAATAAAGGTTGCTTTGCTATAATCTTTTGAATGTCAAGACCTACAACCCTACAGCAACTTCGAAGAAAAGGAAGCCAGTGGGTCGTTCCTGACTAAGCCGGGTCAAATAAAAAAATTGGATTGTATGTAGTGTATATTAGTGGCTCTTGCCCATTGCGTGCTGCTTTTCAGACGATTTTGTTATTTTTTTAACCTAGAAACTGAAGTAGAAATATTGCGCACTGCATGCATCGTTTTTGGAGCAATTATGCTAAAGATACGTAGCCATGTATTCATTTCCGACCTTAGGTACTTTATAACCTAGAAATTAAACGTAAAAAATGTGCTTGCCTGCAGTAAAAATAAAAAAGACGCAAGAAAATAAAAATCTCAACTTATTTCTTTTAAAAGTGTCTCGAATGTATATTTTTATACATTAAGTAATATTTAAATGTATTTTGAAATCATCTGTACATTTACACCTCATTTTTTTAAGAATAAATCATACAATTCAGTTACTTTTTGAAAATGGCAATGGCAAAATCATGCTCTGCATACTGAATTTTTGAAACAATTATTGCCAAAATTATCGCTTACGTTCGTGTTTTCAAAATAATATTAACTTCAACATAACCGTTGTATGTTACACTCTATAAAATTAAAATCATAAATAAAAATTCTAAAATTAATAAAAGCATTTAATGTTTTCAACTTTGTAATCCACGGTCACCACAATCCGACCGCAGAAATGGACCTGAGTTGGCATTTTTATCCGATGACCTTTCAGCGTATATTTAATCCGGCTAAGTCTGACCGAACTTTCAAACATTTTTATAGAGGGTTAGCGAAAAAAGTTTTCGGCGCCGAATTTCATTGAAATTAGTTGCACAACGTAAAACAGCCCAGTCACATTTTTACTTCTTTTGTGAACCTTTAAGAAAAGTTTTTAAAGTAAAACCACTTTCATTTTGATTATATGAAGGATAATATGTTTATTCAGAGGGTAGTCAAATTTCTCACGTTCTGCGTTAGAAAATTTTACGTTTAAATTACATTTTATTTTCATTATAATCGCTAATCAAATCGATATCATCTAGGCATATCCAAACCTTTTTAAAACTTATTTAGTTTCTAATTTTCATATTTCATTTAGTTTAGGGGGTTTAATAAGGCTTACCGCATTTTTAAATTAAGAATCATTTATTCGGCTGTGAGAAGGAAGAATTTTGTCCCTACTTACGAAATCTTCCAGTGTTTGTTTTTACGTCAAATGCTGTGTGGCTGAACATATAAGAAGTGCACAAGCAAATATGTAATAATACTCAGTTTATTGAAATAGAATTATCTGTGGATAAAAGATGTTAAGACCGGTACTTACAATCACAAGATTAAAGCTTCTGTAGTTTTTGTTCTAGGCATATAGTGTACACTTCATACTTAAAAGTGCTGCCTGTTGGCGTGCGGCGTGTTGTTACACGCAGTAATCAAAAATAAAAGCAAAAAGAAGAAGAAGAGCAAAACGGGCTTGTAAGTTAGCTCACAACCGCTGCTTTTGCTACAAAATTGGTGGATTTATCATCTAAGAACCCACAATTGTGTGGGATAGTTTTTCTTGGATATACGCGGAAGACCGAGTTTCTATTCTCCGTCGGTAAGATTTTCAATCAAATTAAATCTCTTTTTTTTATATCTCGTTTTACACCAATAGGGATGATTCAGATTCGTGTATGATTTTGGTATGGTGCATACTTGACCCAATATTCTATTGCAAAAGTGTATAATCGACAAAATAATTTAGGTATGTAGGATATCAAGATACCCCGACCCAATAGGATAAGGAGTAGAAGAAGAGGAGGGATATCAAGATGCTGCTGATTTGGATCAAACGAATTGGTTAATAGATTAGGCACACAATATTTCATCAATATACAACCTAGTGAACCCTTTGTCATCCACCTTTTACAAGTGCATCAGAGGGAGTATTTATAAGGGCTGAAACCCGAAGGAGAGTACATCATCAACAAGTTTCCACAGCTGGTCGACCTCTAGCCTGAAGAGGACTTCTCACTGCGCGTGTTCTCAGTCTTACGCTTCTATTTTGCTTGTGATAAATAAACACGAAAACGCGACCAGCGACACGTCTTTCATTCTACGACCTCAACACGCCTTTCCTTAATACGTTTGAGACATAAATGCCACGACATCACAAAGCGGTTTGTTATTATTGTACATAATTCAATAAATTAAATCAATAAAAATAGTTTTTTTTAGGCTTTAAAATGTTACAACCTCCGCGGTATCAAATTTTTACGTCCGGCATCGAGAGCCTCCCCCGGGGTGGCAGGGGATGTTTGGTCCGCACGGAGCGGTACTTCCGCTGGCCGAACAGAATCAAATATTTAGCCGAGCCAGCTCGCGCCGGCCGCACATCTGTCCGGAACTCCTTTTGTGTGCCAAACAAGGACAGGGTCCTTCGGCGGCTTTGTTTGTCCTCCGATCCCCCGCCGCAGGACGTGAAACCCACACCCTCTTCAGGACTCAAAAAATCGCTATCTCGACACAAGTGTTTCACCGGGATTTTGTTTGCTCGTGTGATCAATAGTTCCACACAAACATACGTAATTTTTATGGAGTTTTTTGTGAGCAAACATACATAACTTCTGATTCATATCGCTTAAGACTAAGATCAGCTGAACATAAGGCTCGAAACCTACTCGAAAGCGACTCATGCTACTCTACGAAGTCCAGGTCTGGACTTGAATGAATTAACCGTTGTAAAGGTAAGTCAGTACATTACGCAAACCGTCGTATCTATAATTTCAGAATACATTTTTAGTTAATAGGATATTTAAATGCGAGTGTCTGGTATGTTATTGGGAATTTTCATACATAAAGTGTGAGAGATACGAAATTTCAAATTTTGTCATTTCATACACGGTAAAGTAAATACAGAACGTTTAGTACCCCGCTGAGCCACTCATATAGCCTTAATAGATTGATAATTATCTGCCTCGCATGTTGATTGCTTAATTTCTAACACTTGAAGACAAGAACAACAAGAATCCTGCAAATCGGTACAGACAGCGCTGGCTGGTTAGGCTGTGGATTCTACATTATCGGCAATCACGAGTTCTCTACCAACAGTAAAAAGGAGAAAAAAATATGTAGGTATGCATGTATACTTACATCTACATTTACCAAAGAGGCCGCACGTGCGACAAGGAGCGTCGATCCCGGTGGCAAAAGGCGAACTGGAGGACGTATACATCGAAGCGGGTACGAGCCTACGTACACCAACGTATGAAAATGCATATCTGACAAAACTGCGTAGACACAGGCTGATGCCCGGAGCACCGTAACCGGAGCACGCATACAGCTAAACTTCAAGAGAGTTCTTTGTTCTCAAAAAATATAAAAATAGCCAACACCCTGTACGGGCATGTCAGTCTCTCAACTATCCCCGGCGTAGGCCGGAGGCCTTGTTACATCGAAGTCTTTATTATCGTAATTAAGTATGTAAAATTTGTAATTGTTTTCTCGAGGAAATAACTTAATCAAATATTCCACGACTTTGGAGAATTCCCGTTATATAACAGGTACTGACCATAAAGCATCCTTCTCCTCATTCATCCATCAACACAAATTGGTGACTACCGACGCTTACTTTTACCACCAAAAATACATTTATTTTTGTTAAAAAATCAGGCATATTGGATTTTCGACGTCACATTCCACATCCGAGTGATTTTCAGTAACATTGAGAACTGTGTCCGCATATATCCTCGCACTCCGACGTCCGTGGGTCGCCTGCCCTCCAGCGTCGTCATAAAACATCCTGCCATAAATAAGGGCAATTTTCACATTACCATTTATTGTACTGCGCTGTTCCTTTGGGCGAACTTGACTGTGCTTTCCGGGCTGAAATGCGAGAGGCTTTTAGCAAAGCGCAGAATACAGTAGCCGCAGTGACAATTTATTTAACTTAACAGGACTCGCGCCTCCTTGGCACTCCATTCGCTTAACTAAACATCAAAACTTTCGCTATTAAAGTGTCTTCATCGAATTACGTTTGACATTTTCAGTGTATTACTTTTACGCGTGTTTTTAGGCGCTGCGGAAGGGGGCTGACATACTCACTGTCGCCATCAAACTAAAAGTGACAGTTAAAAAAAACAATTTACTATAGTGCGATCGTACTCAGTACGTTACTGTGAGTTTATTGAGCAACGCATGTTTCCAAATAGACGTTATAAAAGTATTTTCACAAAATTCTAAAAATCGAGGAGAATGGAAAATAATCAAAGGTTCTCGAACGTTCTGGAATAGTCTGGCGAAAACTCTCTTTGTACTAAATTAGATTTTTCGCTATTTGCTTGCATTCTGTACTGTGTCGGATCAGTTAGCTAAGGGTCGTCTTGACGCATCACACAGAGCTATCAGTGTGATTTGTTTTATAAGCGGTGTTAGGAGGTTTAACAGATATTTGTCATAATATAATTATTTAATAGAGCTCAGAAATTGAAATTCGCTTTGAAAATCATACACACGTACGCAACATTACGTAGTTCTACTTCGGGAAAGGGCAGAAAGCCGCTATCTCATTCATCAACGATTTTTTCATTGAAGGAACGATTAGCGAAAAGGCATGCCAAGATTGTTAGCTTCAAGCTGGTGATACCTGCTTATACAATATGGGTTCCATCTTAAGGTTTTGATGACAAGGCTTTTCTGGTGGCTAGGAAAAAGGACAAAAGACACTGGAACACCAGAATTTTACGTTATTAAGACATTCTTAAGTTATGAGATATTGGTTATGTTACAATACAATATAGGATACAATTTTTAAAAAGCAGCAGGTATTTTTGCATCAACTTAATAGATTCCAATACTGTTTAAAATAGAGAAATTGTTGTAGTGTATAGTGTTATGAACGTAGTAGTGTAGTGTTGGTCCTGACGAAGAGATCGGTACGTCTCGAAACCGGTAGACATAAAATCTGGTAGTGGTTTATACAAATTTTACTAACACTCTGTTAAAAAAAAAACTACATTCATCCTGGGCCATTCAATAAAAAGACTTCCATACATGTTGCTCATATAAATATTTTCGTCTCGTTAAGACGTAAAATTTATCCTAATTAAACATTTACTCATAAGGAGACGATATGAAGATAGATGGGCACCGTAGCCAACTATACTTCGAATTAGAAACTGAAGATTATGAATGGGGATGAATAATGACGTACTGTAGTAGAAGGAGAAGCAGGTCATGATTAGGTAGAAGAATCTTAATTTAGATTTCAGGCACCAGGGTGAGTGAAGATTAAAAGTAACATTATAAAATAGAGATCAAACATGATTATATTTTTATTTTATTTTATTTTTATTATTTATCAATTAACGCTCTATAGGGCTTTTACAAGAGATAGGTAAGTGTACATTAACAGAATATATAGATAGTTTAAAGAGAAAAAAACAATAACATGTAAACATAATGATGACATAAAGAGAAAAGAAAAAACTTAAAATATAGATACAAATATATAAAGATAAATATAATATAAGGTAAAAATCAAGTAAGTATATAAAAAGCAGAAGCATAAGAAAACAGAAATTTAAAAACAAAAAAAGTACTTATGTGGAGTGAAAAAATATAGCACAAGCATTGAAAGTAATATAATAATAAAAAATATACATACAATTACAAATCAATTATTTAAGTCCGATCCGACAAATACTAGTAATTTTTCAATACAGCTTTTAATATACGTTTGAATAATATACAGTTATTGGCAAAGACGTCCAGTTGCTCGTATCTGTTTGCTAGTCTAGGAAGCCTTTGCGGAATTAAAGATATAGTTAGTGGCTGCAGTTTCTACGACAAAACCTGCCTGACTTCTAGTTATGCGAGATGGAACACGCAAGCAAATACGTTCTAGTAGTTGAGGACAGCCAATAATACCATTTATTAGTTTTTGTAAAAAGAGAAAGGCAATTGATATCTCAAAAGAGATATCTCAAGTTAGGAATCCCTGTATCAAAGAAGTTATGGATGGCTTGATATTTCTATTTACCAGCCGTGTCCTACATACACCGGTCTTATACCAGCAGGTCGACAAATCGATCAGATGGGTGAAGAGCTGTTTGAAATGTAGCATTCCTGTCAATAATTTCACCTCATTTCTGTGGCGAGTACATCTAATGACCGACTTTTGTAAATTATCGATTGTCCGTTAACATTGCACCAAACACAGCCGTAATACTACTCAGGTTATATCAAATTGTTCAATTGTGAGTTTTTGAAAAATTTGATTTAATCATTTTATTTTATTGACGGTACGCACAATTAATCTTCAGCCTTATGTTTTTTTATCTTATCTCATTTATGAATTGTGTTCTTATATTCGTATTCATTTTTGTATACAGGTTTTAATGAGTTTTTCCTTTTTTTCATGTAAAAAAATATTTTTGTATATACGTTCTGAGACCAAAATTTCTTATATACATTACCACATAACTAACATTATGTTCAAATGTATGAACACAAAGTTAATGCTTTAAATGTTAATAATGGTTTATTATTAATTAAGATAAATTTTTGAAGTCTCACAGAGACAAAGCTAGTTATATAAGAAACGTGCATGGAAGTCTTTATAGGGTGGCCCGAAGCTTATGATCTATACGAGCTGACTTGAGTGATGGCAACATGCCCAAATCATCTGAGCGACCCCTTTATAATTCTATTTATTATGCTGAGATCAGCTTTACGTTCATTCCTGATATCTTCTTTCTTTACTCTATCATAAATTGATTTTTTTTAACGCTTCAACAGCCCAAGAGGCCCAATTACAGAAGCGAAATACATCGCAAAACACTCATCACATGTATTAATTGTGACCTCACCAGGAATCGAACCCGGAACCCCCGGTGTGAGATGCCAGTTTCAAACCCACTGGGCTATGAGGGCCGCCGCACATACGTCTGAGGGATCTCATCTCCACTGCATTCAATCTACTTTCGTTCCTCTCCTGCCAGCTCCAGACTTCACTTCCATACATAATTGCTTCATAGCAATAAGTACTTACACACTCAGTACCCAACGTAGCGTACAAACCCTGTGTCAGTCTTACAAACCGTAAGCTTTATGCCGAGAGATACAATTCATCGCAGGAGTAATTTCATCAATTTTACCGCGACTGTCGCTTTCTCCTCTCCGACTAATAAAAACTTGATGATTCAGTCCTCGACAGAACAAGCGTCCCCGGCAAAACACCAACACGTTGTCAAAAGTACGCAAGAATCGGCATTGGAATTAACGAATTCGCGCCGATTCGTCGCGAGGTGACCGCTGCGGCGACGCCTCGATCCGGGCGGAACGCTTCACGCAGAAAGCGTACTCCGAGAGTTTTGAGAAATGAGCGAAAGTAAAAGTTTTTGCGTCGCGAGGAAATTTGTTTGTAACTTGTTTTCGCAGTCAATTAAAAGTTTTGCGCCCAAAAATTTCAAATCTTTTAATCGAGATGTATGTATCACCTCTAATATTATTCTTATTCAGAGAATCCCATTTCCAAAAAATAAAACGCCCTACTTCCAACTCAAAAGTTGTGGGAGGAGATAAATAATTTTGTTTCATGCTGACACCATTTTTCTTTGTTCTTGTCGGGTTGGTGAGTTGGTGTTGGGAGAGAATGCCCACCCGTGCAAGGGCGTCTTATCGTTTGATTTATTGTATTGTATTGACGCGTATTGTATAATGCCGCTAGATATGTATGAGATGAATCAGCAGACGCAGGAATAAATGAATGGATACAGGGCGCAAATGACACTCAAGGTTAGACGATGCTATTTATTGTGACAATATACAGATGTGGTTGCGTACAGGAATATCACTTGCTATAGTTACGGCGGCCGGCGACAGAATGGTGGTACTGGTCTGTGAGTGGTATCCATAGATGACTGGGACTGAGTTAGTCGCATCGAGTTGATGCCGTATCGATGCGTGCGGCTAGAATCGCGACGGCTCTAAACTGCCATATTGCTGGCTCATGGCATTGGCTTCTGTATTCCTGTATAACTAAATTTCGCTGTCATCTCATTATACTATATTTTTATTCCTAGACATGTTCCGGCAACACATGTTCTGAACCCCCGCACTCCGAAATAAATATGCGAGACCAGATTTTAGGTTTGCTTTAAAAGATCAAACATTGATCAACACATTATTAATTATTGATTTATGGAATTTTAATGCAAAAAGGTAACAAAATGGGTTAGGTTACTTATAGATAATTACTTCACAATAATTTGTGAGTCCAAAAAATTATGCACATATGCACGTATATTTTTTTATACAATATTTACTGATTAGATGTCGCATACATAAAATAAAGATTAGAGATAATGTTGATTAAGATTAGAGAAAAGATCATGAAAATATTAGAGAAAACCAGCAACATTTTAAAATACTTTAAATTGATCAAGCTCCTTATTAAAATTGCTTTGTTACAATTATAATACGGATAACCGCTTTTTAACAGATAATTATATAATAGATTAAAAATTTATGCTTAAATGAATTTTAAAAAATATAAATAAACGCTTTGAATTCAAATACAAAAGAAATCAGTATTGTACAAATCGTTAGTCATGATTTTGTGGGGGAGCATGTGTTCTCTTCTTTCGTGTGTAGTTTCCAGATGTGGGAAAGAAAGGCTCCACCCACGTTTTGTAGTTATCGTTGCAAATGAGAAGAAGTTGCTTTATGATCACCACCCGTGTTAAACGGGAATTCCCCAAAGTCATGGAAGGTATAACGAATTCATTTACTCGATAATACAATAACAAGTTATACATAATTACAATAATAAAGACAATGATAAAGACTCACGGAACAGGGCCTCCGGCCTACGCCGGGTATAGTTGAGAGACTGACATGCCTGTACAGGGCGTCGACTATTTTTATATGTTTTGGGAACAAAGAACTCTCTTAAGGTCTGGCTTGTTGCAGGTTGGATGATCACTGACCTGTGTCGATGACTTTTTTACGCTGCTGTGCCCTTGTTTTGTCTACGTTGCGAAATCCGTCTGGCGCATGCACCTTGGTTTGACCTGCTGTCCGCTGCAGAAGTCGCGGCTATACAATGTGCCTCTTGTATCCCTCTTGTATCACATATCACTGGAGGTCGCGCCTTGCTTACTATGGATGTTATGATGGTCTGCTTAGGGCTGTGGCTGTGTAGGGTATAATTCACATACACGTATTGTGTATCGTACTGAAGCCATTGAAGATTAGTGATGATTAAAGCTTGATGACTAAGCCGGGAAACTAACGGCAGCCTTCCTTCGATATACTAAGAAGACACCAGTATATACTACATCTACATACAAAATCTACAAACAAAATTAACACAATTTGAGATGGCTTGGACATGTCTTACGGAACAATTCCCAAGATATGTCTATTTTATTACTACGGAGGGAATGCGGTCGGTGAGTGGCTTTAAACCGTAATAGGTTAAACAGCAACCGAAACCTTAGATTAGAACTTGATTGAGCATTAAACATTGCATTGAACAAAGCATTGAAATAGTAAAATAGGGGAAGATTTTGAACTTCCAGCCCTCTTACCTCCCTTACGGGGATGTAAATAATTATGATGGATTTCGGAACGGAATTAATTTTTATCTAAAAAAAATTCACCGACCTAACTTAACCTAACCACACTGTCATGGGTTCGCCGCGGTGAGGATCAAAATTAATCACTAAACAGGTCAGTAGACACAAACTTTAGCTAGACTCGCACTTATTCGTTCACTAGAATATTCCACTCGTCTCTGGTGTCTTTTGACATCGATTCTGCGATCACGATGTTATTATTTTTCTAAGATTTAAGACAATTTCGCGTATTTGAACGACTTCTAGATGTCTTTAAAATCTTTTCAAATCATTCAAACCGTCCGTAAACCTTCGATAACGTACAGCTCCTCTCGTTTCCAGAATCTTGTTATAATATTATAAGTCCCTCCCTCCCACCCTTTATAATATATTTTGTTTGCAAATTAAAATCTTTCAAAGAGGATTACTTTATTTGAAAAATACTATTTTAATATTTTCTCCACAGAAGACTTCGCAGTAAATATTTCGTTTCCCTCGAAGTAAAATACAAAATAAAAAATCCGTGTAGCTGAGTTAATTTAAAAGATAAGAGAGTTTCATCATTTTCGCTGCGGGAAGATAAAGGGGAGAAATTTACGAGCTTTGTTCCTGCGGGGTACGGCCCTCCCCTATCGTGTCCCCTATGTAGGACAGTAGACCGTGTTCTTCGTGTCCTGGACGCTATATCGATCTGTAAAACTGCACAATGTAGACGCTATCGGCCAGGCAGTTACAACGCAATTTTACACGAGTTTCGACATTATGTAGCGATCAGATTTTGAGCCTTTTCGTAACTAAAGAATAACGTAACGTAATTATAATTGTAAAGATTCAAAACAACAAAATGATGATATTCTCTGATCTCTCTGCCATTAGCGACATTAGCTGTTCGTTCCAGCCCCGGGAAAAGAGACTGATCGATGTCTACACGACTCTCAAATCTCTTCCCGGATCCTGGCTAGAACCCTCCGATTCTTTTATCGTTCGAAATAAGGAATTAAAACACGAAATTAAATTTATAAGTTAAGCGACAAAAAGGAATAAAAATATAAAATTACAGGCACGAAGCTACGTATTACGGCTTTGAAAAATATTACGAAAATGCTGCCGCTTTTTTTTCCTTTTATACTTCTCAAGATTTATTTTTTGCCAAACAATTTGCATTGCTCTGTCAAGAACACAATTATTAAATAAGAAATTAAAACATTATATTAATTTACGAGAGTAATCAAATATTTAATTATTGTAAAAAAAAACTTACAATCTGTGTCCGCTAATTGCAGTAGGGTAGATCAATGATTTTCATTACCTGTAAAAAAACAAAGTACATATCTTAGTTAAAATTATTCTTAAAAAAATGTATTTAATAACTTGATGTGGAAGGACAGATTCAATCATCACTTGTTAACTATTAGACCAACAAAGATGTCTAGTATTATCCTTTGAGCAAACTAAATATCATATTTATACTTACGTAGTGGAGGTATCGAAAGGACTCACAACTTAAGGCCGAGCTTTTAGACGTGCTCGGTTGGTGAGCTAAGTGAAAACTTTGCATAGCGTCATGACCACCTGTACAAGTCCGTAACGGTTTTAATGCAGTGGACGCTTGGAGAAGCGACTTAGAACTTAAAATCGTGCTATTAGACTTAACAATCATGCATCATAATTATATGAACAGCCGCTACGTACGCTAAAGGGTATTATGTTCCCCTTGTAAGACCCTGGTTTGTATAATTTAAATGAAAAAGTAGAAAGTATGTCTGAAGCAGTATTTTTTTTTAATATTATTAACTTTGACTTTATTGTCAGTATAGGATTCTGCCTGACGTACTTATCGTCTATACAAAACAGCGATCAAATTTATATGCGCGTAGGCGGTCGCGCACCCATTTACCAGGTGTGAGAGAGACGGTTACTTACCCGACTCGTTGTATTAACAAATGAACTAAACACAAATGGGAAATTCACGTGATGTGAACCAATAAACAAGGAGTGTAAAAAAAAACACACTTTATTAGAAAACAATTACACATTTTATATTTTATAAATCAACAAAAAATCAGTCCCTGATATAGTTTCCAACAGGTAACACATAATGCAAGAATGATCTAGAAGAGGGGACCTGCCACACACCTAGGGCCGTCTTATGAGCAATAGCTGACATATCGGCCCTACACTTTTGCCACCCATTTTCGCCCTATTGGCCTTGAATTCAGCAGGGACTTTAGTGCTTGATGCTCGGATATTCTCTCCACATGACCCAGTTACCGAAGTCTTCCCAGTTTTATAAATTTTGTGACATTTGACTCCTTAAACAGAGTATAGAGCTCATTGTTGTAACTCTGCGCCAAAGTCTATTTTCTAGAACCGGTCCGAAGATATGCCTCAAAATGTTCCTTTTAAAAACGTCCAGTGCTCGCTTATTTCTCTTAGTACCCACGTCGCAGCCGCGTTCGTGAGCGCTGGCCTAATAAGCGTTTTTTACCTTAATATTTTGGTGTTCCTGGACACCAATCAGGATTTTATCTGCTGTTGTAAGCGGAAAAAGTAGCGATTTGCACTCATTATGCGCTTCTGGATCTCCTCTGTAGTATTATTGTTGTTATTATCAGGGATCCTAGGTATGTAAATCTTGGTACCGTTTCAAAATTTTGACTTCCACACGAGAGAGTTGGGATTTGTTGGGTTCATCCTACGGCCATGTATTTGGTCTTCTGCTGGTTTACTAAGAGACCCATGTTTTTGGCAGAACTTTCAAGATTTATCAAGGCATTACGTAACGCATCGGGAGTTTTCGCAATTATGTCGATATCATCAGCGTAAGCTAATAGTTGCACAAACTTGTCAAATATCGTTGCTCTTATCTCAATTTATGAGTCACGATAACTTTTTCTAAGGCTATGTTGAATAAAAAGCAGGCCAATCCATCTCCTTGTCCTTGTCTCCGTGGAACGCTTGGACAGATCACTGCCAACTCTGACTCTACACGTTACTGGGGACATTGTTAGTTTCACCAGATTTATCATCTTACGCGGTATTCCAAACTCACTCATTGCATTGTACAATGCATTCCTATTTATGCTATCATACGCGGCCTTGAAGTCTATAAAGAGATGATGAGTTTTGACATTGTGTTCTAACGTTTTTTCTAAGACCTTTCTCAAGGAAAAAATTTGATCAATGCGTGATTTGCCTAGCCTGAAGCCGCATTGATAGTTGCCAATGACTTCCTCAGATATTGGGAGCAATTTTTTGTATAAGATGTTGGACATTATTTTAAATAAGCTGGATGGATAGAGTTACGAATGAAGATGTTATGGCTCGGATGAATAAAGAAAAAGAAGTTATTAAAACAATAAAAATCCGAAAACTTCAATACCTAGGACATGTGATGACACATCCAGAGAAATATGAGATCTTGCATCTCATGATGCGGGGAAATATTGCTGGAAGAAGGAGGACTTCATGGCTGAAAAACTTAAGACAGTGGTTTGGCCAGTCTACTGTGGAGCTGTTCCGGGCCGCAGTAAACAAAGTCCGCATGGCCAACATGATAGTCAACGTCCGGTAAACGGACAGGGCATGAGAATAAGAAGAAGAATTTAACAACTTTATTTCCCTGTAATCACTTCTATACATAATGATAAATTATCAAATAAAGTTCCAAAAAAAAGGCGATAGCGACTTCTAACTGTTGCTTTTCTAGATAAATGTACAGCCAAGCATACGTTTGCTGGTCGAGCCTGACGACATCCGATATCAGATTGCGGGGCCCCAAAAAAGTTTTGTACACGCTACAGGTCGCAAATTAAAAACAAATCCAGCCGAGTCTTGTGGTAAGCTGTTTCTTGCGCGGCGGCGAGGAAGCGTATTGATTTTTTGTCAGATCCGTCGGGCGGAAGGGAGCGCTTTCTGGGCGAGACACAAAAAGGTCGCACAATTTTTAATTTGATACCCCGAACAGGACGCCGGATAAATGATGTCGTAAAGTAAATAAGCAGTTCATTTTTTGAAAAGTGTAAATTCTGATTAGTACAAAATTAATTCAAACCTTTTTAAAGCGGAATTTGGGTTCGTCATTCGGCGTTGCAAGATTTTTCTAAACGAGCTTTCATTCGTCTTCTTCTTCTTCTTCTTCTTCTTCATCAGCCTTCGTCTCTCCACTGCTTTATATAGGCCTCTTCCGTCTCTTACCATCCTTTCTTGTTGTTTGCTAATTGTAGCCATTTTTTTCTCCCCACAGCGGCTATATCATCGGCCCATCTCTTTTGAGGTCTTCCGATGCCTCTTTTATTCTTCTAAGGTCTCCATTTCATAACTCTGGGAAGCCATCTTGTAGAATCCTGCCTTTCAACGTGTCCATTGCCATTTTAGCTTCGCTACTGGATCCATGATATCCACTTCTCTAGTTCTGCGCCTTATTTCGTCATTTAATTCTATCTCTTAGGCTTACTCCAAGGAAATACCAATCTCTGGGCTATCTCCATGGATAGTTGAGGGCATTTGAGCTTTTCTACACTTTTCTTTGTAAGGGCCATAGTCTCCAATCCATACGTCATCACTGGCAGTATGCATGATTCAAAGGCTTCTCTTTTTACGCTAATTTTTATTCATTTTCATTCGCGCAAATGAAAAATTCTACGAATGAAAGCTCGTTTAGCGCTTTACACTGTTTTATGTAATAAAGGCCTTTAAGCAAATTTCCAGATAAAAGTTAATAATAATACACGAATTGGTGACCACTTTTTTAGGCGTTACTTTTTCAAATAGAAAAACTCAAATAACAGTTCTCACTAACTAATTAACTTATCGTCACACCGTTCCTCCGCGATTGAGCGCTAAACGATTCATAAAATACTGAAATAATTTAAAGTTTTTATTAATACACCATAAAGTCACTGGACACGAATTAGATTTGAGCACTATTCTTTAATTCACACCATTTCGTGATTTATCACTTCTCTGTGGGAAATTTTACTTTCGCTTGCTAGGATATTCCCACACAGGTTCTCAGAGAATCAACGTCAATTCGCATAAGTTTTTGCACTTATTTTTAAATACCAGTCAGGTACTCCGTTTAATTTATTGCCGCTGCCCGCACTCGCTCGCCATATTGTATTTTCGCTGGATTTCTATGTCACGCGTCAAACGTCAAAACAATTCACTCTGTCCACCGAACGCGCGCCAAGCTTTTTATAGGTGACATCGTTTTCTAAATATTTAGACGACTTTCGTCACACGTTCAGTGGTCGCTCGACTTCTCCAGTGTTCACGAGAGTGTCCTAGATGATTCCAGAGTGTTTCACTGTGTTGTTGTCTTGTCGAAAGTGCGTAATATCTTTTTGGCTCGTTGTAATAATCTTAAGGAAGCTTGTCGACATTTGAAACTAACGAAACAACTTTTAGTCCAGATTTATTGTGAAATTAACAACCGCAGCTAATATGTACCATTACAAAATATCATTTTTTTTTACAAATCAATATAATAATAAAGAAACCCGTGTTTCACAACCCGCCAAGTTTTCTCCATAACCATCCACAACCACCCACCGATGGTTATGTTGGAGGATAGCCCTTGGTGTCACATCGAAATTATGCGAGTTTGGTGGGGGTGGCTGTGCGTGGGTGGGAGTGGGTGACGAAAATGTGCTTTTTGCACATTGTTTTGTTATGGGAGGGCCGCAAATGCTTCAGACGGTTTCAAAATAGGCGCGTCGACTGTGTCGGTGAGTCTAGAAGATTCCGGAAATACCTGCTCTAGAAAGTGGCGGAATGTGTCGGTGTGTCTAGAAGGTTCCTGTACATTCGATAAATTTATTGAAAGTTCTGGAAAAAGAATGTTCTAGAAGGTTCGCAAAAGTTCTATGACGATCCAAACGGTGTACTAAAAATCTAAGCGTGCGAAGCCGCGTGGGCACAGCTAGTTGTATTATAACCATTATATTAAACAATTATAATTTTTGTGTTTGGAGTTACAATTCAACCGATAACAATTTGACGCTTTGTATTTTTTAATTAATTCCATAAAAAATGTAATTTTCCGCCGTACTTTTGTGGGACCATAAATATGATTTATCTCCCGAACGTTCCCGAATCGAGGATCCCAAATATGAACTTGTAGCAAATGACGCTTATTATCCCAGGCTGTACTGTGAGAAGCCTCCTCCACGGGGCCCTGGAAGGGCTGGAGTCTTCTCGGATTGCACCATTAATCACAGCCCTCAACCCTAAAATATCGCATGTTTCATTTTTATTTTCCCATTAACGTGAGGTCAGGTCAAGTCCAACGTAAATTTTTATTTTTATTACTGTTTATTGTAAGCTTTTCGTTTTTTCATAAATCGCACACACTACCGAATATATTATTAAAACTATAATACGGGATATTTATGACGCCCATAATTTCCACGAAAATTAATTATTCTCTTGATTCAACAGTACTTCGCGAACTTTATTTATGAATACGGAAAAGAAACTTGAAAATATTCAATATATTTTAAATTTAACACATTTTATTGTGATGGTGACATTTTACTTCAAACTGAAAAGAATAGATTTTTCACTGTAATATAATAAATAAAATATACAAAATAAATAGAGTAGTTTGTTTGTCTTGTGGTTAGGACTCTCGCCTCCTGATCCAAAGGTCGCAGGTTCGAATCTCACTCCAGACAAGCAAGTTAGTCCTATTTTCTTGGCACAAGCATTTAGCTTAATTTAAAGATAATAATTATAAAGGTATAATAATTTCACAAATTATTATACCTTTATAATTATCACACCTCCTTTTTCTTAATTATGTTACTGTTAAAATCTTCAAACAACAGTCTGTACTATATTGTTTATTCCAACTGTATTTTTTTGCTGTATTATAATAGTACTCTTTTGATTTCTTGTACATATATACTCTTGAATAAAAGGTACTTTTCGTAGCTTATATTTAAATAAATAAATATAACAATATTGTTTGAAGTTTAGTCCCGGTTTCACATTTACGGGTTTAGTCACATTTCTCATCACTTTCGATTTTCAAATCATCGCACTTTTCTGTCCTTATCGGCCATCCAGTCACTAGACGACGCAGTTTAGCTTTACATATATGGAAATAAAAACAATTGCTTTTTAAGTTCAAGCTTTTTAATTTTTTGTGACGCGTTTTGCCTTATGAGGGCATTATCAATCTAAATATTTTCCATTCAACAACTTGTACTAATATGAAAAGTATTAAAAAGAGATGCTCTGTAATTTTGAAAATTAATTAAGGTTTTTTTCTAATACAAGTTGTTGAATGTAAAATATTAAGATTCGTAATGCCCTCACAACCTGAAACGCGTCTCAAAAAAATTAAAAAGGCAGTACTTAAAAAACAATTGTTTTTATTTCCATATGTATGATTATGGAGTTCTATAAAATTACATCTGAAACAATAAATCAGTTCATTATTAGTTGCCAATCCTGGATCATCTATAAATATTAGACAGTATTGAACTGCAATAATTAGAACCAGTTCTCGCTCCTACTTCCAATTTCTTGAGGATTCGATTAAGAGTAATGAATTTCATAAAAGGAAAACTTGTGATGAAAATAATTACGGTCGATCAAAGAACAAAAGAAAAATGTTCTACTGAACACCTACAATATTATTTGAATTTTCCGTAAGAAATATTTCTTTTTTTTTAAATTAATTAATGTTAATTAACTTCTCTTCAAATTCCTATCTCGCTAATTTTAATTGGATTTTTAAAATGATGATTTCATTTTGTATAAAACTTCCCGGAATACTACAATGAAGAGGTCTTAAAATAAAGCAAATATTTGAAATTTTCTGTTTGCATTAAGGTTTTTTAGGGAATTTCTTGTTGAGAAATTTAACGAATCCTGTTGAACGGTACCTGTCCGGTTGTGAGGACGTCGACATAAGGACATGCATTACCGGCTTCCGGTAAACCGGTTTACCGGTAAATAAAGCTAAATTACCATTACTAAATTTTATGTTTAAACTGCGGTATTAAATGATGATCTTTACAGCGGGCAGAGATGTTTTTTTAATGTTTCGCTTATCTAGAAATTCTCGAACTGATATTTTACAATATAATTAGACTTTGATTATTTTACTATTCACGTAATGCCATCTCTCGGTAGTTTTGCATACCATAGCTGACATTTTTTTTATTATTTAATTCGGTCATCCAACAGGGAGACACAATTGCTTGATAAGATGAGATACAAAAAAATAGTTAAATGTCTCCCTCAATTAAAGGATTACACAAATAGGACATAATCAATTTGACAATGACAAATAAAACATAATTTAAACGATTGTTCCAAATTTAGCTTTAACATAGACATAAAGGGGCTCGTGATGTATATAATAAACATGATATACATGATCAGGGGGGGGGGGGACGAGTTTCTAGTATCTACCTCACCATATGACGATATTCTTCATATTTAGTGTTAAAAATATCTATTGAATTTAAGAGGTAATTATAATCTGAGCATATGCGTGGAATGGGAGAGGATTTCCTATTGTTGGTTTGATAAATTGGAAGGGGAAAGAGGTACTTCTGTCTGGTAGGTCGGAATGGGACGTGGAAAGCTAGCAAGCTGGTGATTTCAGGAGAATCAATAAGGTTATGAATTATTTGGAAAAGAAAGGATTGATCTGACAATATTCGCCTGTTTTCTAGAGTTTCCAATTTATGAAATTTTATTGAGTCCAAATAGTTAAAATTCAAATTTGTAGTTAATACGCTTAAGGAATGTTTTTTTAATGTTTTCGATTCTGTTAATATTTAATTTATATTTAGGTGACCATATTGTTGAGCAAAATTCGAGGTGAGGTCGAATATAGGTTATGTATAGTCTCCTAAATGTACTAATTTGCCTGAGTGGTTTGCCAAGACGCATTTTGAAGCCGGACATTTTGAATGCTTTACCGACAATCGCATCAATGTGCTGGTTGAAATTTATTTTCGAGTCTATGTATTTGGTTTTTCCGTGTTATTGTACTAGACCTTGAAGAAGTCCTGTAGCAGGTTCTGTTCAGGGTGTTGTGGAGCGGACAACTGGAGCCATCTAAGAACAAAACCGCGCAACCTGACGCACTAAAACGGTATTTATGCAAAGTTGAATAATTTCTCATTGCAAGCGAGTCGTTAACAGGTAAGCAAGTTGATATATTCACTGATTAATTGTGGATACAAGATAAACAGAAAGCGTTTCAATTTAGCTTACCGCGTGTTCGGTTAGCTTAGTAATTCCATTATCTAGTAATCCAGTAAAACTCATTGATCGCGACGCAAATCACCGAAATAAAGCAGGGTGGGGGTTAAAATTTTACGGGAATAGGGGAAGGGAGATGGAGGGTAAACGAGAACGACGGAGTGGACTGTACGGGATGAAAGTAAAGGGCACAAGAAGCTCGACTTACCTGCCGTTGACGCTATTGTCTTGAATTACGAAATGGATGATGATGAAACTCGATTAATCGGAAAACACAATTTTCCACACACATGATCACACGTGGGATGCTAGGAGCCGACGAAGTGGCGCTCGATGCTATAATGATTCACTAGTCGAGCTGATGGTTTTGAACAGGGGGACGATTGGTAGGACGAAGAAGGTTGTGACGTGATTGATCCAAGCTTCTTGTGTGACGGCTGCACTGTCGTGTACTTTGTGTATCACTACTCTGCTTCTTTTCTGACCTGTTTTTATATCTTACTTTTCTTTTCTTGGATAATTTATGATGCTATTTTGTTGCTATTTTTGCTTATAAATTTAACCTGTTTACTTCCTCGCTTATACTGTTCTATGTCACTATTTTGCTATCTTCTTTTTATTTTGATTTTGTATTTAACCTGATTTTATTAATATTTTTCTTTGCTTTTGTTTTTCTCCTTCTCATTTTTATGCCGCTGCACAAATCTATTTCTTTTATATGCTTTTAATTTTCTTGTATTTGTATTTGATTTAATAGAGAGAGTTCTTGGTGGAGGGGACAACGAATGGGTTTTTGCTGCCAGAACCTGGCGGCGTTCGCCTTTTATACGGGCGCCGCACGGGGATATCTTTAAATAAGAAAAACGTCAACCTGGCGACGCAAGAGTAGGGCCGATATGGGAGCCGTCGGCTCATAGAACGTCCCTGGGAAAGTGGTGGGATCCATGGAATAGCTGCAACCCCAACCACCAATATACGTTTATTTCCAATATTCCATATTTAAATATTTTTATCTTGCCCTCGTCTGGCAAAAAATTTAATATTTTTGAAGGATTTTATTAAAACTCTGTCGATTCGCGGAAATAAAGGAATTCCACGAATTTGTGACCTGAAATGAAACACTTTATTTTATTATGGGTATTTAACGTTAAAATATTTTCGGGAACATTATTCAAATTGGAAATGTGTTTTCGGAAACGCTTCAAGGTTTAATGTAATAAAATATGGCGGAACAAAACAAGCCCAGACCACCAAAATATACAGACATGAACTAATAGACATTTTCAGCTTCAAAATCCTACACGATATTTTTTCACGACTATACGACTAGTATACTTACTTTTTTCAAGATTAGCTAAAAGTCTATGCTACGGATATAGCACTAACTTGCTGGTGCTCTGGAATGGGACTCAAACCACCAACCAACAGATCACTAAGAGGACATCATAACCATTACACCAACAAGCTACTCATTAGAATTGAAGAGTATTTTTTTTTTTAAATAGAAATTCATACACGCAATAGGCGTCAAACCAATATTCTTATTGTTGTTAAACAATACTTGAGGTGGTCTCCCGTAACAAGCCTCAAACTCCTGATCACTGACGAGTGCCGTAACTACCACATTTTATTTTTACCGCCTGCGATATAAAAGCATAGACAGCAATGTTCTGCGGAGGTGTTTCTGAGATAAAATAACAAAACCTGTCAAGGTTTCTGAGATAAAACATAAAAACGCTACTCAATGAAATTTCTCTGGAATCTATGAAACCTACATCTTATTGGAAATAAGTTTTTGAAAACAAACGCCACCTCAGTTATCTTTGTGTAAATGTGTATATATAAATATTTAACTTTTAAATATGGATTTTTCTGTATTTGCTACCAAATAGTGGACATTTCTGCTTTTGCTATTCTGTGAGACTTATAGAAATCATCCTAAAAAATTGGAAATTGGGACACAACGTTTCCCCTATAAGATCAATCCTAGGACAGAGTATACACAATGTTAGACAAATCATGTGTGTATTTAACTGTAAATGGTTGCGGATATTTTATACGAACCGTATGTTTTTCCGAGAAACAATTCTCGACGTTTCGTTGAATGCTTATTCAACGTCATCAGATCATAATTTACGGCCTCTAAAACAGTAATCAGTCCGTCATGTACCTTCGCGGGTAATGGTTTTCATCCTGATGACGTTGAATAAGAATTCAACGAAACGTCGAGAATCGTTTCTCGGAAAACATACGGTTCGTATAATATATATATATTTTTTTTAAATAGAGATGCGTACACGGAATACGTGTTACATCAATATTCTTACTATTTTCAAACTTAACTAAACGCTTGTGCTATGAAAATAGGACTAACTTGCTAGTTTAGAGTGAGGTTCGAACCCGCGACCTTTGGATCACGAGGCGAGTGTCCTAACCACAAGACCAACAAGCTACTCTACTAAAATATCCGCAAACATTTAGAGTTAAATATGTCTAACGACCGTAATAACAACCTTAACTCTTTGATCACGTGTGTGTTTGTCACTTTTTTGGTTATCTGGCTGAAATCCGCTCAAAGACGTTCAGAAACCCTGGAAATATTAAAATGGTACCCAAATGAAATTCTTCAAAAATGTGGTAACAAATTTGGAATATCATCTACCCTTTGGCATCAAAAGACAGCCCCCCCCTCCCCTCGCCGGTCGCAATAGCTGTTCGCTCGATCAGCGTCAAAAAGATTTACTTTAATAAAAAGATGTTAGCCGAGATGGCAAACATCTCAGTCGCAAAAAATTGCCTGTGGTATTTCAATATTCAACCTGCGATTCGCAAAGTTATTTAGAAATGAGTTCTTTATATTTTTCTCTCAATTTAAATCATGAATTTTACTCAAAAATCGGGGAAAATAAATTCACTAAGTCTATTTAACTCCTGTGTGTCGGTGATGTAACGTAGGTCTACCTGTCATACAAAATATGAAATATCTACCTTATTTACGTAAACTAAAACGTCACATTTTTTTGTAATCATCGATTAGACATTTTCACACCAAAATTACTAAATTAAACTGTTACGAATGTACGGATTTTTTAATTAAAAAAAAATATTCATTACTCTCGTATTTTCGGCCAGTGTATAAGAGAGAGCAGAATATTGTGCATCGCAATTAAATCGAGCAAGAAAGAGCACGACAATACCATACATTTCATGTAGGACAGAGATGGCGGTTGCTTGGGTTTCGGCGAAAGAAAAAAACAATATAGAAAGAGTACGGTAGAGTCGGGTAACACGTGCTAGACAAAGACGGAATGCATGCGACTGAAGCGTATTCAGTTGCTATTGAAACGTCGGCGGAAGCGCACGCAAATTCGATTTGCCATGATTTTATAATAATTTACTAAAATAATGCAAATATGTATATTTACCTTACATAATTTTATAAAGGGACCTTTAAAAAGTCTTATATGTATGTTTTATCACATATTAAAAACTATGCCGATTTTTAATCAGGTAACGCTGTGTTACTCCACCGTCTCCAAAGTTTTTTTTTAGCACAGTCTTTTAAGAGTTAAACCTTTTTTAAATATCATTTAATATCCGTTGCTGATGGTTAAAAATGCTTAGTCAGCCGAGGCTCAATTGGATTCCCTTATAAATGCTATATACAGGGTTATTTGAAAAACATTAATAACCTCGCAGGACTATATTCCTGCCTTGATTATGAGTCGAAAATGTTCAAGCTATTATGACCTAATGACAATAGTTAAGGAGATATGCTACATAAGTTTGCATTTTTTTCCCAATACTTCTGACTTATTTTTTGTAAAACGTTAAACTGTCAATACAGTAACACATATCGATTACGAAAAATTCATTGGTTTCAATACAAGTTAAATAAAATGATAAAAACTCTGAAAAAATTCCAATTGGAATGTTTTCTAATTGAAATTCGAAGGTTTTTATTTGACTTGACGTATTTGACTTAATAAGAGAATGAATTTTTCATATTCGATATAAGTTACTGTAATGATAGTTCAACGTTTTACAAAAAAATAAGTCAGGGATATTGGAAAAAAAAATGCAAACTTTGATGTCGCATATCTCCTTAACTATTGATATTAGGTAATAATTGCTTGAACATTTTCGACTCATAATCAAGGCAGGATATAATCCTGCGAGGTTATTATGTTTTACGAATAACCCTGTATACACGAACCAACCATAAATGTAACTGTTTAGCAAGGTATCTTCATAAACAACAAAAATTCAACAAAAACATCTCGTTCCATTTTATTTTGATATTTTTCTATGTGGCAACTCCAAACGTCTAGAGTAAAGAATGGAAATATTATGAATTAAAATAAAACTGATCTTAGCGTAATTATTAGAATTAAAAAAGGGTAACTCAGATGGTTTGGGCACGTTGAGCGAATGAATGAGGAAAGAATGGTAGGAAATATATATAATACAAGTGTTGATGCGCCAGAAAGACCGTGGCACGACCAGATTAACCAGATACTGTAAGATGGTCCCGTCAGAAGCCTCGACAACCGACGAGTTTGCATGCGAGAATATACGAATGTGGACAAGGCGAGTTTTGTATGTCAGGACAGAAGAGTGCGGCGCTCTATCCTCTCTGCCTATCCCCACGGGGAAACGGTGTGATGGTAAGTAAGGAAATACGTCAATTTTAGTACATTTTTACGAAGTGAAATTTTTTCAATAGATCGTTTATGGGACCTGTTAGGTCCTTTCCCAAATATATGAAACTTTTTTTTCTCTACGAATCAGTATTAATTATTATTGCCACACATTTGATTGAGTTCAGTGCCGATAAATGTGCGTTTATTTTTTACATTACTTTTTGAAGTAATACTTGATGAACGCGGTATTGGCGAACGTTGCATTGTGTAAAGTGATCACTCAAGCCAGCTCGTACAGATCATAAGCATCGGGCCACCCTGTAAAGACTTCCAAGCACGTTTCTCATACAACTAGCTTCGTCTCTGCGAGACTTTTATCTTGATTAATAATAACCCACTATTAACATTTAAAACATTAACTTTGTGGTCAGACATTTGAACAAAATGTTAGTTATGTTGTTATATGGTTTTATGGTATATAACCACCAAAAATTACTTTTTGTTTACTGGTTTCGAGACGTAACCCATTTCTTCGTCAGTACCACCACTACACAAGTATGTAAATATCACTATACACCACAACCATAGTATAATTTACACACCAACACCTTCAAAAAATACACATCATATTATAAATTTATCTTAATTAATAATAACTTACTGTTTCTTTAAATATAGCAAATTTATTTTGTGGTGACACAATTATAATTTATATAAATAATAATTACATAATTTGTATGCCAGGACAGAAGAGTGCGGCGCTCTATCCTCTCTGCCAACCCCCACGGGGAAACGGTGGTGTGTAAAAGTAAGTATGTCACAATATTTTCGACTCATAATATATTTAAAAATCTATCTAAAAAGTATCACAAACTAACTTCCATTTCAGTTACTTTGTACGATTTAGCAAACTATGAATAAATCAACCACTTTAATGCGTTGTATGGGAAATTTGAGAATAAAGAGGCAAAAACAAAATACAAAAAAGTAACCCATAAAAACCAAGTTTTTATTACACTCCTTTTCTTTGTAAAATATAACAACAATTAAAGACGAATTAAAACATATAACATAACACTAAACTTGCAGTAATTTAATATATTTCTAAAATGTCAGATGTTTTGAGCTTTGATAAGACACTTCATGCTTTGAAGATTAAATTCTAAAAACATTTGTAAGTCAATTTAAATTTTCGACATTCGTACTGAAGTACCTATTATGTATACCGACGGAGTAATTCAAATTTAGAAAATATTCCGCGACGTTATCGGACCGCCGTTGCTAATCAAACTTTTCTAATGATTCCAATTTGAAAAAGCCAATAAAATTTCTAAAAATCCCAAATTATACTATAATAATTATTTTTTTAAAGAAAATTTGATAGATCTTCTTGATTGTCGCCACGAGTCTACTTGCCATGTTTCAGCTCGATTGGATCACGGGAAAATGGTCAAAAATCGATCCAAAGGTTTTCTGACACGGGTTAATATAAAGGGAGTAAAAATTCCTCGCACCAGTCGAATTCTCAGGCACCAGCGTGTACAATGGACATATTATACGACAGCTCCTAATAGGAGTCCCGTGAAGCTAGACGCCATTGCCGTGAAGTTTCCTGCATTACCATTTTCTAAACATTTCTCGACACCCGTCCAGCTGTCAAATTCGCCTTAATAATACGGCAAAGGTTTTATTTCCTAACTGCGCGGTACTTATTTATATTATTCAGCAATAAAAAAGCGGTGTTTTCATATTCACAGCGTTTCCCAGCTGTATTGTGCACGTAATACACGCTTGGCGTACTGGCAAGTTTGCCCTATTCATCAGTGAAGGTCGAGCACACGTTAACCTTGAAAGTCATGCTCTTTAAATATGTACAGTAGTTTTAATATACTAGATGTAATCCGTCAAAATGAAGGTACATTTACATGTCGGTTCAAAAATAATAAGTGTTTAATTGTTCATAAAAAAAAGAATAAAAAGGAAGGAAACAAAGAAAAAAACAGGAAAAAAAGAAAAAACAAAAGAAGAAAAATGTTTTAATAATATATTTTTCATCTTTTGTACTCCAAGAATGTACAAAATATTGCCATCGGACATTAAAGGGTTAAAAGTCAAACATTCATTTAAACAGAAGTTAACAAAGTGGGTACTAAATGTAAGTAGACTTAAAAACGAAAGCAATGTATCAAATGTGACAGCCTAGATTCTAGTATGAATCGTTTTTGTGTGTATTATAATTCGAATACCTTCTCTAAATATGTTTTGATTTTATCTCTATCTGGAGTGAATTTGTTAAGTGCACTTTATAATTATTACACACTTATTATTAACTAAATTTCAAAAACAATACAGGTAGTTGCTTTAGAACAAACTAGTCTAGTTAAGAAACTACCTTTACCTTTTCTTTGTAAAAAATAATTTAGAATAAATAAAATAAAGATGTTACGGATGTTACACGAAGACGGACGGACGGATGGATGGACAATATCACAATTATTATAATCGGAATTGTCATAAGACTCTATTTTATATTAAACTCTAGAAATGGAAAGAATTACACAAAATCCGGGATTTTCCAGCACACACGTTTTAGAATCATTACAAATTACTGAAAAGTAAGTCGATCACATCCGAAAGCGCGCAAAAAGACGTTCCGTAAATAAAAAATAATAAAAATAAATAATAAACGTTCCACTCGCTGTTAAAGTAAGTTAAAGTAAATTACTATATTCAGTGGAAAATTTGTAATTGGCATAATTTTAAAAACCATTATTTCATATTTGTTAAGATTGTTGATTTTTATGTTAATTTTCCCCAAAATAAAATAAATAAATAAAAGGCGACATAGCCGCTACACGTAACAGTTCGGCGATTACGTAGAAACGAATACAAGCGAAAGCGGTGTCCTAATAAATACAGATGTTATGCAGTGAATAATTTCGATGACATACGTGCGAATGTTCTGGAAGACTTGTGTAAAGTAGCGAAAGGAAAAACTACATTTCAAAATGAAGACTACAACACACACACGTTCATCAGTTTGAAGACTACAAAGTGTACACTACAATTGTAGTAAAAACTACTTGAAGTGAAGTAATTGTAGTACTACGAAATGAAGTGAAGTAATGAAGTAATTGTAATATTAATGAAGTGAAGTAATGAAATGAAGTAATTGTAGTTCTAGTGAAGTAAATTTAAATGAAGTGAAGTATTTTTTTCCCAAATAAAAATTTGGCGAGCTAAAAAAAAAAAAGGTCTACGAGAAAAATATTTAAGATAAATGAGGATATTTTCTCAAAAGTAACATTTGGCGACCTAAACAAAAAAAAAAAGGTCGCCAGCCAGATTTCAGACCATGGGGGGGGGGGTTGTTACAGTTTCCAGAGATTTCTTCATTTATCTAAAGTATTAAAAGATATTTCTCATACTTTCGATAACATTGAAGTGTGTGTACTTTGTAGTGTTCGCTTTGAAATGAAGTGTACTATTTAAAGTTTATACTTTCAATAACTTTAGTGTTTGTAGTTTGTAGTGTGCACTACACTTCAAATCGTGCGAAGTGTGCACTTCGACGTAATGTAGTACTACATTGTAGTAGTGAGTACAGAGCGGACCCATCACTAGTATAAAGTGTTCCACAGATAAGTGATTTACGAAATTAGTATGAAATAAAGGACGGTTCTCCAGTTGGTTTCTTGTTCTTCCACTTGGTGACAACTAAAGAATCAATTGAATCTTTCGTGAATCATTTATTGCACACTTAGGCAATCTCGTGACAATGTTTTCATTCTCCCTAAACATTTCATTAATGTTACTGTCTTTAAACGTTTTTTTAAATAAAAATAGAGATGCGAACACGGAATACGTGTCGCATCAATATTTTTACTACTCTCAAACTAAGCCAAAAGTCTGTGCTATAAAAATGAAATCTAGGCAAGCATCATAACTACTACACCAACAAGCTACACAATTTTTAATGACAGGAAACAGGAATATTTATTCATAAAAGGGTTAACTATATGTATAATTAAAAATAAGGTTTACGAGAATGGGAACAGGGTGGCTTTATTTTACCACAATAATAAATATATATTCAAAATTCGATCCACGCAAATATAGCGTGAGACTGAGAGGTTGTGTGACTGCTCAGGATTCTATGCAACTGACCAAAATTAAAATGGTGTTCATTATAGTACGTATTTATATCAGAAGGGGGAATCTGTGTTTGGCACAAGGCTCGTAAAAAGTGTTTAAAAATTGAATGGGTGGTATTCAATATAATGAGTTAAATATGCCGAGAAAATAAAATGACATTGGGCAGGCCACATCGCTTGAAAATCGGACAATTGCTGGAAATGAATGCAGTCATCCAGTTGGTGCCTGAGGGAAAAGTAGAAACGCCATAAAACACGCTGGATTGACAAAATCACAAAATTCTGGCATGGCAATACATGTGTATGGCAATACATGGCAGTGGGGTAACATTAGATGAGAGAATATATGAAATAATTATGAAGACCTTCATTCCATGGTGGATAATGTCACATTTCGTTGGTGAAAGCGGGATGGTTTGCCGTAGTTAAAAGAAAGAGTACATATTCAGAATCCTAAAAAAATATTTCGCAAATTTTTAAGTGGATGATAACATTCAATATAAAAGATAGTTATATCGTGATGAGTGAGTGGGGGGACTTGGAAGGGCGATGGTGTCTATGTTTAGCACATGTTCCTAAAAAGTAACTGTGCAAAATTTTGTTTTAAGTTGTCGAAGGGTTTAAGTTTGAAAGTAAAACCGTAAGACAGTATATACAAACAAGATTATGAAATAAAGTAACTCATAAAAACCTTTTTTTTATTATACTCTTTCATTGTAAAATATAACAATTATTAAAGACGAATTAAAACATATAACATAACACTAAACTTACAGTAGTTTAATATATTTCTAAAATGTCAGCTGTTTTGAGCTTTGATAAGACACTTCATGCATTGAAGATTAAATTCTAAAAACATTTGTCAGTCAATTTAGATTTTCGATATTCGTAGTGAAGTACCTATTATGCATGACGACGGAGTAATTCAAATTTAGAAAATATTCCGCGACGTTATCGGGCCGCCGTAATCAAACTTTTCTAATGATTCCAATTTGAAAAAACCGATAAAATTTCTAAAATTCCGAAATCATACTATAATTATTTTTTTTTAACTAAAATTTGATAGATCTTCTTGATCGTCGCCACAAGTCTACTTGCCAAGTTTCAGCTCGATTGGATCACGGAAAAAGGGTCTAAAATCGGATCGTTTTTGTTGATGGCAAGCAAGCAGACGCCACGAGTTAATATAAAGGGAGTAATCAAGAAGAATGCTCGTTATGCAATAAAATAAGCCGGAATGATCTAAAACTCGAGCGGTTATAAATTATGCGAAAAACACGTACGAAGCAATGGTTAGTTTTGATAAGCAAGACTATAGAAAGCGAAACGGACCGAAAGCGATAACGACATGCAAGCGAGTGAGGTACCTACGTAGTATTCTCAATAGCGATTCAGTGATAAGAAACGGTGTAATACAGAGTTGTTCCACAGATGGGCAAAAATTCAGGCAGACGAATAAAAGGTGTTCCACAGACAAGTGAAAGATTCTCGAATGACTAGGGCAAAATTAATGAGTTACAGAAGTATTCTAGATACGTTTGTGTTCAGGGACTTTTTGTAAATAGTAAAAGTTTTATTGACTTTAAAAGATTCATTTGTCTCCTGTTGCCTTGATCCTAATACCACAGAAATCTTGGATACTATTTAGATGCATAAAGAAATTATCGATTCATCAGAAGAAATTAAGAGCTACATAATAATTGCAATTTGTGTGTTGATCCTTTGGCATTTTGATTTTGAAAATCTGGTGCATTTGAACCGTCTCGCTGTTGAATATAATATGAATGCAGATCGCCGCTTGAACGGCGAAGTTGCATCCGTAATGCACTTCCGGGGGCTATTCCAACTGCACTTAAAAACAGCACTTGGCTTTAAGGAACACGCTGCCGTGGACCGCGATGTGCATTGCCAATCGGACCCGGGGGACTTACGAATAATCTCAGTAGCAAACTTCTTTAATAACCATGTCCAGTGTCCAATAATGATCAATTATTAGTGTCCAAGATGCCGGGAGCAAATAAAACTGTGTCCAAGAGACACAATGTTACGGTATACACTTTTATATTTACAGCTTTATAGTTTGACATAATAAATATGTAACTTAAACACACCAGCAAATACTGCATCTTCATCGGAATCGTCAAACTATGACGAAGTGTTCGTCCGTCTCGAAGAAAAAATTGAATATCGAAACAGGTTGACGTTAAAAATGTGGTTTATACAAATTTCGACAAGTTTTGAAATTAATATTGTCACATATCGTGGCTGCGGAAGGAATTAATGAAAAAGCTAGAATTTAATAACGAATTTATAAATTACTGATTAATTGATTAAACAAACGTACAAAGTCATTAGCACCATTCAACTTAACGCTATTATTTAAATTAAACTATTTCGTAAATTTATCACTCGTAAATAGACACTAAAATCGCTTTATTACTATATTCACTAGAACATTCCATCCAATTTCCGCATATTATTCGCTCCGATTAATTTCGCTACGTTAGCACTTTCCAGATCACTCGCTGTCGAATTACCACTCGCTTGGCCTCCCTGGCCCGAAGGGCTGCCTTCGCCTCTATTATCGCTGTCAAGCGTGCTAAAAACAACAACCCTTAATCCCTTGTGCGGTCCTATTTATATTGGCTAATGCTGATATCGAGTCCAGGCGATCCTAGTGCTTACGAGAAATAGATGTTTCTCGATGCTTCCCGAAAGTCGTAGATTACGCTAGGCCGTATAGTATTGTAATCATTTCGAACAACTGTCACTTGATATGAGTGCTTAATTGCTTTTTAGCCTCGTTACGATATATTTATATTATTGATGGATTTGACATTAGCATACTTCTTCTTTTCGTATATGACGTCGACGTATGGACATTTGGTATCATTTTGACTACGAGAATTTTGTTCACAGGAGACTGGCCAGACCACTGTCTCAGGATCATCAAGCCATGATTTTCTCCTTTTTCCAGGGCCCGACTTCCGGTAATCTTTCCCTGAATTATGAGATGCAAGATCTCATACTTCTATATTGAAGATTTCGGATTTTATTGCTTTAATAACTTATTTTTCTTTATTTTGTGGGGTTACCTCACACACAGCCACTGTCCCGAGCAGACCATCAACGCATACAGCCGCGGATTCGTCAGAAGTTCACCCAGCAACACGAGGACGGCGAGGTCTTCGCCCCAGTACTACACTGTCGCAGGCGGGCACGGGGCCCGAGTGACATCAGCGGGAAGCAGCGAAGGTGACGAATCCTCCATGCACACGCGTGACAGGTCGTACACCCTCGGATGAGTAGGAATTCTTTGTTCACAAATAATATAAAAAGCGGCCAAAGTGCCAAAAGAGTTGGTGAAATTAATAAATAGCAAATTATAACCCAAGTAAATGAATGAAATCGTTTTTTTATGAAATCTCTATCTTATCTAACCAAAATGTGTTTTCACATTAAAAAACTACTATGGTGTGCACCAGATACACAAATTTTCTGCTTGATAGAGAAACGAATACAAGCTATGAAAATGGTAATTGTTTGACAACAGAACAAAAGAATTAATTTACTTCGCATTTGGAACTAATTAGATATTCACCAAAACGGGCCTGCCGCTAGCATTAAAATCAATTAGCTCCAACGTAAAATTTTAATTAGTGGAATTTCCCGGCAACTTTTTCCAATTCTGAAAATCCCACGGCATTTAAGGAAAAATCGTTGATTGGTTCATACAGTAAATTTTAATTTCTTGATATTTTCTATCGCTGTTAGTCCACGCGAAGGTTGATAAAAAGATATTGAATATTCAAACTTTATTTATTTATTTTGTAGGCATAATCGCAAGTATATAAAAGGCAATATTTTTAACAGAGTGTTAGTTCAATTGGTTTAAACCACTACCAGATTTTAGGTCTACCGGTTTCGAGACCTTTGTCAGGACCAACACTACACTACTAGGTTCACAACACTATACACCACAATCATAGTACTGTTGACCTTTCACCAATATTTATCACATGCGTGTTAATATTGTCAAAGTGTAGCATGCACTTACTTTCCTACAGAATGATCAGGAATCTACGAGGTAGAGGAAGTGAGAGGGGGCTGGGTCTAAAGTGGGTGTTACCAAATAAATATCTTTGTATATATCTAAGCAATATCTTTGTTTCGTGATCGCAAAACTCACGCCATTGGTCCGATTGCTGCTTGAGATGTTTGCACCAATCATGGGCTAGGTATTGACAGCTATTCGAAATATATACCAGTCTAAAAGGACGCACCTTCAGTTCATTTTTTATTTGTTAGAGACCGACGTCCGCGGAAGACAATTTATAGTGGATGAGATTAATATCAGCAATAATAAGTGCCATTCCAACTATGTGATAACTTACAATTGCTATGTGTATTTCAAGTATCCAGACTATGTGCTTTCACGGCAGAAGTTAAGAAAATTGTATTTTTATCTTTTGACTTAGTTAAGCTATGCGAAACTGTTGTCACCCAAAGAACGTCAAATCCGTATCCATCATGAGATAAATCTTAGAGATTTTTTCGGATAAATCTTTATAATACGTAACTGGTTTTGAAATGGAAGCAAACTCAGAGATGCGCAGAGACAAAAATAAAATGCACATGTATATTGTTCGATTTAACAGTGAGGCTCGACATATCTGTACAAGCATTACGTAAAACCATGAATTTCTACAACTAATATTCTGAAGGGTTAGACAAACATAAGGCATAACATTGTTGCGTTGACGTGTTCCGCAATACTTGCTGCTTACGAAGTATAAATTCAATTAACAAATCGAACATATAAAGTCAGTAGTTATATTTAATGTTTGATGTACAAAAATAGTGAAGTAACTTGCAAGACGGCAAATTTCTGAGATGGACCATCAAAATCGAAAAATTTTTCCGAAAAATCTCATAGGAGCAAAATCCTCATCTCAAAGATTGTTTCGGGTCGAATATATCTCAAAAATTTTCTCCGTCAAAGAGATTACATTTTACCTCCCGAAGTAAACTTGTAGTATAAAACACCTATATCTGCTAAAATATATAAGACAAGATAAAAATAAAGAAAATATGAACTCCCAGATTTCTGAAGGGAGAATAAAAAAGGCGTTGGAAGACCTCAAAAGAGATGGGCTGACGATATTGCCGGGTATTGTGGGGTAAGAAATGGCTGCAACAAGCAAACAAAGGGAAGGATGGAAGGGTATGGAAGATGCCTATATCACAACGAGAAGAAAAAAGAAGAAAAATCATTCATTTAAAGAAATATTCTAAATAACATTATATTTGGCTCAATTAACGATATTAACTCACGAAGAAGTTATAACGAGAGGCTGCTCTTTATACTGTACAATAGCGCCAACATGGTCCATGGGGCTTCCATCCACCAGGGCAGTCCATCGTAGTGGATAGAATTTACCGGTTAAGTCATGGAAGACCAGGAACCAGAAAAATATGCAGCGACCCCGTGGGAAGTAAAATACAAGGAAGACCGAACATGAACTGGCTGGATGGCTTCGAAACGAACTTCACCACCGCAGCAGCCACGTTGGATAGAAAGATTGAGAAGAATTTTACTGGCAGCCATAATCCACTTCACGCTCGTAGATACAACAAATTTTAAACGATGTTTTTGTTTGAAACTTATCGACGATATACATTGGACGAATTTATATTATGTTCCCCCCGTCTTCCCTTCTCCACCGACTGATTGGTAGCAGTCAATGGGCGACAATGCGTCGAAGCCATTATGCGGCCGTTATTAAAACTTGGAGGCACCGTGAGTCTTATTGTGTCTACCTTTGGCAAAAGTGATAAATTCCATACAATTCACTGGCATTCTGGAGGTGATTCGAGAGACCCAAGAGAAAGTGGAATTCAATGAATTCGAACGTTTCTGTGTTTTTGGCACTTAGTTGCGAACGCAACAGATGTCTTTGACAATAATACATTAAAAAATCAAAATTTTGTGTCCAATTTTTTACTGTCAATTCTTTGTATACCACCTACATATTATATTATTATTGTTACTATTATATTATATTATTATATTCTCAAATATTACCTAATTTTGTCAATTTCGCGTATTTAATTGATGCTGTTAATTTTCGTATACAAACCCGATTGTGTTCATTTGGGTACACCCTGAAAATTTGCTCTGTACAACCCGCTATTCTCATGTACAACTTAATGTTGTTAATTCTCTGTGTTTAACCTAATGATGTAGATTCTAGTAATGGCATGTTTTGTTCGGTTGATTAACTATTGTTCGTCGTATCATTTATTCGAGTGTTTCAATCGTTCATTTTTAAATCATCAAAAACTATATTTGAAGAGGGAGTGGGATTTAGATCGATAATTTGTCCGTTAAAAATCATCACTGATTGGGGGGAGGTGTGTCAGGCATGATTTTTATTTGTTCATTTTTCCACGAAAAAGGGATTGGGGTTAGGGTCAGTCATTTTTATCCATTTATTTGTCCACTAGCGGCGAGTAAAACTATTCATTTTCATTCATTTAATATTTTTACAACACATGAAAAAACGATCAACAAAACTGAATTGCAATATTAATTAACTGAATTATTAAAGTTAATATACTAATTAAAATAGTTTCTTTAAATTCCATACCGTTGAAATTCCAAATGTATTTACGACTACTGAACTAATGAACGGTTATTTTTGAAATTGAAATGAACACGAACATGAACTGAAGAAAGCAGTTCATTCATAAATGACCTATTTCTAGTAGATCCTCTACGTAGAATACAAACTTTTGAGGTATATTTTATAATATGTACTACCTAATGAAACTTGTTGGTCTTGTGGTTAGGATTCTCGCCTCGTGATTTAAACGTCGCGGGTTCGAACCTCACTCCGATCCAGTAAGCTAGTCTTCTTTCATAGCACAAGCGTTCAGATTAGTTTGAAAATAGAAAGAATATTGGTGTGATACATACCTATTCGATGTTCGCATCTTTATTTAAAAAAAAAGAAACCCATAAAAACCAAGTTTTTACAATAATCCCTTTCTCATTTTCGGGTTTCGTGTCTACCATATGCGTCGGAATCTCCATACAACTTACTGAGTTATATGAAAAAACCATTAAAAATTTGAAAAATTCAAAATTATACTATATTTTTTTTTAACGAAAATTTTATAGATCTTCTTGATCGTCGCCACGAGTCTACTTGCAAAGTTTCAGCTCGATTGAATCACGGGAAAAGGGTTGAAAATCGATTCAAAGTTTTTTCGTCAGATAAGCAGACAAGACGACAAGTAGACAAGCAGACGCTACGAGTTAAAAGAAAGGGAGTAAAAATTTTCTTTGTACAAAACTAATATTATTAAGTATTTGTACACAACCCGAATTCTCTGCGTACCATCAACTGTGTGTATACTTGTCTTAAATCTAGAAATATTGATCGTGCGCATTCGCATTCCGGGTACCGCGGGTACATTGCTTTATAATATGTTTCTCTCTTCTGACGCAAGCGCTTCTCGCGTGCTGTAAGGGAATAAAAATAAAATATACAAAGAAGTGTAATTAAAATTCCGGGCCGAGCACATTTATATAGTTTCTGACGCACAGCGCCTTTGAATGCACCCCTGAGGTTGTATTACTCTTTTTTCATTAAAATGAATACACGACCAGAACATTATTTTTCTTTTATATTACGCCGCAGCTACACCCAGGTCCAGGGCGAGAAGGGCGCAGCAAATATTACAATTTATACAGGAGAGTTGTTTAATAAGTACCCATATTTATGGCGCCACTGATGAAAAAACTTTTCAAAGACGTCTGTCAAAATTAGGTGTAGAAAGAGGGCAACTTTGTGTTTTTTTTTCAACATGGTAAAAGAGCAGTATCTATCAATTATTCGATTCTATTTTTTGATTGAAAGAAAGTGTGCGGAAATCAAAGTGATGTTTCATTATATTTAAAATTACCATGCACCTTCGATGACTACTATTGGGCATTGAAATTGTAAATTTTTTTGATGAAGAACGCACAAGTCGTTCGGTAGAGCTGACAATAGAGAATTTGATCAAATTCCTGATATCGTATAAGCCATTTTGCAAGGTGAAGATGAGAAAAAATTTGACTTTACAAACATCTCAAAATATCCTTCTCGAAAAATTAGGCATTAGAAACTATCGACAAAATGGGTTTGCTTACAGTGGAACAAAAACGAAATCGCATTTTTCGAATTTGTTTAAGCGTATTCCGAAAGAGTTTCTGCAGTATTTAGTAATCGTCTAAAAAAAATTGATCCATCTTTACACACAAGAAATGAAAGAAAAAGAAAAAAGTCAAAACAATGAACTTCACTTTCGAACCTGCTCCAAAAAGGCCCAAATTCGATTCCATCAGCCAGAAAGGGCAGGGACACCGTTTTTTGGGATTCGATTCATGAAAAAAGGCTTTGCGGAAAGCAGACAACTTTTTTGTTTAAATTCGACAAATTATATTTTCGGATGACTTAAAAATATTGGAATATTACTGGACTAAGTGTATTGATCTGAAAAAGACCACCTATGTTTTTAAATAATATTAAACCTCAATTTTAAAAATAATGCATGGGAGACATCTTTAACGCTAGGCGCTGACAATTAGCTTCGGAGTGGAGAAGTGTAATTATTGTGAAATGACGAAGTGACTAGAGCAAAACTACACTCAACCAACAAAATCATCAGTGTGATTAACCAAGTACGCATTTGGTCATTCGGTCGTACGGGATCATCACATTACAGTCCGAGAACTTGCAAAGAAGGTGGTAAGCATTGCATTGGAGCATGCAATGCTTACAATTTTTTACCGAGGTTTAAGGTATGAAGACAATGTTCGCACAATTCATTCGGAAGCTGCTAAAGATGGAACAAAAGCAACTCCATTTGGAAATCGCACATGTTAAGCGCGGGAATTGCTAGGCAATGTAAACGGTGACCACAACTTCCTGAACAACGTGATCACTGATGATTTATGGGTTTATGGATACTATCCAGAAACAGAGAAGTGATCTTGCAATGGAAATTTGGCGGGTAATATGTGCTGGTATTTGGGTGAAGAAACCCACTCGTTCAAATATATCCTCTCGTGTGGGCATGTGTAGTATGTGTGACATGAATCAGCAGAGGCAGGAATGAGTGAATGTATACAGGGCGCAAATGACACTCACAGTTAACTGTGGGTCTTTATTGAGACAATTTACAGAGGGTGTTGCTTACAGGAAAATCATTTCAGGTTAGACTCGCGACGACTCTGGACCACCATAAAAGTATTCATTACCCCTGAATCATCAGCAACAATGTTAAGTTTCTTTGTCAGTTTTCTTATTTCTTACTTTGACTGCCATAGGTAGTGCATCATGCACTACACAGTACAACCATTATCAAGGAGTACTACTAAGAGGTCTTCATCGCCTGCATGATGCTGTGCGATGCAAATGAGTAGATATATGGAGAGCAATAAGTTAAGGCTTTACACTCTCCCGCGACATCGCTCTGTGTGATTTTTGGCTGTTCTCTAAGTTAAAAATGCCACTAAAAGGAACTCGATTTGAATTAAGAGAAGATAAAAATATTTCCAATAATGGCGGGACCGCTGAAAGAAGTGTGATTACCAAGGAAACAACCTTAAAGTACATTAGGATAAGTATAATGTGTATGAATTTTCCTGCCGACCTAAGGTTTGATATTTTTTGGTGTTATGGTTATTTATATTTGAAGTAGATGTAATACCCCGCATGGTAGCAGGGAGGTTATAAAAAAAAGAATTATAGAAGAGCAGAATCGTGAGGGTAAGCAAATCAACCGGACACTTGCCTTTGGGTGTGATTCCGCTGGCAGCCAGCCAAGTGCGTCGTATTTTTAAAGCACTAGCGCTTTTACCAAGTGTTCAGTACAAAAGAAAACGATTTTTGCTGTCGAAGTCATTGAGAGGAAATTTGTGTTATCTGGAACAACGGAATATTCTAAGAGTATATCGATTTGTGTCGACGATGTAAGTACCCAGCTCAAGTTTGCCCTTAACATATGTTCAGCATGTGTTTTTCATTATATCGGTTATCCCAGAATAACTTAATCGTGAAGATTTTTTTCAAAACGTTGGTTATTTGCAACTGCCGCTTACTACTAAACAAGTTCTTTATGTGTACCTATATTATTTATAGACCTATCTCCGGTTAACTATATTTTTCTTTGGACTGAAGCCAGATCTGTCGGATCTCGACTATTGAGTGCGATCTTGCTCCAAATATAAGAAACACAATATATTAATCAACTTTTTAATTAACAGTGTTAAGGACATAACTTTACGTTAGTCGCTTAAGCCTCAGATGTTCCAGCACGTCTTGATCATCCCTGTTCCCATCTTAATAAGGGAGTCCGCCCCGAGCCCGCGATCATCCCTTAAGGTCGGCATTAATGCCGGGGCTGTAAAACTCAGGCGTGAGCGAGCTTAGCAGTTTCCGAATGTTAATAATTCACCAGTAAGCCCCCTGGCGGGAGGTCCTCCTTAAGCACCCCGAGACGTTCTGTGGATAATGCACCCTTAACATTAATCTTTAATGTTTATTAATAAAGAGACATTCCGTTCCGGTTTATTACTTAAACCATATCTCGCAATATAAATAGACACTCGTTTCATTTTATTTAATTAAAAAAATTAATGAAACAGTGTTATGCATTTAATAACCACAGTACCCCTGTGGCGTGAAAAAACACTGGATTTTAGTACACGTTGTGTTATTATTATTATTTTTTAAATAGAGATGCGAACACGGAATTCGTGTCACATCAATATTCTTACTATTTTCAAATTAAGCTAAACGCTTGTGCCATAAAAATAGGACTAACTTGCTTGTCTGGAGTGAGATTTGACCTGCGACTTTTGGATCACTAGGCGAGAGTCCTAACCACAAGGCCAATAAGCTTCTCACATTTTATCACAACTGTAGTTTCAAGACTAGCAATCCTTCTCATCATCTTTTGCAGTCATAAATTAAAATTCTCCACTCGGAACCTAGTACAGAGTTGTTGATAATGAATATCTATAAAAAATTTTGGAAAAACCAATGAATAACATCATGTTCCCTAACACTCCACCAGTGCTATCTTTATTTTGATTTACAGCTAAAAACAGAAAGACACTCGACAAAACATTTTCGGTAACGAATTTTTCGCTTTCCGAAATTATGTTGCATTTTAAATATAATTTCATTGTATTCAAAGATTTGAATGAAGATACATTCAAAATGAATGAATGAACTTGAATGCACAGTTGAAGAAAATACAAAGAATGGCGATTTCGCTCACCGCATGCAGTACCGCTCATTCATCCACGGGTCTACACTTCTCACCAGTGTTCTTCACAGGTCGAGGATCTTGCCAAATAAAATCGACCTACCTATGCTGCATTTCACCTCCTTCTTAAGGAACAACTATTATTGTACTATCAAATGAATCTAGTAAAATGGTGGCCCTCTTAACCCAGTGGGCATGCTACTGGCTTCTCGCACCGAGGCTTCCGCGTTTGATTAGTTAATCTATGTGATTTACTGAAACCTGGGTGTTGTAGTGATGAGTTTTATTTCAGTAATTGTGTTTCATAGTTTGTTGTTACGTAAATAAAGAAATTAAGCTTTGTTTTTAACCTGTAAAATAAATGTGAATTAATTTCTTTTCACTTCCTTATCTTTTACTTCTGACAATCTGCGTTAATTTTTCATCTATTTTTTTATCCTTTATATTATTTGAGTAGCTTGTTGGTCTTGTAGTTAGAACTCTCGGCTCGTGATCCAAAGGTCGGGGATTCGAATCTCACTCCAGACCAGCAAGTTAATCCTATTTTTATAGCAGAAGTATTTAGCTTAGTTTGAAAATAGTAAGAATATTGATGTCTCACGTATTCCGTGTTCACATCCCTATTTTTGTTATCTTGCCCTTTTCTTCAAATTGTCCTCAAATGTGTTATCTGACCATCTCATCTTGAGTTAGGCTCACAAGACGTCATTAACTTGACCAAGTAAGTTCCCAGTTAAGAACGAACCGAAGCCTTCTTGTACATTTAACCAGATCTCTATTAAAATCACTCCCATTACTGGCTGAATTTAAGCTAAGTTTATTGAGACAATAGTCGCCGAGTGAAACACTTTGTCGGGAAACTGTGTGAACGTCGAAAGCTTAAATCATAAAATTAAACTAAAATCGTACTCAAGACGAAATCCCGTAATTCCGCTGGATAAACTAAAGACAACTTTGGACCAACTATTACATTGGAATAATCGCTAAAAGTAATATCATCTTATCGCCCATAATACCGGCGCTCATCCGTGTGCCATCTAAAAGAGAATATCTTAAAATAATATGTTAGAGAATCGGTAGAACAATCATATATTTACTCCCTTTATATTAGGTCCTTACATATGAAATTGGCGTTTTACCGTACTGGCAAATTTGATCTCAAATATCTTCTCTTTGGTTAGGAATTCCAAATCCAAATTTATACAGCTATTTACTCATGTATTTGTGTTTTGAAAATTATAATTCATTTGTTTTTTCCTCAATTGTTTTTTTCTTTGCGTCACTCAGTTTACAAAATGAAAAACTTGAAATATCGCGTTATTTACGAGTACGAGTTCCACCGTGGCACCAGTGCTGCAGAAACTGCTCGAAGGATTGATGATATGTACGGCGACGGTGCCGCAAAAGAAAACACAGTGCGTTTTTAGTTCCAACGTTTTCGTTCTGGAAATTTCGACCTGCAGAACAAGCCCCATGGACGGCCGGAGACCAAAGTGGATAATGAAGAATTGAAGGCTATTGTGGAAGCGGATCCATCGCAAACCACATCCGAGTTAGCTGCAGGCTGCGGTGTTAGTGATAAAACTGTTTGAATCCACTTAAAGCAAATTGGTAAGGTGAAAAAGCTTGAAAGGTGGGTACCTCACGAATTGAGTGAAGCAAATCAACAAACGCGCGTTGACTGCTGCGTTGCATTACTCAACCGGCACAATAATGAAGGGATTTTAAATCGAATCATTACCTGTGAAGAAAAGTGGATCCTGTACGATAATCGGAAGCGCTCATCGCAATGGCTGAACCCTGCCGAACCAGCCAAACCATGCCCCAAGCGAAAATTAACTCCAAAAAAGTTACTTGTGAGCGTTTGGTGGACTAGTGCTGGTGTCGTTCACTACAGCTTTCTTAAATCTGGCCAGATGTGGCAGATGTCTATTGTCAGCAACTGCAAACCATGATGGAAAAGCTAGCTGCTAAACAACCGAGGCTGGTTAATCGCTCTAGGCCACTGCTGCTTCATGATAACGCTAGACCACACACTGCACAACAGACGGCTACCAAATTAGAGGAGCTTCAATCGGAATGTCTAAGACATCCACCGTACTCTCCGGACCTTGCCCCAACAGATTACAATTTTTTTCGAAATTTGGATAACTTCTTGCAAAGGAAAAAATTCAACTCCGATGGGGCAGTCCAAACCGCCTTCGAAGAGTTTATTGATTCCCGTCCGAATGGTTTTTTTAGTAAAGGGATCGATGAACTACCTATGAGATGGCAAAAGTGCATAGATATCAATGGTACATACTTTGATTAAATAAATATATTATAATAAAAAAAATCGGCTTTATGTTCTTCCCATACTAAACGCCAATTTCATATGTAAGGACCTAATATTAACTCTTGGCGTCTGCTTGCTTGCTTGCCGGCTTGCCGTCGAAAAAACTTTGGATCGATTTTTGACCGTTTTTCCGTGATCCAACTGAGTTGAAACTTTGCAAGCAGATTTGTGGAAACCATCAAGAAGGTCTATCAAATTTTCGTTAAAAAATAGTAATAATTATAGTATAATTTTGGATTTTTTACATTTTAAATAGTTTTTTCAAATTGGAATCATTACAAAACTTTGATTACTAGCAACGGCGGCCAGATAACGTCGCGGAATATTTTCTAAATTTGAATTACTCCGTCGGTATACATAATAGGTACTTCACTTCGAATTTTTAAAATCTAAATTGACTGACAAATGTTTTTAGAATTTAATCTTCAAAGCATGAAGTGTCTTATCAAAGATCAAAACCTCTGACATTTTAGAAATATATTAAATTACTGTAAGTTTAGTGTTATGTTATATTTTTTAATTCGTCTTTAATTGTTGTTATATTTTACAAAGAAAGGGAGTGTAATAAAAACTTGGTTTTTATGGGTTACTTTTTTACTGTAGTAATAACGGTTTTAAATAACTTTCAGTGTAACTGAACGCATCCCTGGTACCTACAAGTACATAGCCATTATCTTTCTATCTCACTTAAACCACCTAGATCAATAATTTAATTTGTTCCTAGCTCCAATAAACCAATTTAATATTGAGTTTAAATATAATTAGTATAAATCGCCAATTTGCGATTCTATTTTAATTATCCTTACTGTTTTTTTTCACTCACATTAATCATTGTACGCTTAGTGATATACCAACACGAAAACTGCTAATATAAAGCTGACGTTGAAGGCAGACTTGTATTCATAAACATATTTTCTTTTTACTCCCTCTCTTTTAACTCGTAGTGTCTACTTGCTTGTCTGTCGAAAAAACTTTGGATCGATTTTTAACCTTTTTTCCGTGATCCAGTCGAGCTGAAACTTTGCAGGCAGACTCGTGGCGACGATAAAAATGATCTTACCAATTTTTGTTTAAAAAAATTAATAATTAGATATAGTATAATTTTGGATTTATCGAAATTTTTTATTACTCCCTTTCGTAGCGTCGCCTGACTCAAGCCAACGCGTGGGGTAAGTGCCAAACCTGTTTCAACTATTAAATGAGAAAGAGAGTATAATAAAAACTTGGTTTTTATGGGTTAGTTTTTTTCTGGCACGAAATCACTCCTCTAAGGATTGTCATAATACCCGTCTTCTCAATCTTTCTGTGTGACTCTAATACATGCACACTGAGAGAACAAGAATGCAGAGAGATAGATGAATTAAAAATGTGCTGACGGCAATACTGCTGATATATATCTTATACATCAAACAGCTTCATTCTACAAGAAACAAACATTGAGCAAATGAATATATAAATATTATGAGAAAAAGTAAACAAAAATTAAACGTGAAATCAACTGCTCGCTTCAGGAATGGTCCAGATCAAAATAGAGAGCGCTGGATCATTTCGGCTATGGCAGTGTTTCCCAAACTATGGGTCGCGACCCACTGGTGGGTCGCAGTCACAACACCGCGCAGCACGTCTCTTCCGGGTCGTATCGTGTTATTATAGATAATGAAATGCATCCAGATATCAATGTAGTGTCTGCACTTTTCACTCATTTAACAGAGTTGAAAAATAACTTCAACGCCAACTTCGAAGAAGAGATGAAAAAGTTCAACAGAATAAACTGGATTTAAAATCCATTTCAAGACAACATAACGACTGAAATTTCAACAAAAGCAAGTGAAGAGCTTATTGATTTATGAGAAGATACATCGCTGAAAAATAATTTTAATCGCAAGAAATTAGCATAATTCTGGCTTTCAGTTGCTGACACTTATCCTAGCTTGTTTGACGAAGCGATGAAAGTCCTCCTCCCCTTCACTATCTCATGTGAAGTGGAATTTTCTTCCATGGTTTCTATTAAGACTAAATACAGAAATTAGACGTATCAAATTCACTGCGATTCAAAGTGACTAAAATTGAAGTCATCGCTAGTGCTGTTATAAAAAAAAAGGCAACAAACCACCCATAAAATATAACATATTAAAATTTTTCGTAATTACAATCGCAATTACACGACATAATACTCCAGAAAGAAAAGAAAAACAAACTAGAAAATTATGAACGGCCGTAAAAGCCTAGGAACATTCATAGCGAATATTCTGTTTTTCGAGGACTGCAAAAATATCCCAACGCAATAGTTACTGTTTATATATTACACAAAAATTTATCGCTGTCCTTATTATCATAATTCATATCACATATCCTTTTATGTGTTTTTGAGAAGACTCAATGTAAGAAAAAAGATTACTGAATGTTTTTCCGGCTTCCCAGAAACCCGTGACCCAACGTGAACAGAATGATCTGACACTGGACACTCAATCACTGACTTAATCAATCAGGGAGTTGGCTAATTACCTGGGAAAACATTACTTGTACGGAATGCTATAATTTGATTGCCTCTGATCTCCACGTGTGAGGAAATACTGATATAGATATGATGAATAATAATCCGAGTTCATGTAAATTTATAAATATTAAAGGCATATCAATAGAATTGAATATAATCGTACAGTTTTGCATTCATAACGTAGCTTAGAATGCATTTGTACTCAGCTTTCAGATGCATTCCCGATAAAGCTATTTAATAACACTCCAGTGCACTAAACGCCCTGGGAATAGATTTTCAAAAGGTGGGCACAAATAACTTAATATTAATTTAACAGCAGATAAGATGAAACAAAACACAATTTATTGCTGCAATTAACACGGAAAATTGAATACTTATTTGAATATCCAAATGAAATATGTATTTCTATGCTTGATTTAGATTTTTTTGTAAGAATGTTTTTAGGTTTCAATGGCCGCTCAGAATCTTCTGGTTTATGTGTTTTGAGGTATTATACCGTGTTTTTACGACTTTTCTCGCCGATGTTACGGATCTCATCGCAGAGTCCGTCACCAGGGCTGATGTCACATCATGACCCCACATCAATTCTGATAATGGACCCTGCAATGGGACCCAAAAAGTTGCCCAGAAAGGTCATTAAAAAGCGGCATAATACCACAGATGACACAAACCAGCAGACTTTTGTAGCCGCCACCTAAAATCCTAGCTTAGCAAATGATTATGCTTCCATATTAATTGTGTGGGGGAGCATGTGTTCCCTTCTTTCGTCTGTAGTTCCCTGGTGTGGGAATAAAGGGCTCAATCAAGTGAATATGAATTTATTTACTTGATAAAATAATAACAAGTTATACAGAATTACAATTATAAAGACAATAATAAAGACTCGACGGAACTCGGTAGTTGAGAAACTAACCTGCCCATACAGGGCATTGACTATTTTTATATGTTTTGGGAACAAAGAACTCTCTTGAAATCTGGCTGTACGCGTATTGGATGTCCGCTGACGGTGCTCCGGGCATCAACTTGTGTCGATGGCTCATGTACACTGCTGTGCCTCTGTTTCGTCTACGTTGCAAATTCCGGCGACCGTCTTATGCGTGCCTCTTGGTTTAACCTGCTGTTTGCTCCAGAAGTCGCAGTTATACCATATGCCTCTTGTATCGCGCGTCACTGAAGGTCGCGCGTTGCTTACCATGTATATGTTGATGGTCTGCTCAGGGCCATGGCTGTGTACGGGATAATTCCCATAGTTACATGGACAGAATTAGAAACGAAGATATTCTTATCTGTTGAGTAAAAAATATCGCACGTACTGCAAAGACTCTTCTTTTTAAAGAAGAATTTTCTAGGGATATATCGCCGATGTCGAAAGTAAAGAAATGCAGGATGTAGATAAGATTAAAACCGAACGATGAAGTGACTTCCACGCTCCGGGCTTACCATATTTAGTAAACACATGAATACAAACCAGACCTTTAGTTTCATATCGGTCAAAGGGAGAGAATGCTTTGGCAATTGGCCCCAAATGCAGTGCCTGGCCAATTACGATTCTGACAGGTTTGATAAAAGATGGGTTTAAATACGACAAAGTTCGGTAATACCGAATCAGAGCCACCATTCATACTAAACGATATTTATATTACGAGCTCTTTTCTTATATGTTAATTGTAATAAGTGTTGGAGTTATTAGAGCTGATGTACTTATAGCTGCAGAATAGGTGATCTATCTGGATGCAGAAAGAAAGGATGCAGATCAAGAGTATCGTAAAATTTAAAGAATTGGAAGGGGTCCTTTTTAGGTCCACCAACTCGTTGCATTCAGCCTGGCAACAAAATAAAAAAGTCTTTTTAAGGCCCACGCACAGCGTAGCCTTGAAAGTTACCGAGTTTAACGGCCAAAAAACTACGATATTTTTCATTAAAAGTCTATAATGGCAGATTTAGAAAAAGTTGATGTTTAAACTCAGGAATATTTTAGACACAGATATTTATATTTAAATCGGTCTAAACTTCTGACCTGGCTGGCCCAATTTTCCAATTTTGGAACAACTGAACTAATTTAAGATAAATTTGTCTTAACCGCATTGTATAAAAGCAATTTAAAATCACTGATGCAACGTTGAAATGCAGACATGCTGCTGTTTCAAGGGGGTTTAATATAAATAGATGCGCTTTCCTTATTTTATTTTGATCATATCATAAGCCATTCGGAGAATACAATTAAAACAGCGAATACTCAATCACTAATAAACGACGGGCTGCTTATCCTGTTCTAGATGATTTTGTAGCAAAAATACCTGAAGAGAGGTTGGGAAATCTGACATGAACCTGAAGAGGATTTTAAACCACTAGAAGTAAGAAGTAAGTTGTTTAGAATATTTTAACATAACATAACATAACATGTTAAGAATATTTTTTTACAGTGGGGTCTATTTTTACTAGTTATCTTGATACCCGAGTTGTGACTTCTTCATGTTATTGAAAAATCTTTATCGCTTTTCTCTTTAGTTTGGAGAACAGGATGAACAGGATTGCCTACAACATTCCTGCTCTGATGATAGGTTATCATTCTTCCCGGATCGATAACCTTTTGCGCAATGAAAGAAATGTCAAACTCTTCAGAGAGTTTATCGAAGTGTGGGTCTCTCGCTGGGTGATGTTGGGAGAACCGGCCAACTAAGGGACTGCAGAGTGATCTGTACTACTTCCCGGTCAACGTGTGTGACGTCTCTTTCTCTTCTTTTGGTGGATATTGCTGATTACTATTGCTATCTCGATACAAGTGCGTTGTGTCGAAATACACAAGTTCTTGCTGTTAAGTCAATAATAATAAGTTTTTTCTATTAGGGTACACAAGAGAGAGTGAATGCCAAATTTAATAATAATATAATTCTGGCGTCTATTATACGATAAGCTGTCTATTGACTGAAGTTTTGACTGTACTTAAGGGGGAAATGAGTCTATATTGCACGCATGAAGTTTCAACTTCTAGGGAGAATATAATTGCAGAATTGGACATGCATGATTATCGTTATGTTCCAAACTATGGCCTAAGTGACAGAAATTTCAGACTCTTGTACCAGATTTATGTAATTGTGTGTAACTTTGAGCATTACATTGAGCGAAATGATCACTTAAGCCACCCCATTTCAGGTCGTAAGCCTTGTAAATTCCCATAAAAATATTCCATACACACTTTCCCATCTAAACAGTTTCGTCTCTGTAAAACATTTATAATTTATCTTAAGTAATGATTATCCCTCTGGAGACAAAATACAGTAATAGTTTTCATAAAAAAAAATTTTTTTCTTCTTCTTTTTCTTTTAGTAGATCTGTTGATCTGTGATACAGAAAACTACCCCTCCTGAGATGACGATCCCTCCATCTTTTCGGTGGTCTTCCCGGTGGGCATCGTCCAGAAGGGATTTCATTCGCTGCTGTATGCATGAGTCTTTCACTGTCCATTCTGGCTACGTGATCTCTCCAGAACCCCCTTCTCTCCATCGTGCAATGTTTCGTAATAGCTGGCGGCCGGCCACGAAATTATGAAGTATGATTGGTGAAAACTGACGTCCGACGTATTCTAGGCCAACCACTAGCCAGGATTTAAACCTTTAATAAATCCGACAAGTTGGAAAGCGTATTGTGCCAGTGTCTTTCTTGAATTGACATTCTTTCGTGTGGTTACAATATTCGACGTATCAGTTAACACCAGCCTTTCAGAATAGACAGATCGTTCTGTTCCGGATTCGACGAAGCCGGGAAAATTGAAGATTAGATCCGCACTCGACAGTAAGTACTATTTGTTAGCTGTGTCCATGGCTAGCTTGGTGTACCTTTTATTTCGAGTGTCAGAATCAATCATCATCGGTGGCGATTGGGAAGGAAAATATTTCCTTCCTAATCCCGACTCGCGTGCGGTGTTGGCATTTCCGTCCGTCATTGTACATGCTATGTCCTCTATTTTGCAGGTTTTCCTTATGTCTGCATTTCGGACAAGGTCACGTAGAGTTTTTTTTCATTAATGGATCTCAGCATTAATATATTCATAAAATATAATTTTAGTCGATTGATTGTTGGTTTGGTGTCATTGTCATTGCATTTTCTCTTCTGTTGTTTCATAACTTGAGCTTTAGGAATTTTCTGACCAGAGTAAAATATCTTGTGTATAGTTTTCTGGGATATTCTGCCGTGTGTATGTGACCTCTCTGGCCGACGTTTTAGATCCCATTGCAGGGTCCGACATCAGGACTGATGTGATGGGTGTGTGTTGAAGTGTAGTTTAAGTTTTGCCTTGCAATACCGTACTGAAGTCAGGGTGTGTCCAAGTTTGTGTTAGGTTAAGTACTGGATTGCAATACCGTGTCGAAAGCAGTGTGTGTGTGTCTTGATGTAGTGTGTTGTGTATCTACTGACGGATGTCGCACTGTGCGGATCGTCGATTTGATTTATCCTGCAGCGCCGGATACCACGATGTTTTTAACTTAAGACCGTCATCCCTATTAATGTTTACCGGTTGCTTGTATATTTCAATTGCTTCTTTGACCAGGCGCGTGTGGTGAATTTTGAGATTTCCTAACACACACCCATCATCTTCTGTGTATAGTTTTCTGGGATATTCTGCCGTGTATATGTTACCACTCTGGCCAAAGTTTCGGATCCCATTGCAGGGTCCATCATCAGAGCTGATGTGATGAGTGTGTGTTGAAGTGTAAGCTAAGTATTGCCTTGCAATACCGTATCGAAGTCTGGCCAGAGAGGTCACATATACACGGCAGAATATCCTGGCCAGAGAGGTCACATATACATGGCAGAAAATCCCAGAGGCCAGAGAGGTCATATATACATGGCAGAATATCTCAGAAAACTATACACAGAAGATTCCGAACGGCCGTGAAAACCTAAGGACATTTTTAACACACCCATCACATCAACCCTGATGATGGACCCTGCAATATGATATTTTTCATAGTAAAATAGTTTCCAATGCCGCTCTGTTTGTCCAAACTCCCATAACTTTTACAACATAATTACTTCCACGGAATCACATCGGTGCGCCGAGCGGACGGTCCGGGAAGCCGTGGAAACATTTGCGAATCGCGAATATTAAAAAAGCCCACAATGGCGTGCTCCGGACATAATGGCCGATCACAGACAATGGCTGGCCAGAGCTCCGCTCTTAATGGAAATTAAATTCGCGGCGGATCGTCAGCAGAAACTTTTATTGCAAATCTCGATAAGCGGGGGGATGCTGCAGGGATGAAAGTTTTCAGAGATCGTGCAAAAAATTTCCATTCATTCTCCCATTACAACTTTATTCCCAATTTTAGGCTAGGCGCGCACTACGGATTTTTCGCCGCACGGCAAAAAAACCTGCGACATTTTGACGTGCGGCGAAAAAATTGACAAACAGCAGGCGCGCGCACTACGGTATAATGCCACTTATCAGTTTGAAAAATTTTAGTAGAAATATCTTGTATTTCCACTCTCATAATTAGAGCTAGCCAAAAAAGAAGCGGTTCTGGTTACATCCTCTAATTCATGTCATTTTGAGTTATTTAAACAGCGGGCAGTTCTTTACGATTATCCCGAAAAATTCTTCCAATATTATCGAATGAATAAATAATGTTTTTATGAACCTTTAAAACTAGTTGGACCTTCTATCACATATTAAAATACTCCATTCAGAGACGCAATATCACTGGAAGAGAAACTTTCTAGTAACCTTGAGGTAAGTATTTACTTACCTCCTTACCTTACCTTAATGTTTGAATAAAATGCATATTAATGTTTCTATAACTATATTCTTTTGAAGTAATATCATACAATGGTGGTCTTCTCTCAACTTCCGTAATTAGCATTTCAATATTAAAATCTTCATCCAAATCAGCATAATTATTGCTTGTAGCCATTGTTCTTTCACATAAAATATTATATGGTAATGTCAAGACTTTAAAAAGATGCGTTATTTTGTCGCTGACCGCCGCGCCGCAAGCGAGTTGTAACATGTTACAGATTTTTCGCCGCTGCCTTATTTTGCCACTAAGCGCGTGCAATATGATTCAAAACCCTTTGCCACAGCGCTTTTTCGCCGTGCGGCGAAAACTTCGTAGTGCGCGCCTACCCTTAACCTTTCCCATACTGTCCAAAATATAAACAGGCGTCTTGGTCCTGTGACTTTTGCGACTTTCGGATAAACATGATTTTAATTAAGACAAAAATTATAAATCTCACAGAGACGAAGCTCTTTATAAAGAAAACGTGTATGAAAGTCTTTATAGGTCGACCACTGGGTTTATTAATTGTATGAGCTAGCTTAAAAGTAATTATTTTAAGCAATACAATGTTTTCAATGCTGTAAATTCAAGTAAGATTTAACACATTTATAAAACAAATTAGACAAACGGAAGGTATTAAATTCCTAAAATTCATAACATTTATTGATAGAATCGGTGTCATCTTTGTAGTTTCATAATGATTAAGGATTATTTGTAAATTAAACACTATTTTAACTCTACCTGAGTTTATTAGCATTACTTGAGTTTCGAGAATATCAGCAACTCTCACAGAGAGAAATAAAAATAAAAAATATCATGCAAATACACAGCAACATACAAATTTATGAAACAGAATAAGGTAATGTAAATTTTAAAATAATTAGATTCTGGCAGAAGAAGTGCTAACAATCACAGCAGAGTTTTAACAGAGTTTAATTTACAAATTTTATTATGAATATTCATTTTGTTCAAACTGCAGCAGGGAAGATTCAAATTCATTCAACAGCAAACAGAACATCAATTATCGATTGACTGACAAATGACGTTTTTCAACTAACAAGAAGAAAGACGTGAGATGGAAAATATATTTATGACTTGGTATATATGGGAATTGCACGGGCCAAGAATTGTCTCCTAAGGGTATCATCCTCCTAAGGGTATCATCCTCCTAAGGATAACCTCAGTTTTTATCCTTAAAAACTGAGGTTAATAATTTTATTGCAATACCTTACCCAATGGCACATTTAATATATGCCTAATCGAATAGATACTACACACGCAAATCCAACATACTCTCCAGATTCTCAATTAGCACGTACTCCTTGATATCATAGAGTAGTAGATATGAAAGTGTATTCACTGGATATTTGAATAGAACAAGCGTAGAGTGAATTGCGAGATAAAACAGGTTAGTGGCAAGTTTACCTTGGCGATATAAATAAAAGGACTATGAAAAACACCACAGGCTATAAGATCGCGTAGAACAAAGAGAGGATGTTTTTAGCGGTGAGGGGGAAAATTTGTCAAGGTCTGAAATGCTGGCACTGACAAGTGAGCCAAATTCTTTAAACCAGTACCGTAAAGCATAATGCCTGACATTTCTTAGATTCGTGCGAGAGTGGAAGAAGCGAAGGGCCCAGGCGACCCTCGAGAATGTTTATGTACAAACATTACCTTAAATTCAGCATACGCAATGTTAATAAAATAAACCCTTTGGACTGCGTACGCGCACACACACGCGGAGGGTCCAAAAAGCTAATAAAATCTTTCATTTGCATAATACCCTTAAATTTGGGTAAAAAATCTGCCCGACCACGAGCGGGAAGGGGGGGGAGAGGGTCCGCGGTCCGAGCGGCGCGTGTTGCCGCATTTTTAACTGAATTTAGTAGATTCAGATTACGCCCAATTTACTGAGGGCATTTCAGAACGTCCCAACTACGCTCAGGTGAGTATAAATTCCGCTTCCAAAAATGTACAAACCGAATTTTTTATTCGTGTTTTCCCCGCCGTGGAATGGACCGATTATCCGTATCGACGTTGCCCAGTTACAATAGTTCTAAATGGAATAACTCAGTTGATATGAATCTCGGCCGCAATAACAATAGCAGGCGTCCCGCGAGGATCGTACTTTGGTCCATTACCACGTTTATCGTTAAACGTGAAAACCTACCCGCGGCAAAATAACCGAGGAATAATTACATTAACATCTAAAGGCAGCAAAATCTTACAAATAGACCTAATGTCAGCAAATAAGCAATATAAAATCTATCCCACTATTAGATAAGCTCGGAAAACTGTGTATCAGACTAAGCTTTAAGATAGAATAAGCAATAAAAAAATTCGTTTTGAAATCAAAGCAAAAGATGTAGATCACCAAACATCGAGTAAGAAATGATAGCTGTAAAATTTTAAAAATACTGTAACCATCAGCTTTCGAAAGAATGGCGGAATAGTGAATGAACGTGAGTTGAAAATGAAAAAGAATTGTAAATTTAAACGCCAAAGGCTGATAAAATTAATATAAAAAATAAAACATTAGCTACATTAAATTCACAACTTTTTGACTAAGATCGGTTCATAGAAACATTTCTATGGCCACTATGTACACTGCTCTTGATTTTAATAGAATATGAACAAAAATAACAACGTCAGCAGATAAAAGGGGACCGGCAATGCTCCGGTGCTCTGAAATCCACAATTTGTAAAAATAAATATATAGCCATCAAGATTAATATGAGAATCTATAAAGCATGCGTAAGATTAATAATGTCATACGGCGTTGAAGCAAGCGCAGACACTATCAGGGCTAAACTAACATTGAGAACCTCCGAGAAGATGATAGCAGCCAAGACTCTGAGGGATCGCGTGAGGAACACCAGAGTATGAGAGATATGTGAGGCTGAGGACATTGTACGATAGAGTAGACAGAGAAAGAGGGACTGGTATGGTCATGTCCCGAAAATGGAACACCAGACTCCCTTATATTGTACTACATAGTCTGCCTTAAGCAAGCCGCTTTTGCGGAAGACCTCGCAAAAAATGGAAAAACGGCTTGAAATCCACCTCACAGGAGGCTTTATTCTCTGGAGAACAGACCACATAGGTCCATTATAAGGAAGAAGCAAATAAAAGAGCGTATATTGGTAGGTTATCCACTATTGGACATTGCTACAGGTCGAGTTAAATGGTAGTATAAGTCAAGCTACAGGTTTGACAAGAGCGAAATAAATAAATTATGTTACCGGAAACATTTGTTTTAAATTTCTTCCTCCCCGATTACCATGCTCGATTCACTTCAATTGCAACTTTGTGAGCTCGGATTTGCTCACATTTTTGATCAAATATGCTTAAACGCCCAAGTTAACCTGATTCGCATAAACGATCGTAATAAACATGTGAACTAGCTACAACTCTTCCAGGGCCCAGAGCTCCTGCTAGTTTCGCACGAGTCCAAAGGTCTGGCAGAGGCTCACGCAAGGTTATCGGATAATTTTAGCTTTAGTCCTTCAGATTTTCTATTATCTACCAAATTCCATCTCTTTCTTCCACATATTTCAAAATTGATGGAATATTAGTCTAAAAACTAATATTTTTCTTATTTCTTCATCGTATGCTAAACGTTGTGATCCCTGATATGTCTGAAACTTGCTGCACAATATGGCTCATCTGACAATGTTTGTCTAGCACCCTTGGGGCAGCATTTTTATATTATGTTCGGTGATCTGAATACTATCCTCATTTAAAACTCTCTAAACAATTCGCAAAATAATCCAAGGTTTCCTCTGTATCCTTTTTTGATGGTCTATATCTAAAGCGCTCTATATCTAAAGCATTGAAAACTTCAGCCGTTTCACGACTGATAAAACGAAAATATTTCCCGCAGATACAGTTGCCCAGCCGAGGTACGACACCAGCGCTATCTGGAGTAGAACCGAACACTCGGGATGTTGACCTTTGATCGCAGTAGTTTATGGGGCAGAATCATAAAACCTAGAGACTTTTACGACTCTTCAAGTTTTCGTATCAAACTCGCCAAACTGTGATAGTTCGGCCACGTCAACCATTTCAAAAGCGGCCGAAGCCCGCAAACTCTACTTCATTTGATATTTTACTATTACTCAATATCCATAAAATATTGATGGGCTACTAATAAAATCGGCGGATGCACCATCCCTCACTATCAACCCTCACAACCAACTCCAATTTGCATAATGTCATAAAATTTTAGACGTATTTTTGCTTTCGACTTTCGACTGGTTAGGCAGACAACTTTGTAGGCATGTCCTCTTTAAGGGCCATAAATTTTTCTACGAGTTTTTTTTGAGAAAATTTGTGATTTTGGCCATGTTAAGCGATTTAAATTACCATAAATTTTATCACATGGTACGTTATCCGATAAGTTAAGGCGATAATTTATTAAACTTTTCCATTTTATTGCTTATTTATTATCTGTCTTCTTCTACTTCTTTATTCATCGCAAGAGATGTGATTAGTGAAATCGCTTAGGAGATATCACAGTATGTACGAATTTAATGGAAAAACTGTTGGTGAAGATCGCCGACTAGATAAATCTGGTGAAGCATCCAATGGTTCGCTTCAGAAAGATATTATTGTATTTTTGAACGTGCTGGTGATTAACAGTGGACCGTGGGATACACTTGGGGATGCCTTTATCCAGCAGTGTATAGTGATGGTGAACTATTTTTTTCCGTGCATTTATTGCTTTTATTCTGCTTGTTGATTCCTTAAATTTTTACATTTACCTCATGTCACTATTTTTATCATGAATTTATAATTTTAAGTTCTTCTTCAAAAACAGCAAAATAATTTTTTGGTGACATTATTAATAAAAATAAACTTAGTTTTCGCCACTTTGGTATTGAAAAGTATGTTTCAAATGATAATTTTAATAATTAATTAATTATTATTTAACAGATTGCGTTTAATAATGGTTTTAATACAAAATTAAAAGATATTATGTTAAATAAAAAGTAAAAGAAGAATTTTTTAAATCTTTCGTTTGGGTAAATTAAATATTTGCTACTGAAAAACATCGGAGAAAAATTGTATTAATAAATAATGAAATTTCTAATTCAATTTTTAAAAAAAATCCTTAATATCATTCAATCAGCTTTCTATACTTATAATAAATTAACAAAATACATATTAAATAATAAGGATATATTCCTAAAAAAATCGGGTATTTATAAATTGATATGTAATGATTGTGATTACTTTATACAGGAAAAACATGTAGAAATTTTGAAGTTGGAGTTAAGGAACACTAAAGGTGTTTAAATTGCAATAATTATTCCTAATTTTCTAACCATCTTCTGACTATGGATCATTCTTTTGATATTAATAGTGCTTACAAATTTTATAGAATCACAGTTTTATAAATTAGAAATTTTGGAAATAAGAAAAAGTGTTAATAGTAAATTGAATATTATAAATAACTAGGTCCTTTTTACTAATAGTTATCTTTTAAATTTATTTTCATGATAAGTAGGTACTTTCTTAGTATTCCATTTTCCATATATATATATATTATATTTTGATTATCTATACTTCGATTTTTGAATTTAATTTGTTAGTATACATTTGTATCCTGACGAAGGGACCATGGGCTGTGAAATATGTTAATATTTTTTAATACAAAAGTGGTGAATAGTAAGTTAATTTTTATTAATTATATTATTTTAACTTGAACTTATTTCGCTTACCCTTAAATCGCTTAAACGTGTGTATGGTAAATTTATTAATTACAGAGTAAAAAATAATTTTGTTAGGAAGGAATTTAAAGCTGACATAATTGAAGATCCCATGGCAAAAAGTTGTTAACTATCATTTTTGTCAAAAATGAGTTAATAAGCTGTCTAAACTAAATATTGTGCGCTCTTTTCATTATAAACAAGTTCAGAACTTAAAAATAATTAGAACATGTTCAAATCATAAGGATAAACATGGTAACTACACTTTTTCATAAAAATCAAATCAGTTACTAATAAGAACATGTTATCTTCAATAATAACATGTTCATGCCATCATTCTGAAATTAACACGCTTTTTAATTTGATTGGAATATTTATGATTAATATAAATTTTACTCTGGCAGTACTGTCATATATTTTTTTTTTGATTTTAAGACTATTATAATATGTACTTATGTATAATTTTTCAATAATTTTAAATGGTACATACCTTTTTTTGTATTATTAATTAACATGCCAGGTATTTCGTAATTTTGGATAATGGATGGTAAAAACGGATAGCAATTGAAGGGTCGTTTGATGTTTGTGTTTTACCAATTTTAAAAAGGTGTTATTCTATTAAAAGTGAGTTCCAGAGGCGAAAAAATGGTTGTTACCTACATTTTTTTAGGGAAAATTAGTATATTTTTATTTTTTTGTGCATAAATGTGTTTTTTTACTTTGTAAATACTTTTTGATATTTTTGTGACGTAAATCAATAAAAATTAATCTTGATTTAGCAATAAAACATATGTTTCAAAGGCAAAATGCAAATGTATAATTATCTCAAAACGACTTGAATGTTAGTTGACAACTTCTTGCCAAGGGGTCTTCATAGTAGTATCAATAAACGGTCGCTCAGATGGTTTGGGAATATTGAGCGAATAAATCAGGAAATAATGGTAACAAAAATATATGACGAAAGTGTTGATGGCACCAGAAAGAGAGGAAGGAAGACCAAGGAAGACCTAGAATGACCATATTAACCAGATAATGGAAGATGGTCATGTAAGTTAGCTCATTTATAATAAATATTTGGGGTATAAAAACAAAGGTAGCAATATCTAAAAAAATGAATAATTGTTTTGAATGTTTCTGTATATAGTTTTCTGGGATATTCTGCCGTGTATATTCAACCTCTGGGCTAGAGAGGTCACATATACACGGCAGAATATCCCAGAAAAATATACACAGAAGATTCTGAACGGCCGTGAAAACCTAAGGACGCTTTGAATGCTGTTACCGAGGATAACTAATTTAAAATGCACCGAATTATTGATTTTATGTATTTATCCCTTCCTAAATCATGTTTTCTGTAAATTTATAGGCTTGTTTTCCAAAAAAATTGCGAACTCAGTACATTACTTGTATTTGACTTGACTTCCAAGGTTCGAGTCTTTCTTCAGCCGTGTAATTTCGTTTTTTAACCGTGAATTCCGGGAGGTTACGGACTTACGGAATAGACTTTAATGATAATAAAAACACCCTGTTCATAAACATTGATTATAATTTATTTACCATAATATTTGCTATAATGTAGCAGAGTCATTTCCTTTATATGTAGATATTATTACCCAGGATTCGAGAAGAACCCCAACACAGATGCCGAGCGAAGCTCAATTTTCCGCGAAGTTGCAATTCCTCGATTCGGCTAATGGTTTTTTGATTAAAAAAAAACCAACTCGACCGATAAACGCGAGCCCAGCTGTCTGCCACGACAGTCAACAAAGTCCTCTGTGATTGGCTTACTCCTCGAAAATCGACAGCCGTCACTTGTTTTCGATATTTATGTTTGACACAAAATTCTACCCTTTTCGAGTTATATTATAAAATTCTATAAAATGCTGTTCAAATTTTTAAAATAAATAAAATATGAACCATTACATAATAACAATGTTCTCAATAAAAAACATACAAAAAAATTTAACACGTTAACTTTTGTTGACAAATTTAGATTCAAAAAAAGTTTGAAGGCGAATTTGGACATTTTATTTCGTTCATCACAAGCCAAATATTTTTTGTCATGTTTTCAATATGAAGAAACAGTGTTATCTCTTATATGTACGAGTCGGGAAAATAATTTTAGTCCGCATTTTTTGAAAGTGTTCAAATATTATCCAAGAACACAATTATTGAATTTCTGTTTCCAGAAGAATCGTGATTAATCAAGATATATTTTCGATGTCTCATTATTTATAAGTGAAAGTGGGTATGAAAGTCTTTGACCGTTTACAAGACTTAAGACCTGTGATATGATTGTCACTTAAGCCGGCCATGTGACAGGTTGTAAGACATCGATTTTATAATTTTGAAAAGAAACAAATTTCAAAGCCTATGTCAGAATCAACCCCTAGCATATGGATTATGTCGTATGTTGCTTTTTTTAGAGAATGATTTTTGGTGCGTGGTCAACGAAAGGTAGATAAAAAGTCCACAGATATTATAGGCTTCCAAGTCTACGCCACAAGAGTCGTGCACAGATGACAGATGATCACAATCGGATCGTCCAGAGCTTTAGGAGATGAATAGTGTTTTTAGGCTCCATCTCTTCAATGAATTTTTCCATAACCTTGGACCACAATTGGATATCTTAGCATTTTCCGAGTTGAAAACGTCATTAAAGCCTTAATTTTTCTAATTCTTTGCTTCTTCCGGCAGCTGAGCACATTCGTATTTACCAGTATTTTTACTCCCTTTATATTAACTCGTGGCTTCTGCTTGCTTGCTTGCCGGCTTGCCGTCGAAAAAACTTTGGATCGATTTTTGACCCTTTTCAATTTGACTTTGCAATTAGACTCGTGGCGACGATCAAGAAGATCTATCAAATTTTCTTTAAAAAAAATTAATAATTATAGTATAATTTCGGATTTTTAGAAATTTTAAAAGTTTTTTCAAATTGGAATCATTATAAAAGTGTGATTACTAGCAACGGCGGTCCGATAACGTCGCGGAATATTTTCTAAATTTGAATTACTCCGTCGGTATACATAATAGGTACTTCACAACGAATTACGAAAATCTAAATTGATTGAGAAATGTTTTTAGAATTTAATCTTCTTAAGTGTCTTATCAAAGCTCAAAACATCTTTTTTAGAAATATATTAAATTACTGTAAGTTTAGTGTTGTTATATGTTTTAATTCGTCTACAATTGTTATTATATTTTACAAAGAAAGGGAGTATAATAAAAACTGCGTCTGCGGTTTATCTATCGGAAAAACTTTGGATCGATTTTTAACCCTTTTCCCGTGATCCAATCGAGCTGAAACTTCGCAGGCAGACTCGTGGCAACGATTAAAATGATCTTACAAATTTTCGTTTAAAAAAATTAATAACTATATTACAATTTTGGATTTTTTGAAATTTTAATGGTTTTTTCAAATTGGAATCTCTAAAAATAAGTAATAACCCCGACGCGTGCAGCAGGCACGAAACCTGATTCAATGAGAAAGGGAATATAGTAAAAACTTGGTTTTTATGGGTTATTTTTTTTAAGCTAAATTCCTTTCCTGCTTAGTTTACCTTCCAATGATTCAGGGAGCCTCTAGAAAACGCAATCGCAGTTACAACTTTCCGATTGTACAAATCTGTACCCTCATACGCGTAATCTTGTCATTGTCCTACATAAATAAACTTACCATGATTTTGATTCTGTCGAGTCTTGTTCAAGTTAATTATAAAGGTTCTGTGTGAAATTAATATTTTCACACGTTCGTATTTTTCCCCGTGAAAGCGCGGACAAGACCAAACACCAAATTGTCTACTTCCGCGCATTAAAGCGTTCCACATTTCAGGTGGAATGAAATAAACCGAACCCCATCTCGGCAGACAAAGATAAACAAACCCCGTAATTTAATTACGCTAAGTACGGTGTGGCGGGTGGTATGGGGAGGCTTCTTTCTATGACGAATGTTAACAAAACCAGAGTGACTGTGCCGGGAAGATGAGGGTGAACACGCGCTATCAACAAGAGTTTTAATGCTCGGCGTATAAGTGGCTGAAACAGCGCTGTAAAACCATAATTATTTGATTCCGTCGAGTGCAATTAACTCTTAAAAGACTGTGCTAAAAAATACCTTCGGGGACGGTGGTGTAACACAGCGTTACCTGATTAAAAATCGGCATAGATCCACGGAGAGATTCATGCTTAGAGTAAGCCTAAGAAACAAAATTAGAAACGACGAAATTAGGCGCAGAACTAGAGTAGTAGATATCATGGATCGTGTAGCGAAGCTAAAATGCCAATGGGCAGGATACGTTGCAAGACAGGATACTACAAGATTGCCTCCCAGAGTTCTGAAATGGAGACCTTGGGAAAATAAAAGAGGCATCGGAAGACCTCAAAATAGATGGGCCGATGATACAGCCGCTGTAGGGGGATAGAAATGGCTACAATTAGCAAACAACTAGGAAGGATGAAAAGAGAAGGAAGAGGTCTATATCCAGCAGTGGAAAGACGAAGGCTGATGAAGAATAAGATGAAGATAGTTTGTAATATGTGATGAAATATACATATATACGATACAAATGAGACTTTTTAAAGGTCACTTTATATAATTATGTAAGGTTAAAACATACATATTTGCATTATTTTAATAAATTATTATTAAATCATGGCATATCGAATTTGCGTGCGCTTCCGCTGACGTATCATTAGCAACTAAATTCAACGAAGCGGTCGCCAGCTCGCGTCAGTCGCCTGCACTCCGTCTTTGTCTAACTCGTTTTACCCGACTCTACCGTACTTTTTCTATATTGTTTTCGCTTTCGCCGAAACCCAAGCAACCGCCATCTCTGTCCTGCATGAAATGTGTGGTATTGTCGTGATCTTTCTTGCTTGAAAATACGAGAGTAATGAATAAATATTTTTGAATTAGTAAATCTGCACATTCCTAACAGTTTAATTTAGTCATTTTGGTGTGAAAATCTCTATTCTATGATTACAAAAAATGTCACGTTTTAGTTTTCGTAAATAGGGTAGATATTTTATATTTCTATGATAAGTAGACCTATGTTACATCACCGACACACAGGAGTTAATGTAAAAGAAGTGTCCGAAAGAGGATAGCATCTTCTTATTCTATTCGTGCCCTATCGCTCAACGGACGTTGGCTATCATGTTGGCTGTGAGAACTTTGTTTACTGCGGCCCGGAACAGCTCTACAGTAGACTGGCCAAACCGCTGTCTCAGATTTTTCAGCCATGATCTCCTTCTTCCAGGGTTCCGGCTTCCGGAAATCTTTCCCTGCATTATGAGATGCAAGATATTGTACTTCTCTGGATGTCACATCAAGTGTCCGAGATATTGAATATTTCCGATTTTAATTATTTCAATAACTTATTTTTCTTTATTCATCCGAATCATGACATCTTCATTCGTTACTCTGTCATGAATATATAAATCATAAATAATGTTATCACAAAGTTAGTTTGTTGTATTTACGGGTTAGGGGTGTGAATTTTTGTGTCCCAAGAGGAAGAAAATATCCACCCATCCAGAGACAGATTCTTTGTATCGACACTTAACGTATATTGTATGAATGCGCATGTAATGCGCGAGATTTATCAGCAAAGGCAAGATAGATAGATGAATACAGAGTATCATACTCATGAGTAAAGCATAAATTTACAAAGGTGGCGTTGAGTATAGAAAATATTATGTGCAATAGCTACGGCGGTCGGCGAAAGAGTCGTTGTACTTGCCGGCAACCGGAGCCTTGTAAGTTGCGTCATCGAGTCTCTAATTGATAGATGCCGGCTCTATTTATTAACCTATAACCGTAGGGCCGATATGGCAGCCGTCGGCTCATAGAATGGCCCTGGGAAAGTGGTGGGTCCCCATTCGTAACCTATAACCGATGCTAAAACGTGTAAGAGGGAAAAGAATTTTAAAAAGATAAAACAGCTATTCTTATTTATTTTTCTTTGTTGTAATCTTTGCAGAGTGGTCATGCGGGCTACTAATACGTCAATATAGCCAAAATATTCGGCGGCTTTAAAAATATTTATTTTTGCTTAGTAAATAAAGAAGAGCTAATGGTATAGAAAATACAATAACATCAACATAACACAAAACAACATTATTATACTACAGATACTACAGAAAAAAATTTATATCTTCAATTTGAGAGTACTAAATAGTCAAAAGTTATTTCCCTACGCAACTTTTATCGCTTTTGGATAGTCATAAGCAGTTCCAGAAACATCGATAAAAGCGCCGTACAAATTACATCGATAGATAGTTATAGTATATTTGAAAAGAAACGTACCAGCCATCCGACTTAAGAAACTCGCTAATTTGAAATAATCGCAGCCAGAAAAGGCACTAAAAAATTCATAAGCTCGCTCGCAAACATCCGCTTCTCGCATTCTTGGCTCCTTTGTGAGCCGACTGGATTCGGAATATCATTTTACGGCAGTTCAAAACTTCCGTATCAACATAAATTCCGCTTTATTCACTAGATTAACTTTCATGGGGGGAGAGTTGTTTTGGCCGAGCCGCGCAGTTCACAGGGTCAACAACACAATACCAGTTTTACCAACATTTGCACTTAGTGCACATTAGCAGAATAATAGCAGGCGAGAGCATGTGAAACAAGAAGTTACCTGAGCTCGGAGCTCTAATACCAATTCGTATTCTCAAAGGAATGTTTCGACGTACTTGACTATGTAATTATTCGTGAAGGCAATGGGGTTAAACGGTGTTAATTTTCGAGCACTCTACCTAATATACAAAGGAAATATCGTTTATATCTTCTTTTCCTAGTGTCGTGTAGTGATGGGCCGAGTCGTATATAACCTCGATAGTACCTTATAGTACCTCGAGCTGAAATGTTGGCCGACTCGAGTCGCAACTCGATTTGACTCGGTGTCTATTTGAGAGTTGAGACTGCCAGATCGTTACTTACGAACGCCATATTTATGTAAGTCAATCAACTCGAGTCAACAAAGTTTTAGAAAAATAATATAAATAAGGAAAGATAAGGATAAATAATAGATTTATGTATTAATAAAGAGATAAGTACTCAACAATATGCGGTCCGTGCTGTTCGCACCGTTCGCGGTCGTGTCGTTCAAACCAGCGAGGTAACTCGGTTTGCTGGAAACACAACTCGGTTTGACTTACTGGCAATATAACTCGAGTTACTCGATTAAATTAACTCGATTATTAAAATTATTATTATTAAATTATCGATTATTAAAATTAACTAGTGTCGTGTCAGGTCCCCCAACGTTAGCTTTCACTTAAGAGTACATGTCTCTCTTCATAGTGATGTCCTGAGGATATTATATGCAGAGTGATTTTCCATTGCCTTCTCTGGAGGATTTTTCTATTGGGGTTGCTTTCCCATAGCTGGGGGGTCCAGTTTTGTGGCGCTGAAAACTTCCCATTTGCCCATTCATTTTCTGCTATGACACTAATGGTTAAGTCAGTGGCCACATTGCCCGGAGTTCACGGGGCCATTATACCACTCTAGGACGCTAATGAGTTGGGCTTGATAGTATTGTTGCTGATGGTATTGTAATATGGAACACCTGAATGACCTTCTGGCTTGTAAAACGATCCAGGAGACCGTGGATACTCAAGTGGAGATTTGATGAGTTGAAAGAATGAGGTCAAACTATGCATGAGTAAAGAATTCATCGCGTAGAATAATGATTTTGTAGGCACGCGATGAGAGTTATAAACATAAACTAATTTTCAGAAGTAAACAAAAATATTAATATACACAAACATTCATTTAATTTTCTTATATAGCTATATACCTAAATATACTTTTTGACTGTGCTATTTTATATACATTTTGCTACTATTCATGCACATGATTTTTTATATATATATTACTTTACTTTTACTATTACTTTTGTATTATACAATATATACTGTTTTTATTATCCACATTTTATATTGATATACTCAATTAATTAATTAATTAATTTTATAGTTATATAGTATTTAGTTTTATATGTTTATTATTTTTTGTTCTCACTATATTGTTCAGCTGTTCATCTCGGCAAAGGTTCTTCCTAGTGAGTTGAGCATCTCCTATGTCATGTAACAAGATGAAGATAAATAAAAAAAAATTATGGATAACATTTTTACATGATTCAATATAGGAATATAATAATAATAAAATTTCAATACAAAGTCATTTTTTTATAGTTGGCCGAGTTTTAGCATTTTTGTCACATCTGTTTTGAATTTGTTAGTGGTCAGTTGTTTGGTCTGTTGTGGCAGCTGGTTGTATAGTTTTAATCCGTTGCAAATTAGTCGACATTTTGTTTTGTTTTGGCGTGTGTTATGTGATAGTTTTGAGCCATTCTAGTGTTGTGTTGGTGTTTTTCGTGTAATTTATTGATTCATAAAAATATAACAAATATTTTAAATGTTTTCAGATTAAACGTTATAACTTTAAGGCTTGAATCAGAAACATGTAAAATGTACGTAATTAAATTATGCTAAAGTAACAGTTTGCGAAGAGCATTTGCAATGTGCAAAAGAGCATTCATCCGCACTCCAACAAGACACGATTTGAGAGCTTACTCGAGTTGTATCCTCGAAGGAATGTGTCAGAGAGATTAAGGGTCTAAGCAATTGGAGCATCTGCCGGTGCAGAGTTCAGGAGCCAAATTGGGATTAATTTGTCAAGCCCTACACGACGGTACCTCATTACAACAGAATTCAGCTGTCCGTGAGGCAAACAAGACTACTTGTGGAAGGATAATTGAAACATGCATTTAAACTACATTCTACAGCAAATCGATAATCATATTACATTTAAGTAACATTCAAGGAACTGAAACATATACGTAAAGGGTAGATTGTTGTGTAGTAGTCATGACGCTCAACAAGTTATTCCTATTGTCATACATACCACAATTGTTTATCTAAGTTTGAAAATAGTAAGAATATTAGTGCGACACGTATTCCGTGTTTGCATCTCTATATGTTTAAAAAAGAAAAAAAAACTAAATCTGGGTTACTATAGGCTCCAAACTCCAAATCATCTCTCACGTACCACGTGCCACTCACACAATATACGTCACGTGCCGAAACAAGAAGATGCCGTTGGACGGGTGGGTATTTTCTTCCAAAATACTACACATACACACTAACTCGCCAAAGTTCCTTCACCATTATACTAACAGCAATGACCATTGGTCCTGAAATATGTTGACAATTCAATAAATAGTAGTTTTGTTCTTTCTGTGTTCTCTCCTAGAAAAAAGTTTAAATGTAATTATGAATTTAGAAGAAACACATAGTAAATAAATAAAAAGGGAACTTATTAAAAAAAAGAGTAGTGTTTAATCAACCAAATATAATTATACAAGACATAAAATTCGTGCATCTTACCAACAATGGAGATACCTAAGTGATGGTTGTATCCTCACCTGGAAAAAAGAAAATCTTAAATTAGTTTTCACAAAAAAATACACGAAGATATAATAAAATAACAATTTGACGATCAAAAACTAAACAGTAGTTGCCAAATATTTTTTCGTGGATTCGTTCGTGATTCGATTTTTCTATATGTCTTTCTATAGCTAGACCGCATTCAAAAGAATGTGCGCAAAAAATATGTGTGTTGTCACGATACAAAAAATGAATACAAAAGAAGTTTTTCTTGTAAGTAACCTTTTTTAAACTAATATCATGTTGAGGAATGTAATAGGGGCTTGCCAGGCAACTTTCCTTCGCTTTCTTCTTGCCGGACAAAGCTAGAGAATGGTCTTTTGATTGTGGTCGGACTATAACAGATTAATTAATTTGGTTTTAAATTTCAGAGAACTTTGTGCTGAAAAATTGCAAATTCACAATAAGAATGTGTTCTTGAATATAATATATGTGTGTTGTTTCAAATGTGTCCAAAAGTTAAAATGAATTAAAATTTATTTATTTATTCTGGCGTCTCCTAGCGGCAATAACACAAAGAAATTTATGCCTACCGTACAAGAAAAAGTGTATTGGTCTAAAAATGGATAATATATTTTAAGCAATTAATAAATGAAACTTACAGATATGGTCGATATATTCACGGAAATTTAAGAGGCCACTATAGCATAATTGGATAACGCGCCTGCCCCGGATAGGAGGAAATCGTTGGTTCGAATCCCGGTAGCAGCGAAATATTTTTTCATGGATTTGATTATTCTGTATGTATTTCTAATTGATTAATTAATTTGGTAGTATTAGGGAAGTTTGACAACCACTTACGCGTGGTGATACCTTAGCTCTAAAATGTATTAGACATAATTAATAAATCAATGCGTATTATGTGTCATTACGTATAATACCAAATCAAGGACAATAAATTACAGTAGGCCTCGTCCATTAGTTCAACGAAGCTCAACGAGCTCTGAAACGGACTACGCTTGGAGTATCATGGGATAGGCTTAAACATTCGCAATAGGTTCAAAGAAGATCATGCATATATAGCTAAATATCAAAGTTGAGATCGGTACTTTAAGCTCCGAGCTATTACTTTAAGCTTATGCTGGAAATCAGTATAAGTGGATTCCAAAACATAGGTCATCCTCCTCCGTAGTCCAGGATTAATGAAACTCCATAATGCATTATTCCTTACCCCCAAACGTTGCTTCATTTCTATTTAACTTCCTACCGTTTTCAATAATCGTAGACCCAAAATACTCAAACTCCTTGAAACTTTCATGGCCTGGAAGGATATTTGCTGGGAAGTTCGTTATGTCAATAGACGAATATTTGCTTTGTTTATCCCATGATCCAATTTCTGCTTTCTTCTTCAATTTGATAGCATAGACAACAAATATCAGTATATTCGTCGTAAAATGTGAATTATGTACTTAGATAATAACTTATACTTTACATAATAAGATATTTTATATTTTCCCGCTTTAATGTGGGGTGTTTAATACTGATTGTACTGTAGTGTATTTGCGTTGTAGCCAAGTCATGTACCATACATGTAGACAAATTTTTGATAGAGTCAGTCAAATATGGCTAGCTGTGGTCAGACAATTAAAGTGAGTACTTACTACTCCGCGTGAAAACACAGAAATTGAGAATATTATATGTGAGAATAAAAACAAAGGCAACAATATCAAAAAAAAATTACACGCAGTCATCGAGGATTACTAATTTATAATGTACAGATTTCAAGATTTAATAGGAAACATAACCCATAAATCTATAGAAAACATGATTTTGGAAGGAGTATATATATAATGCTGGCTGTAGTGTGGTAGATAGAATAAAGAAAGGAGTGCTGAGATGGTTAAGTCATGTGGAACGTATGAACAAGGAAAGGATGGTTAAGAAAATATATGAGACAAGTGTTGAAGGTAACAGGAATAGAGGGCGCCCGCGAAAGACCTGGCACGATCAAATACAACAAGCGTTTGAGGATGGCCCCGTTAAAAACAGTAACAACCGTAGAACTTGTATGAGAAGAAGTATGAATGTGGCCGAAGTAAAAGTGGTGTGCCAGGATAGAAGAGTGTGGCGTTCAATCCTCTCTGCCTACCCCTGCGGGGATCGGCGTGATGGTTAGTTAGTTAGTTACATATTTAAAATCTAGAATTCAGTTAATTTTAAATAAGTGATCCTCGGTTACTGAATCCAAAACACATTTTGGATATTCCTGCCTCTGCTTTTATATATAGAAATAAAATTGACCCATTTGAAATTCGATGCTTTAGGCGAATGCTTAGGAACCCTTCGGGAATAATGAGTAGTCATGCCTCAATTTTTGAACAAATAATGGTTCAAGATAGATGATAACCCGTAATTTTTTCAGGTAATACAGAGAGGACGTCGCTCTGAAGAGGCTGGAAGGAAATATAGAGGAAGAGGGCGTATTAGAACGCCAAAGAGAAGTAGAGAGACGCGCATCAACAACTCACATCTCGAGGGTCGCGACCCTTAGAAATCAGGAAACTAATTATAGGTGAAGACTCAAAATTACGTTATTTATTTAATACATTTATTTATTTATTCATATCAATATATGGCACAGAAGTACCTTTTATATAATAATATAAACAAGAAATCCATAGAATAGAACAGCAAAAAATTACAGAATTGACGTAGATTACAGGGTTATTTGGAAAACATTATAAACCTCACAGGACTATATTCCTGCCTTGATGTTAGTCGAAAATGTTCAAGCTATCATGACTTAATATCAATAGTTATGGAGATATGCGACATCAATGTTGGCATTTTTTTTTCAATATTTCTGACTTATTTTTTGTAAAACGTTAAACTATCATTACAGTGACTCATATCGAGTAGGAAAAATACATTCGTTTCGATACAAGTTAAATAAAATGATAAAGACCCTGAAAAAATTCCAATTGGAATTCGAATGTTTTTGTTTTTTTATTTGACTTATGTTAAAAGGAATGAATTTTCCATATTCAATATACTGTATGATAGTCAACGTTTTATAAAAAATAAGTCAGAAATATTGAAAAAAAAATGCAAACTTTGATGTCGCATATCTATTCATATTAAGTAGGTCTTAATAGCTTGAACATTTTCGACTCATAATCAAGGCAGGAATATAGTCCTGCGAGGTTATTTATGTTTTCTAAATAACCCTGTTGTTGAAATAGAATAGAATAGAAATAGTTGTTTAAAGTTATAACAGTAATTTTGAAAAAGGAGGTGTGAAGTACATATGATAAGACATAATTTAGAAAAACGAGATGTGAAGTATATACAAGGTTAAACAAATAGGTGTAATAATTTGTTTGTGATTGCATTATGAATTCAGGATGGCAGAGTGTAGAGCTTTTAGTAGCTAATCTTTATATTGTGCTAAATTGGAATTAAAAATATCAGAGATATACGCATAGGTGTTACCTAGCCAATGCAGTCTAGGTACAAGAGAGTTAAAATGTGAGTTGGTTCTGAGTGTTGTCACAATAAAATAGTGTAGGTATTCGTGTAGCTCTTTCAACTGAAACATAAACAAACAAAAAATATCAGGGGTGTCAAAACGCGAGTTAATAATTTAAGAAGGTTCCGGAAAAACCTGCTCTAGAAAATTCTGGAAGGAGAAGGTTCTAGAAAATTCCCGAAAGTTCTAAAAGGTTCCAAACTGAGTGGCGGAATGTGTCGGTGTGTCTATAAGGTTCCTGTACATTCGATAAATTTCTTGAAAGTTCTGGAAGGAGAATGTTCTAGATGGTTCGCGAAAGTTCTATGGCGATCCAAACAGTGTACTAAAAATCTACGCGTGCGAAGTCGCGCGAGCATAGCTAGTATAATATAATACATCACAATGTGAAGATAAATCCCAATTTTATTTTCAAAAGTCAAAATAATTATTATTGCTACGAGCGTAAACCTTCTGTGGCCGTCGGCCAAAAAGGAAATGATCGCTCTAAAAGGCCTTCTCTACCTTCCAGTCCACGCGAGCTTCGTGTGGCGACGCCATCTAGCGTCCTTAAGCGGTGACCACTCGCCACATACCGTTCAAATCAAATCTTTATAATTTTGATTGTTGCGGCAATCAAATCTTTATAATTCTGATTGTTGCGGCAATCAATTGAATGCTTTTATTCACGAAGCGGTATGGAGCGATAACCGCGGAAAACTTTCTACTTTATTGCGGTAATCAGCTCCGGCCCCGACGTGCGTGTAATTTCACGGCTCACGCACGGAGTTGTCCGAAGGTCGCGGCTTTTCACCGGTTTGTTTCTGTCTCCGGGAAAATATTATATTTGCCACTGAATTGAACGAAAATAGATGATCACACACGAAATAGGTCAAAAAGGCGGGTTAACTTGAAAAGGTGTTCTTTTTATCTGGAACATTCTTAGAATTGGGCAAGTTATATGGAATGGGATAATGGCTGTTACGTTTTAAAATGTTATGTCCGAGCATTAAGCACCAAAGTCCCTGCTAAATCAAGGCCAATAGGTTGAAGGAGCTTAGGAAGGCCAAATTAAGATGAAGTGACAACGTCCTCAACATCTCTGCCTTAGAGCTTCAGAACTGGAGAGAACTGGCACTAGACCGAGATGAGTGGAGGAAAATTATTGAGGAGGCCAAGACCCACCAAGGGTTGTAGTGCCAAGAATGATGATGATGATGTTTTAAAATAGAATAATTTAAAATTGTGGATGATAAATTCACTGTCACAATCTTCCTAAATAGCCAAAAGAAAGGCAGTTCAAAAGGATTATTAGGGGGCACATATCAATGATTCTAGTGCTCTAATAGCAGCGAATTTCAAAAACTTTAATTTACAGGTTTATGTCTGAGGTATTACGCCTTGTTATTACGACATTTCCAGCCGACGTTTTGCATCCCATTGCAGGGTCCATCATCAGTCTATGTAAATAAAAACACTTGTTTTTTAAGTTCCATATTTTTGATTTTCTGAGACGTGTTTCGCATTATCAATCATCACCGTATTGACAATCATGAATTTCTTCACCGCTGCACGAAACAATTTATTCGAGTTATGCTTTTAACAGTTCCTCAAGTTACGCAACCATGCGATGCAGCGTCTTCTTACGCTTCTATTTCCACCCCCTAAACGATGAATTAGATTAGACTTTACTTCAACAAGTAAAATCCAACCCAATTCATCGCAACCACTTTTTAGACAGAATAAGAAAAAAGCTTAACCTAAAAACGTAGTATATAATTCCATTGTGACTTCACATATTAAATACTGTTCAAAAATACTATTTTTGGGAAATGAAACTGAGAAGGAAAAAATTCAAAACAGACCCATTAGAACTATCTTAAGATGTAATGAATATACAAGAAATAGCAATACAGTAAAGGTAATGACAATTAGGCAACAAAAAATAATGTATCCAAATATGAAATACAATTTCGAAGTCCACACTTATCCTACGGGAAGTAGGGGAAATTTTAGGCTTTTACAAACAAAACTAGCAGAAACAGAAAATATTTTGTACTATAAAGGACTTAAATTATTCAATGAACTGCCAGCAAATGTGAAAGAAGTAAATAGTCTCACTACTTTTAGTAGGTTAAGGGCAAAATATTTGAAAAGAAAGTTTAATCAAAGGTCATGTTTTGTTGCTTACGTTTATTTATTTTTATTTCTTTACTTTGTGCCAGATGTGATTTTTATTTATGTTGATTTACGTTTAAATGCCACGTTAATTTATGTTTTAATTACTAGATGTTAAAATGTGTTTTATTTTGTAACTAAATAATAAAATATATATATACAAACAAATAAAAAACATTCGTAACTCCGTCCACCCAGAAACATTCGGTATGGGTCTACAGAGCCACATCTCAAAAGCCTCGACTTTGCAGATTAATTCTTGGATCAGTTTTCATGCCATCACCCCATATAAAAACATATTTTAATTATGAAAATTCTAAAAGTATTTCTATTTAAATATTGTACATGTGTATCCATTTAACTGTCTAAAACTGCACTCAAACAATAATTGAGTCTCTAAACAATTTAATAGGATAAATAAACCACGAAGCTATACCATCTGTCAATATGTATCAGATCGATCCATCAGCTCAACCTAATTGCGTGGGATTACAACCTTTTGTGTTTACTGTACACAAGTACTGGATCCCAACACGCTATTATAAGCCACCCCTAATTTTTGAAAGAGGTTAACATCAATATGTTCCCACCAGGATTTCCATGGTAACAAATGTTAGGGTGAAACTTGAGAAACCATCAATCAAGTTCGTCATCAATCTGTTCGAGAACCTTACCTAACCTCGTATGAATAATCATTATATAACCCTTGTACGACCAACCGTTCGTTGTCAAATGATGCTGTGATGGAAATCAAACCTTACTCGTAAGAATTAAAAATATAAAATTTGCCTCGGAAGGACACCAACATTTGAAGACCCAATGGCAAGAAGATGTTAACTAACATTTTTGTCAATAACATGTTCAAATCATAGGGATGAACATGTTAATTACACTTTTTCATAAAAATCAAATCAGTTACTAATGGGAAGAACATGTTATCTTCAATAATAACATATTCATGCCATCATTCTGAAATTAACACGCCTTTTAATTTGATTGGAATATTTATGGTGAGTATAAATTTAACTCTGGCAGTACTGCCATATATGTTTTTATTTGAAGACTATTATTATATGCACTTATATATTATTTTTCAATAATTTTAAATGGTATATACCATGTTTTGTATTATTAATTAACATGCCAGGTATTTTGTAATTTTGGATATTGGATGGTAAAAACGGATAGCATTTGAAGGGTTGTTTGATGTTCGTGTTTTACGTAGGGACAAACTATTTATGCATTATCTATCTGGTGGTAACAGCTACGAGCGTGTTCGTTCTGCGAAGGAAAGCTACATCATGAATTCTCCAGCAAACACAACCACGATTAACACATTCCCCTTTTACTTACGTCATGCCTGGTCTTCCGCGGTCATCTTTTCTTTCTAGCGCCGTCGACACTTGCATTATACATCTTTCTTGCAACTATTTCTTCATTCATTCGCTCAACATGTCCAAACCATCTGAGCGACCCTTTTTAGCGCTATCCATTATGCTAAGATCAGCTTCATTTCCCCAAAAACCATAACAGATCATCATTGAAGATCACAAGTCGAAGCTGGAATGGATAACGTTGTATTAAAACCACGAGGAATATTAATATAAGAATCAAAAAACACACTAGATGACACACAAATATGGATATTTAGAATTTTCTGAACATTTCATTAATTTGAATCATTAGAGGTATAATTTTAAATGCTTGCTATATTACCATGAAGCCTTAGAAATATTTGATCAATAATTAATAAAAGTCAAATACTAATCAACATATCTAATAGCCCGATTTCAAATTTGTTCCCATTTTCCCAATATAATCCCAACTGTGATACGCTTTCTATTTCTCGTGTCCCGTTCTGATATGCTTTCGCTTTATCTACCGAATTGTTATGTAATTAGGTTAGTTGTTATTTTGTCTTAAAGGAGGTTGGGTGCGACCAAAAACGGTAAACAATAGAGTAGCTTAAAACAACATATGTATATATTTTTAATTAAATAAGAATGTTATTTCATTCAAAGGTGAAGGAATCGGGACTAAAAAGGTATGGCCATGTAATGAGGCATGGAGATAATACAGTGCATACCGCATTCAAAACACAAGATACAAAAAAAGGTTGAGATCGACCCAGCGCCACTTAGTGGAGTAGTGTGAAGAAAGACCTGAAAAATGCACAGTTGGACAAAGCGGTGGCCCGGAATAGGGAATCGTGGAAAAGAAGAGCTGATTCCAAATGACGTGGAAAGCGAAAGAAGAGAAAAAAGAAGAAGATTGTTCTTTCATTGTCATATATTTTATCTGCGGGCTTAGTTGCTAATCTTTGTATTTCAACAAACGATTAATATGGAGATAAAAAATAACAAGTAACGAGTATTTACATTATATTCCCCAATATATGTGTCTCTCTACCACTCTCACTCTACAAAAATACTTTGCTAACTACATGCCAGTTATAAGAGAGAAAATGAGAGTTAATGCTCTCTCTCTAATTATAGCAGCGCCACCTTGTACTGCCGTTAATTTGGCCTGCCTGAATATACCACAGTATCTGTGTATCTTATTCCTGATGGAATATTGTTTTCGTTTCTCACCCACCGAAAGTAAAAGATTATATTTCAATTTCTGATTAATCTTAATCTTCTGCTCCTGTTTCTTCTGAAAAAATAACGTAGAACATTCTGTTATAATATAATATAGAACGCTAACGAAATAGTGGCATTCAAAGTGGACCCCAGTTGGTCCTCCGACGGTTAAGCCAAAGTTGCGGGGAGATTTGTTCGCCTCCGTATTTACCGAGCGAGCGAACATAATAATTACTCTATTTGCCGATAGGCTAAATAGTAAGCAGAGCACAATTAGTCATTAATGTAGTTTACTGATTAATGTGGAGCCACTTCAAATAAATTATTCTACTGAAACCAGATGTTCGCACACAACGTTGTCCGGGATTTAGTAATTATTTAAAAAGTGGTTTTATTTAAATGAGTGAAGTTACTATATGAAGACCGCATGGCAAGAAGTTGTTAACTAACATTTTTGTCAAAAATGATTAAATAAGCCCTCTAAACTAAATATTGTACGCTGTTTCCATTGGAAGTAAGTTCAGAACTTAAAAATAATTAGAAAATGTTCAAATCATAGGGAGGAACATGTTAACTACACTTTTTCATAAAAATCAAATCAGTTACTAATGGGAAAAACATGTTATCTTCAATAATAACACGTTCATGCCATCATTTTGAAATTAACACGCCTTTTAATTTGATTGGAATATTTAAGGTTAATATAATTTTACTCTGGCAGTACCGTCATATATTTGTTTTTATTTGAAGACTATTATAATATGTACTTATGAACTACTTTTTAATAATTTTAAATGGTACATACCATGTTTTATATTATTAATTAACATGCCAGGTATTTTTTAATTTTGGATTGTGGATGGTAAAAACGGAAAGCATTTGAAAGGTTGTATGATGTTCGTGTTTTACCAATTTTAAAATGGTGTTATTCTATTAAAAATGAGTTCCAGGGGCGAAAAAATTGTTGTTAACTATATTTTTTAGGGGAAATTAGTATATTTTTTTTTGTGTATAAATGCGTTTTTTTACTTTGAAAACAATTTTTCGATATTTTAGTGACATTAATCAATAAAAATTAATCGTGAATTAGCAATAAAACATATTATTAGGTCCTTACATATGAAATTGGCGTTTAGTTTTTTTTTTATTATAATATAATTTTTTTTATTATAATATATTTATTTGATCAAAGTATGTACCATTGCTATCTATGCACTTTTGCCATCTCATAGGTAGTTCATCGATCCCTTTACTAAAAAAACCATTCGGACGGGAATCAATAAAATCTTTGAAGGCGGTTTGGACTGCCCCATCGGAGTTGAATTTTTTCCTTTGCAAGAAGTTATCCAAATTTCGAAAAAAATGGTAATCTGTTGGGGCAAGGTCCGGAGAGTACGGTGGATGTCTTAGACATTCCAATTGAAGCTCCTCTAATTTGGTAGCCGTCTGTTGTGCAGTGTGTGGTCTAGCGTTATCATGAAGCAGCAGTGGCCTAGAGCGATTAACCAGCCTCGGTTGTTTAGCAGCTAGCTTTTTCATCATGGTTTACAGTTGCTGACAATAGACATCTGCCGTAATCGTCTGGCCAGATTTAAGAAAGCTGTAGTGAACGACACCAGCACTAGTCCACCAAACGCTCACAAGTAACTTTTTTGGAGTCAATTTTCGCTTGGGGCATGGTTTGGCTGGTTCGGCAGGGTTCAGCCATTGCGATGAGCGCTTCCGATTATCGTACAGGATCCACTTTTCATCATAGGTAATGATTCGATTTAAAATCCCTTCATTATTGTGCCGGTTGAGTAATGCAACGCAGCAGTCAACGCGCGTTTGTTGATTTGCTTCACTCAATTCGTGAGGTACCCACCTTTCAAGCTTTTTCACCTTACCAATTTGCTTCAAGTGGATTAAAACAGTTTTATCACTAACACCGCAGCCTGCAGCTAACTCGGATGTGGTTTGCGATGGATCCGCTTCCACAATAGCCTTCAATTCTTCATTATCAACTTTGGTCTCCGGCCGTCCACGGGGCTTGTTCTGCAGGTCGAAATTTCCAGAACGAAAACGTTGGAACCAAAAACGCACTGTGTTTTCTTTTGCGGCACCGTCGCCATACACATCATTAATCCTTCGAGCCGTTTCTGCAGCACTGGTGCCACGGTGGAACTCGTAGTCGTAAATAACGCGATATTTCAAGTTTTTCATTTTGTAAACTGAGTGACGCAAAGAAAAAAACAATTGAGGAAAAAACAAATGAATTATAATTTTCAAAACACAAATACACGAGTAAATAGCTGTATAAATTTGGATTTGGAATTCCTAACCAAACAGAAGATATTTGAGATCAAAGTTGCCAGTACGGCAAAACGCCAATTTCATATGTAAGGACCATATATTATATAACACAAAAGCGAAATGAAAATATCTAATTATCTCAAAATGACTTGAATGTTGACATTCACATTAGTACCGGCAGAGCTGAATGACCAGGGAAGAAAAATGAGTAATATATAAAACAAATGTGGGGAAAGGGTTGCATGGCCTGGGCCAAGGGATAGAAGTTTTTGTTTTTTGGTCAGCATGGTATCTATATTTTTTGTATTTTCCTGAAAGTAATAATGCAAAAATTGGTTTATATTTGTTTGATCTGTAGGATTTAATGGAAAATAAAGAGACATATAGTTTTTTTTATATGCATACACATATATGAAGTGTGTGGTTTGTAAGCATTACGCCTAAAAAGTACTATTATTTCTTTAGGTTATTAGCGGCCCTCGTAGCCCAGTGGATCCCTGGTGACTTTGTGATGTGTTTCGCTTCTGTAGTTGGGCCTCTTGGCCTTTAAAAGCCTTAATAAAAATAAAAAATACATAAAAAAGGTTGAAAAAGTCTACTATCTGATCTCACTGGATTCAGAGCCATCGTCGCACGATTTCAAGAGCCAGCGATATACAATAAGTATAAAAATAATCAGCCGTCTCCTCTGAAAATAATTGTGTCTCAACCTCGCCGCTCGGTGCTACAGATAAGGGAAGGGAAAAGGGTCGAATGATGCTCTGCTGCTCATTAATTTTTGAAACTCTTCATCTTTGACGGACCCTCGACCAAATTCTAAAACTCAATACACGAAAGTGAAACTCAGCCTTCTCTCGGTTACCTTTTAAATTAGTAAGCGCGTTCAAAAAATCTATTTTACGGATATTTCATTTTATTTTTTTATTTTATTTTATTCGGCCATTTAACAGGGAGACATAATTGCTTGGTAGGACAAAATACAGAAAAAGAATTGTTGAATATCTCCCGCAATTAAAGGATGACGCAGATAGACAAGTCAATTTGGTACGAATGACGGATAAAAAAAATTTACAGTTTCATTTAAGTGATTGTTTCTAATTTTACTTTATTATAAACATAAAAGGGTTGGTAATGTATATAATTCATTTGGTCAGGGAGGGGGACGAGTTTCTAGTATCTGCCTCAGCATAATATGGCGATACTCATCATATTTAATATTAAAAATATATATTAAATTCAAAAGGTTATTATAATCTGAGCATATGCGTGGTATGGAATTACAAATCAAATTTGTATCTACAATACAATCATCATCTCTTATATAATTATATAAACCTTACGCCCTATGCCAAACCTATAAAGATAATTTCATATATAAATCCTATACTGTACAAATTAAATTTATAGAATAAAGTACTAACTTAAAAAAACACCCATGCGCAACATCACTATATATACTTGGGAGTATTTCTATCATAAAATATATTTCAGGAAAAAACATATCTAAATACGAGCAGTTTAAGAAAGGAGTCAAATCCTTGAATTTAGACAGCGATGTAAGTATTGTAACATTGCCTACATGTTTCAAATGGTTTCTGTATAATAAAAACTTCTACTATAATTTGGTTTTTAAAAACTCCTCTCGTAAACTGGAACTATTGATTCATTTTATGGCGAGTATAATGGGATGTTTACAATGTTATGACATGGGTATAATGTATTTTATAAAAACCATTGTAATTTTTCTGCTGTATTCATGAATAAACAAATAAAATATAAAAAATAACTCTTGTAGTATAGGAGGCAGAAATTATCATCAATATATATATATAAAAAGAAACCCGTGTTTCTCTACCTGTCAAGTTTTCTCCACAACCAGCCACAACCACCCACCGGTAGTTATGGTGGTGGATAGCTCTTGGTTTTACATCAAAAATATGCTAGTTTGGTAGGGGTGGCTGTGCGTGGGTGGGAGTGGGTGACGAAAATGTTCTTTAAAAAATTTTTTGTTATGAGAAGGCCGCAAATGCTTCAAATTGTTTCAAAATAGGCGCGACGTCCATGTCGGTGAGTCTAGAAGGTTCCGAAAAAACTTGCTCTAGAAATTTCTGGAAGGAGAAGATTCCCTAGAAAATTCCCTAAAGTTCTAAAAGGTTCTAAACTGAGTGGCGGAATGTGTCGTTGTGTCTAGAATGTTCCTGTATATTTGATAAATTTCTAGAAAATTCTGGAAGGTTAATGTTCTAGAAGGTTTGCGAAAGTTCTATGACGATCCAAACAGTGCACTAAAAATCTACGCGTGCGAAGCCGTGCGGGCACAGCTATTTATTTTATATTTAGTTAAGGGTTCTGGAAAAAAACTCCCCCTGCAATTATATTTTGTGAATAAACTTATGAATAAACTGGACAATAGCTCATAAGTTTCTAGGATTCTTTTTGGGCCAATACTCGACCCTGCGACATTTCATATATTTTTTTTAAATAGAGATACGAACACAAATTACATGTGACATAAATATTTTTCCTATTTTAAAACTAAGCTAAACGCTTGTGCTATGAAAATAGGACTAACTTGCTGGCCTAGAGTAAGGTTCGAACCCGCGACCTTTGGATCACGGGGCGAGAGTCCTAACCACAAAGCTACTCAATCTTTTTTCAGTAAGCAACAGTGAAATTCATTTTCCATGAGACTATTTAAATCACACATTGTAATCAGTTCCACCTACGCTCGTGACCTCTCTATATTCATTCTCATTCATGTCAACAAACGGCATTCGAAAATATTTTTCGCAGCCGGAAAAGTTCACTTTGACCGGCTCGAATTGGTGAATAAGTCATCCGAACGGCGCTTTGAATATCGTGAGTATTAGGTTGCGTGCCCCGATAGCTTTTTAATACTACAAAGCCCGGGTCCGAACGAATCAGGGCTCGTAAAATATTTACGGTCTTCGACTCCATGTGGAGCGGACGTAACTTCCCGAGCTGCTCGGACTCTGTTTTATTGCTGGAGAAATAAAATATATCCAACACATGGACCCATTCGGCTCCGTGCGCCATACGTGTGTATCTTTATAGTCACGGAATCATTTTATTTCCACTGTACAGTCTGCCTGATTTTGGGACGCAGTGAGTGACCAAAAAATATAAGTGGGTTCGGGCATTCAAAATGCCAAAGGAAACCTAGGGATGATAGATTATGAATACTGCCACAGTATCGTTAATGTGGGAGACAAACAAAACACTAAAAACTATTTAACAAATTTATTAATCCCACAATGATACTAGAAACGAATTTTATCGAAGCACCAATCTTTAATTCATACCTAATTTCTATCGAGAATCACATATTCATTCTTGTTCTTCTTCTTCAGCCTTCATCTCTCCACTTCTGGATAACGGCCTCTTCCACACCATTCCATTCTTACTTGTTATTTGCCGATTGTAGCGGTTATATCGTCGGCTCATCTCTTTTGAGGTCTTCCGACGCCTCTTTTATTCTCCCAAGGTCTCCACTTCAGAACTCTGGGAGTCTTGTAGCATCCTGCCTTGGACTTTCTCCTAAAAATGCCTAAAAATTATTTTTAAAAGCATATTGTCACTTAAATGTAAACAAAATTTGACTAAAAATTAGTAAATATATTACTCATAAATTAATTATCTTGTGAACTGCACGATCACTTTGAATTTCATCTATTCATTTTCTATGCTGCACTCAACCCAACTCACATTATGTTATTCTAAGAGTATGTGTTTGTAAGATTTTTTCTAACTTTTATATTTTTTATGCTTCATTTATAAAATCCCATTAAGGTTGATTTTTTAATATTTTAATGGTTTCATATATGTATAACAGAGTGTTAGGTAGTTAAAATAATATAAACCACTATCAGAATTTAGGTCTTGCTGTTTTGGAGACGTACCCGTCTGTTCGTCAGGACCAACACTACACTACTATGTTCACAACACTATACACCACAACCAGTACTGTTAACCTTTCACCAATATTGATCACATGCGTGTTGTACGTCTCGAAACAGGTAGGCCTAAAATTTGGTAGTGGTTTATACTAATATAACTAATGTCTTACCACAAAGTTAATGCTTTAAATATTACAAATATTAAAAATGTCATATTTGCATTTTCTGATCATCCCTGACGAGCTCTTTCATGTCGCTTGATTCTCGATTCTCCGCGTACCCCGAAGCAATCGCCGACCTTCGATGTTCCGGAGGAAAGGGATGGAGTTGGGCAAACTCGGAGAAATTCAAGTTCAAATAAAGGGGTAGTGATCTTATCCTAACCAAACAACCGGCGGGCGGCGGGGCGGGCCCTCCAGGAAGGGAAGCTGTGCGGAGTGGCTCTCGGAAAATTCTTCGCAAAGTGAGTTATTCAAGTCCTCTTCGATAACAGAAAAATAAATATTTCATTTTGCTAACCAGGGCATTGTGTTGACGGTAGGTACACGATATCCAGCGTGGCTGTTGACAAACAGCCAGCGGATTTCTGTGCTTGTAAAATCCCGTTTTTAAATTTGGCAGGTTTTCACCCCGCTTCATTTCAGGCTATATATTGTCAAGTGTCGTAGCTGCTGGAAGACCGTACCAAGTCACTTAACAGTACCAACATAACGCTATTTTCAAAATTAAACTATTAAGTAAATTTATCACTCGTAAATAGACACTGTAACGCCAGCATAATTTATTCTCCATAATTATCTACCTTTGTTTGACAGATAAGGTACTTGTTTCAAATAGTGCTCAGAGATGGCGCCAGCCATAGTAAACAAACCTACACGAAAGGTGGCTGTCATTATATTAAGTACCCCAAGGAGTCAACCCAGTTATACTAAGAGATGGCGCCACTTTTGCTGGTAAAATATCAATGGAACATGACTAAAAATGTTTAAGTATTGCAGAATACAAATCCTTTGGCATGTTCTGCGCTGTTGTGAATACAGTAAAAAATACAGACATCATATAGAGATCTTAACTGATCCTAAGTCCGAGCCTTTGACCTTCGCTAGCTGGCTTACAAAACGTAACTAACAGAGGATCTGGTCTGGGGACCCGGTAGAGTAATCTGTAGTTACTCCAGTAGCGACGATAGGACAGCAACCCACGGGGATCTGGTCTGGGGACCCAGCAACAGAATCCGTGGTTGATCACGATACTGAAAGCAGTAGTATTCTAGCAGTATTTCCAAACCGCCTTCTGATCCTTTTTTGACCTAACGCTTCATTCTTAGTCACCTTTTCCTAAAAAAAAATAACACTGCTTGACCATAAATGGACGAATAAGTAGCCACTTTAAACTGTTAACGGTCCATTTTTGTAACTGTGATTGCGAATACATGGCCCAATTGTTTTGTTGACATTGACTAGTTATTATGCTGGCTGCAGTGTGGTAGATTGAATAAACAAAGAAGCGCTGAGATGGTTTGGTCATGTGGAACATACGAACGAGGAAAGAATGATTAAGAAAATATATGAAGCGAGTGTTGAAAGCAACAGCAATAGTGGGCGTCCGCGAAAGACCTGGCACGATCAGATACTACAAGTATTTGAGGATGGCCCTGTTAAAAGCCTCAACAAACTTGTATGAGAAGATGTATGAATGTAGCCGAAGCAAAAGTGTTGTGCCAAGATAGAAGAATATTGCGTTCTATCTTCTCTGCCTACCCATGCAGGAAATAGCATGATGGTGTTACTACTAAACTAGATATTAAATGCATAATGGAAGAAACTAAAATGTGTTTTTATAAAATATCATACATACACAAAAAAACATAAGTCAACAAAAATAAAACACTTGTTTGACTTATCATCAAATTTATTTATAAGTCAAACAAGTGTTTTATTATTATTATATTAATAGAAACCGGACCTACTTGCGTCGCTTACACCTACGTATTAAATTATATTCGGAATACTCCAGCTGCCCTATTGTGAACCAGACCTACATTTATTTTCTCACAAGACATTCAATTACAGTCAACAAAAATGTACAAATAAATTTAATAAAATTAATTTGGTTAATCTCGGGTAAAGTTATGAAATCTCAAAAGTAAATTCGAATCCCCGCCTGTGGAGGAGTGATTAATCAAATTTCCTTGTGTACGCTTTTTTATTTCAATTCCAAAGTAAAAATGACATAATTACATTTTATAATGTCATTTATTTATGAAACCTAGGGGGTGTATTTAGAAGGTAAGACGTATATTTATATTAAATTTATGAGTTATAAATTCAAGACCGGTGGTGTGTACCAGACATCGAATTTGGTTATGCCGATTATAACGCCTACTTATAGTTCTAAATTTATGAATATTGTAATAACAATAATATCAGTTAAACTTTCAATAATCATGAATATTAAAGTCTGAAATAAGCGAAAGCGCGTGGAGGCAGCGGTAGCAACATCGCTATCGTTGCTGCCTTCGGGCTTGCTGGCCCGGGGTTTAAGCCCCATCTCAGGCCGTTTAATTTATTTTTTTAGTCGTGAATTCGAATGAAATTACGGACGTAACACGAAATTACACGAAAAATTACAAAATACAATTACAAAAAATTGTTTTCAGTAGTATTTATAGAGCACTTGGGAGCAGAATTTTAAATGGTTTCGAAAACACAAACGTTCTATGACGTCCATCTGCAGTCTTGAAGGCTAAACTCATTAACTTGCCTGGTTAAATTTAAATGGTAATGGTTAAATTTCTATTTTTATTTTTCAACTTAAAATACTATTTCGCTTAATAAATTTATATTACAATGTAGTGAGTTCAATATTTCTATCTAAAATGAAATAATATTAAAAAATTATAATGTACTTTTGCAAGAAGTAATAGCCATTTCAATTAAACGATTTTTAAATTATAAAATAACAGATAATGGCATAAATTTTATCTTAAAGGTACAGATACACATGCTTATTACTGGTACGCATAAGTTGTGAGCATGCTAATAATAGCATGCTCAAAACTAGCATGCACTAACAACTGCAGGTACACACTTGCTCATTATTAGCATGCTTATAATTTATAATTTTTATTGTAAGATTTGAATCATTCATGTCTTTTAATAAAGTTTCATACACATTATTTCTTGTTATATTATTTTTACATAGCGGTCACAGAGTATTCCACAGACATTCGTGATTCCTATAATAAGTCACGAAAAGTAATGTTTTAAACATGCTCATAATAAGCAAGCCTGTTCATACATGCTCAAAAGATACCCCTTCTCATGGTGAATGACATTACATTAGTGGCATGCTTATTACTAGCAATGTGCGTACACACAAGCCACTAATAAGCATGCTTATTACTAGCAATGTCCGTACACACATGCCACTAATAAGCAAGGGCTAAAGAAGGTCCAATACTGCGCATGCTCACGTGTCGCTAATAAGCATGTGTATCAGTACCTTAAGAAATAAGTTCCCTATACTCATTCATGCACCAAGTTTTAAAGGTCAACCGCTGAGAGCTTATGAATGGTCGTCTCATTCTGTTTTAATTTGTCTTCTTCGTTTATACGGAACCGATAGTAAAAATGTATATTTTTGCATGCTTTTTTGCAGAGATAGACTCGTGCATACAGCAGTAGAATGAAATCCCCTCTGGACGACGCCCACGGGGAAGACCACCGAAAAGATGAAAAGATAGCCGGACCTCGTCATCAACAACAACAGATCTATTAAAAGTAAAAGAAGAACCGTCATTCATGAAAAACCTCTCGGCGGTTGACCCATACCTTCGTTCAGTACGCCACACTTTAACTTTAGTCGTCCTGTATTATTGTAAAACTATTTTTTCAATATACGGAAAATGTAAACTCTAAGTACTTTTTTATTCATCCTTATCACTTCCCGCCTTAGCTTGCCGCATACATTCTCAACGCCTTTTATTCGCGTACATGCCTTCAGCGTCACACTTGCTTTTTATGTAGATTTCATATTCCGACAGATGGACATGACCTTTCCACAAACACGCACCTTTCGATTCATTCACGAGATAAATTCAATCATCTATTAAAACATCTAATAAAACTCAATGTCTGTCTGTTCTCTATCAAATCTACACTATTTGTCCGATTCGATTCAAATTTTGTAAACTTATGCTTTTGGAACCGGCGGGTAACATAGGCGACATTTCCCCCTATTCTTTGAACCCTTCCCCTCCCCCTGATACATTTTCGATGCAAATCTGTACCGTTCGACCGATCGGACTCAAAATTTGGAATCTTAGTCCTTAGGACTCGGCGGGTATATTTTCCCCCTGATTTCCCCTGATATATTTTCCATGCAAATCTCACTCCAAGACCTATAATTTGAAAACTTATTCCTTAGAACTCGGCGGGTAACATAGGTGACATTTTCCCCTTTTCTTTTACCCTTTTTCTTCCCCCTGATATATTTTCGATGCAAATGTATACCGTTCGAATCGAACCTGTGTTTCCCCAAAAATTTATTTTCAACTTAATCCTTAACGCACACGATCCAACATCTGCCAAAATCTTTTTATTTCTAAGTACATACCTTGTTTTATTTTTCCTATCTGTCGAAATTTTCTGAAAGTAGCGTTTTGTGACAATTCTACGCCCTAATCTTCCGCTGAAACTTCGCAGAACAGTTCCACCGCGGCATTACGTTCCTCGAATCGCGCGATCTGGTACAAGTCACAATAAGTGGCGGAGCCAAGACAGGGGGAGGGGGAGGTAACGAACTAATGGAAAGGTAACTACTTTTTAGTGGCCTTTTATTGTGCGGAGAATACAGCGCGAGCGGTTCGGTAATGGGCGGCTTGGAGGACGAACGATCGACCGACTCGGAATATTTAACATTTCTCGGAACATTTCTTCCCTTAACTAACTATGTACTTTATTTTTCATCGCATTCATTACCAAAAAAATATAGGAGGCATTTGAAATATTTAGGCAGAATTGCCAAGATGAATAGGAATGAGCTGGTCTACTTTTGGCAAACTCAAACATATCTTCGAGAACAAAGAGATCCCAATTAGCCTAAAAAAAAAGCCTTTGTATCATGCATACTGCCAGCAATAACGTATGGATTGGAGACTATGGCCCTTGCAAAGAAAAGTGTAGAAAAGCTCAAATGCACGCAACGATCCATGGAGAGATCCATGCTTGGAGTAAGCCTAAGAGATCAGAAACGACGAAATTAGGCGCAGAACTAGAGTAGTGGATATCATGGATCGTATAGCGAAGCCAAAATGGCAACGAGCAGGACACGTTGCAAGACAGGATACTACAATATAACCCAGAGTTCTGAAATGGAGACCTTAGGAAAATAAAAGAGGCATCGCAAGACCTCAAAAGAGATGGGCCGATGATATTGTCGCTGTGAGGGGAAAGAAATGGCTACAATTAGCCAACAACAGGGAAGAATGGAAAAATAAGGAAGAGGCAGCATATCCTATAGCTATATCCAGCAGTGGAAAGACAAAGGCTGATGAAGAAGAAAGAAGAAGATTTGAAATATTCCTACTGGGTCCAGTTAAAATATAACTTTTCATTGCTTGCCTGTAAATTCAAACTTTAAATTGATTTCACTAATAAATAGATTATACCGGTACGGTAATAAATATTATGGTAGGTGGTAAAAGAGATTACGAACAGATTCCACCGTAATGTGTCGATGACAAGAATAAGCTCGAACTCTCTAGTAACTTCTAGGGCACACTACCACATTCGGGTATTGACTACAACTTTCGGGAAATGTCTACAAGATCTAGATTATTATCGTAAACACTAGAAAATATAAGATTGTTCTCGAGAATTCGAAAAACACATGCGATAGCAACTGCGCTGTGGGACGATGGCCGGGGTGGCTTGTTGTGAGATAATCGACATAAAATAAGCGAAGTAATCGAAAGAAGTACCTAAAAGGCGAAATAAATAAGTGCGACTTCAATTTGCGAGAGTTAAATGCAGAATGTGAATAACTTTTCATAAAACATTAATTTAACATTCATCATGAATCCTTTTTTTAATTTACGATGATCTTCTTATTGTTATATTTGGATGAACGTCTAACGAAGCGAATTAAAGAGACTAGAGATATAGAGAGTAAGGGGGAGGTTACAGTTTTGTACTTGAATAATATACTTTCACAAGGTCGACCTTTCGTATATGAGCTGAGCCGTGTGCTTCCGGATGTTGGTAAAATTTAATCCGATACCGAAAGTTATGTCGCACCTCCAGACTATTCTGGATAAATTTAAAAATACCATTTTTCCCTTAAATAAATAACAGCCCTACACATTATCCAATACCGCTGCTCCCGCTTGCGTACAGAGTACATTAAAAATGCCATAATTCATCCCCATTCTTGATCGAAACCCTTATATTACGCAGAAATATATTTACGAGCGCGCCACGGAGAAGGCTCCACGCGGGGTGCTGGGTACGACGAAACCTTAATGACTACAGACGTAGCTTCGTCCCCTTGTGTCGGTGAAAGCCTTCAGGAAGGTCACCGTGGAACGGATTGAATCGACGTACTGTATCGCTATTCAGTTCGTAAACTTTTTTTTCTCCGTTCTTTGGCTGTCGGGAAATACGTTTTTATGGAACCTCGTGAATCGCGAAAAAACGGCTGCCACATTCTTTATGATAAAGAAATACTTTTTTTCCCCTAAACTGTATTTTTCCCGGTTTTATGACAAAATTAGAACAATGCTTAATGTAAAATATTGCAACGATATGTGGTGATGCGGTTTATAATAAATAAATGCGGTTTTTATAATTACGTATTGAGATTTGATTATGACATTGAGATTTCAATTAATGTATATTATAGATATCTCACAGAGACGAAACTGTATTTCTTATGGGAAAGTAGGCATAGAAGTCATTTGGGTGTACATAGGACTTATGACCTATCTTATGGTTGGCTTAAGTGATATTGGCAAAAAGCTTTCACATATGAGTTGTAACTGCCTTTCCATGCAGCCTGTACAAAGCCATTTTCATTCCCATAAATCCTCATAGATGTCGCTAATTATTTTTAATATCGTTAATGTCGCTAATGAGAAAATGTACAATTGATTTACGGAATTTTGAAATTTTGAATTTTGATTTATTCTGACAATGAGATTTGTTCAAGTACGAGAATCAAATTTATCACTGGCCAAACCAATATGCTTCGCATTCCATAAATGAATATAAAGACACGAAATGAAATGATAAGCAGAAGAAACCGCGCACTTTCCTGCACTATCCCTGATAATATATCACTTTGGAATAACACTATGGACTGCTCTAGAACAGCCTCCCGCCTGACGCCAGGAGACACCAGGAATAGCCTAGATGCGACAGGAACCTTCTCTTAAACACAGAAAGGAAAAGTATCTTCTCGAGAACTTGAAAGACACAGCGCTACGTAATCAAGTTTGTTTTAACATTTATTCGTGTGAAAAATAAGCCGCGAACGACGGCCCATGTAGCCAGTCATGGAAGTTTGAGGCGACAAATATTAAGCGAGAAATAAAAAATAATCGAGCGACTTCTTACCGATAGTGAGCGATTAAATAAGTGCGACTACTACGTACGAGAATTGGATGAAATTTTCTAGCGAGTATTTAAAAAAGTGTTCATAAATGAGTAATAAATTGCGAAATAGTGTTTTAAATTTAATTCGTGTTTAATTAAAATAAAATAATTAATCAGTAATTAATAAATCACTAAATATTTCCAGCGCAGCTACGATCCGTGACAGTATTAAAAGCATAATGCACAGCATACCTGAGTCATACAAATTTTATTCAGATTCTGTTTATTAAAAAAAACAGATTTAAACAATTTAACATTTAAGCGTAAAGTAACAACATTTTCCCGGAATTAGGGAAATTTAAAGATACAGAATACAATTTTTAATGGTTGAGAAACTGAAAACTACGTAAAATAAAACAGATAGTTATACTACTGGTTCTTGTTTATCTACTTGTTCCCGGTTATAATTAAAATTTGTGTTTTAATTTAAACAAATTGACAATTACATGACATCACTGTACCAGAATAGGGATTTTTATTATGGTACTTCATTTTATTATTTATTTATTTGTTAATTTATTTTATTATTACTTTTTTATTATTATTATTTATTTAACGCCCATGTGGGCTTTAACAAAATATATAAAATATATAAAATATATAAATATACAATAAAAAATCACATAAGACAGATATGTAGTTAAAAAGATTCATGTACAAGTAACCTTGTAACCGTGTAACTGTAAAGTTACAAGTAAAATTCCAAAAGGCAGAAAGTTGTAAAGATTACGTTACATTAAGAGGATACAGTACAAATAATGTATAGGTTTAATTACATATAATAGATTTGAGTGAATTAAAAACCGAAATGATAAGAGAAGTTTAAACAGGAAGAACAAAAATAAAAAATATTTATCCATTACCATTTAGTTGAGATTTAAAGAATTGTTTCAATTTAGTCCTGTACACAGTTATACTATCAGCAAGAATGTCGACCACCTTCGCATGTTTATTCCCTAATGAGTGTAATCTGGGGATTACGGAGTTTGCTAATGCATTAGTTCTGACATTTCTTCTAAAATAGTATAATGTTCTCTGTCTCGATGGTGCATAAAAGTCGATCGGACTAACAATCTGGGAGCAATCTATCATGTTATTTATGATCCTGTACCAAAATATAAGGTCAGTCACAGTACTTTTCACAGACAGTTTAATATTTTCAGACTACTGAGGAAATATATAGACCAGAGACACTTCAAATCGGGAAATAAAATCTATAATAACAGCAAAATAACTTTGTGGTAACATTATTTATATTAATAAAATGAAAATATTTTGTATAAAACCACTGCTTTTTTAATTTTCAACGTGTTTCGGGGCCCATTTTCCCCTAATCTAATTAGAACGTTGAATAAAAATTAAAATTTTAAGTAAATACATTAATAATAACAAAAAAAAATATATATGGGAATTGAATAACTTATAAATAACTAATGTAAAAACAAACTTAAAAGGTGACTGTTTAGTTATTTGTAATATTTTATTTGCTATTAACCCTTTTTTTTATTTTCTAAAATAAAGGCCAGGGACGAGCTGAGAGAATTTCCTCTCTAGGTTGATGGACTCACAAAGTCATGGCGAGGCATCCTAGAATACCTCTGGGAGCTCTGTAGGCTGTTCTGCAGGTGCAGGCTCATGGAAAATATATCCATGAGCCAACCAAGTAGCGAATCCCTCTTACAGAATACCTCCATACGTTTATCCTGGAAACATCGGGAGGCCCAAAGATTTCTCAAGACGCTTCTATATTTATCCATCTTGCTGCTCTTTGATACAAATTAACAGTTCAAGATTCATTATATTTTTTTTTTATTTAATTATTTAACGCCCTTTTGAGCTTTTACGAAATATAAATTTTTAAAAAATAACATAAGACAGGTAGACACACAGTTAAAGATACAAGTACATATAATAGAATTGTGTAAATTTATATTGCTGTTTAAAGATTCAAGTGCATATAAAATAGATTTGTGTAAATTAAGATTGCATTTAAAAAGATTTTTGTACATCTTATAGATTTGTGTAAATTAAAAAGAGAAGTTTAATTAGTAAGAAGAAAAAGAAAAATTTAATATCCATTTCCATTTAATTGAGATGTATAGAATTGTATCAACTTTGTCCTATACACAGTTATATTATCAGCAAAAATGTCAGCCTCCTCTGCATGTTCATTCCCTTATGATTGTAGTCTGAGCATTACAGAGTTTGATATTTTATTTTATTTTATTTATTTATTTATTTATTAATTACACGGCTTAATAGCCTTTTACAACAGGTTTATACATAATTAAAATACAACAAACGATTAAATGTAAAAGAAAAATAAAGGGTATAAATGTAAAAAAGTATATATACATAGTTTAAACATAATGAGGTTAGACATATATGTAAAAAAAGTATATATGCAAAAAAATGTAAAGTAGTGATCTCAGAAATTTATAAATAAATATAAATTTATACTCACTGATAATATAGCAATATTAAATTTGAATAGACAGGTATATATAAAAATTTAAGACATTATATAAAAATTTAATATTTTGAAAAGAAATGATCATATAATGATTTTTTAAATTGTGAGAGAGATAGATTTAAAATGTCGACATATGTAGGTAGTTCATCGCCCAGTTTGTGCATCCGAGGTATGCTAGAATTTAAACGATAGTTTGTGTCCGAATTGTCACAATAAAACAGCATGTTTTGGCGGGTCCTACGGTTAGGTACTTTAAAATTAATACTATTCAGGAGTTTGCAACAGTCGAAATTTGAGTGTAATATTTTAAAAAGGAATATTAAATCTGTTAATTTTCTTCGATCTTCCAAGGTTAGGAGATTAAGATTAGTTTGCAAATATTTGTAGTTTATTTGGTCGATCGGAATATGAAGCTTAAAATTTATAAATTTTAGGAATTTACGTTGTACCCTTTCTATATTTTTTATATGAACCCTGTAAAAAGGAGACCAAATGATGGAATTGTATTCCAACTGACTACGGACCAAGGATACATATAAGAGATTTATTACATTAATTGATTCAAAGTCCTGTATTGATCTAAGTATGAAACCTAAGGTTTTCATACTTTTATTCGTAATAATGTTGATGTGACTTTTGAATTCTAGTTTATGATCAAAAATGACACCAAGATCACGGATTTCTGTTATTTTTTCTAGGTTTGTATTATTTATTGAATACGAAAAGGAAATGGGAGATTTATTTCTGCAGAAGGATAGTGATTTACACTTATCAACATTTAAAAATAGGTTTTTAGAGATGCACCAATCGTTAATTTGTATAAGTTAGATTGGAGTGTAAGGCAGTCACTCACATCTGATATTTCCTTGAAAATTTTAATATCATCCGCAAAAAGTAAAATTTCAACATTATCGAAACATTCGACAATATCGTTGATAAATACAAGAAATAATGCGGGTCCAAGATGGCTACCTTGTGGTAGACCACTAGTGGCTAGGATAGCTCGGGATGTACAGGATTTTATTTTTACGTGTAGTTTCCTGTTAGTCAAATAGCTTGCAAATCATTTGTGTAGTGGGTCAGTTACGCCTAAGGAGTGAAGTTTCTTAAGAAGGATTGTATAAGAAACCTTGTCAAAAGCTTTTGAAAAATCCGTGTAAATGCTGTCAACTTGACGTTTGTTTGTGAAACTTTCAAATATGTACTCCTGATAGATAAGTAAGTTTGTGGAAGTTGTACTACCTTTAACGAAGCCATGTTGCCTTTTGTCTATCACTTTGAGAAGTTCTGGATATATTTGGTCCAGTACCAAGGATTCGAAGATTTTAGGGAGTACTGATTGTATAGAAATTTGGCGATAGTTTTTGACATCAGATTCGCTTCCCTTCTTGAAGATAGGAGTGATAAAACTTGTATTCCAACGTAGAGGAAACTATCCAGAAGAAAGCAGATAGTTGAAAAATTGAGCAAGGGGTCGAGCAAGCACAGGGGCACATTGTTTTAGATATATCGGTGGATTGTTATCCGGTCCTGCAGATTTATTAGTATCCAATGATACTAACTTTTTCTTACAGGATTCAAATGTAATGAGACAATTATATAGATACATGTTGTTATTGAAATTGTGATAAGGTATGTTATTAACAGGTGTGTCTAGGTCGTAAACATTTTGGAAAAAGTCTGCGAAAAGGCTAACAGTATTTTCTGTATTGGTGGCTACTTGATTGTCCAGGTACATTTCAGATGGAAATTCGTTACTGTTTTGGTTAAGTTTTTTTATATACTTTCAAAGATTTTTGGATTTTAAAGCACTGTTTTCAATATAGTTAATGTGTTATCTGTAACATATTTTTAAAATATTTTTACACTCTGCCCGAGTTTTGCTAAATTGAATGTAGTCTTCGACTGAACGACTGTCTTTCAATTTTTTATGTAGGGATTTTTTTAGTTTAATTAGTTCTTTCAAATCACTCGTAAACCATTTTGGATATACATTAGGTTTGGGCGTAAAATGTGGAACATGAGAGTTTATTGTATCTTGGAAAATTGAATAAAATTTTTCGAGAGATTGATCGATATTGATATCACATAGGAATGACCGATCTATGATGGATAAGTGCTGATTTATGGATTCAAAATCTCCCTTTTGGAAGTTAAGAGAGGATTCTTGCTGTATAGGTTTGGGACATAGAGTACTTAATTTTATATGTAATGAAGGGTGATGATCATCAACTGGTAGCAATTGATCGATGGATTTTACGATTGAAATGTTTGCTTGATTAGAGAATACAAAGTCGAGAAGGCGGTTATTGATGTTGTAGACAAAATTATGCTGATATAAGTTTAGTTTAGTTAGATAGTTCACCATATCTAGAATCACACGCGCACGATCATTTTCACATTCATTTGTAATGAAGCCGTCTTCGTTCTTCATATTGATGCAATCCTTTTTGAAATCCGTTCCAGCTTGGTCTGAGGCGACCGGCAGAAGATACATAGTCCTCTGGCATGCCCAAGCCACCTCAAGGATGTTCCTTTCTTCTGTAGCTGGGATAGACTAAATTAATTTCGGGGCTGCATCCCCTTTGGAATAATGTGTATTATGCGAAAATACAAATATGCAGATCTAATCTGTCCGAAACTTGCCAACAGCGGCCGCCGAAAGTTAGTCCCTTATCTCCGGCCCGCACACGGGCCGCGCGCTGCAATTTTTGGGCTGGCCGGGGGTAATGTATGCGCGGCCGCCGACCGCCGCCGCAGCGGGGGAGGCGCCCATCATCGTGCGGTCGGGGGCCGCCCGACAGCCCCTAAATTATCCACCCCGGAGGCCGAACTCGGCCCGGCCCGGATTAGACTAAAATAAACATGACTAATCCGAGTTTTAGATTGCGTCTCAGACGGGACATCACTATTCCATCAGGTGAGGTGCAGTGAAGCAAGTATTCGGCGGAAGGTAATTAGAGACAGGCTTTCCCAACTTTTTCGTCTGTCCTGGGCAGAATCTTCGTGTTCCTTAGCTATTAATTATGTTTAAAAATCCCACGGGATTTAAATATTAGTAAATCATCATCATCCTCTTAACACTACAACCCTTGGTGGGTTTGGCCTCCTCAACAATCTTCCTCCACTCATCTCAATCTGTGCCAGCTCTCTCCAGTTCCGAAGCTTTAAGGCAGAGATGTCTTTGAGGACGTTGTCACTCCATCTTAATTTTGGCCTTCCTAAGCTCCTTCGCCCTATTGGCCTTGAGTTCAGCAGGGACTTTGGTGCTTGATGCTCGGAAATTCTGTCCACATGACTCAGCCACCGAAGTCTTCCTAGTTTTATGAATTTTGTGACATTTGGCTCCTTAAACAGAGTATAGAGCTCATTGTTGTAACGTCTGCGCCAAAGTCTATTTTCTAGAACCGGTCCGAAGATACATCTCAAAATTTATATTTTTTATTTAAATAATTTTTATTAAAATATGAATAAATATGTTCAATTATATAGCGCCGTATAATGAGGTAGATCATCCCAAGGGCGTTGTTTTATTCAGAATATTTGTAGCTCTTTGAGAACAGCGTAGTCTTACGTTCTTTGCTGAAAATGTTAAGGCGATCGTCTAGCAGAATGAGCAAATTTCACAATTTTTTCTCATATCTTCTCTTGCGTTTTTTAACACATTTTTGTAGAAACATATCTAATTTTAAAAGTTATTCATCAGGTTCCATATATTTTAAATACGAATATCTTATTAAAATGTCATAAACTAAATTAAATAATTGATTAATAAATTACCAAACCTTCGATGTTTTAAAAATGAAGAAAATTGCTTCACTTTGTGGGCCTTTTATGACTGAACGGCGTGTTGAGATATCTTTTTTATACAATAATATTACAATGTAAACAATTATCTTAAATTTATTACAATTATAGAAAAATCTGTTAGTTTGTTTACATGCAATTTATATTTTTAAAAATACTGTTTTTTTAAATATTTTATTTTTTCGTGGGTTTTTTTCAACTCTTTTTACATGGTTGACAACTTTTTTACTTCAATAGTCAAAAGAATATATATTATAATTTTACAATAAAAACAAAAAAAAAATCAAAATCTTTGTCGATATTCCTGATTTTAGATATATAATCAAGACGCAACGTATTTATGACACAACACGCCGTGCCTTGATTAAATAGCTAAAATCTGAAATCGAGAATTTTTTTTTTGATTTTTTTTGAACTAATTTTAAAATAATAATGTCTATTACTTTAATTTATTAAAGAAAAAAAGTTATAAACTATTTAAAAGGATTGAAAAATACACACAAAAAATAAAAATAATTTAAAAAACAGTGTTTTTTAAAACATAAATTGCATGTAAACAAACTAACTGATTTTTCTATAATTGTGATAAATTTAAGATAATTGTTTACTTTGTAATATTATTGAATAAAAAAGATATCTCAACACGCCGTTCAGTCATAAAAGGCCCACAAAGTGAAGCAATTTTCTTCATTTTAAAAACATCGAAGGTTTGGTAATTTATTAATAAATTATATAATTCAATTTGTGACATTTTAATAAGGTATTCGTATTTAATATACATGTAACCTGATGAATAAATTTAAAAATGAGATATTTCTATACAAATATGGAATAAAAAACGCAAGAGAAGATATGACAAAAAATGGTGAAATTGGCTCATTCTGCTAGACGATCGCCTTAAGGTTTTTATCTCTGCATATGTCAGAAGATAGCTTTATCCACGTTATGGGGCCTAAGGATCCGGCAACTCGGTTAAATCTACGTTATTTTTGCTTAAAATATGACTAGTTAACTATTAATATGATACGAAAATTCAGAAACGTTATTATTCTAGATATTCTGTAAATAAAAAATTCTCTCAGAAGTTATTTCAATCGTAACAAATTAATATTCTCAAGATAATTTTAGTTGTATTTACTGTATGGACTTTTCACAAGCCATACAGTAAATACAACTAAATCCCAAGGAAGAATTTTAATGAAATCCAATTATAAAAAAATATTCTTCATCATTCAAATATTTTTTGATTGCCCGTGCATCATTTTCTGTTTATTTTTTCTCATATTGTTGTATAACCCCAGATGTCAGTACTTTATCATAATATTTTAATATTTTACATACATAAACGGGATATCCGTATTTTAAATTATTTATTACGAAATATGACCAAACAGAGCGACATAGTCGTGGGAGGCCTTAATCCACCAGCGGATTGACAAAGGCAGGCGACAATGATTATAACAAAGATGACGAAGATTGATAACCCAAAATAAATCAAGATTGTATTTTTTCTTGTTGCAACCATAATTGTGGTTCAGTTTATATTAAACAAGCTGTAACCCACCAAAAATGACAGGACTTTTACATGTCGATTCCTATTTTCCGAATAAAAATAAAAAAAATATTAATGCAAATAATTATTATAAGAAAAAAGATAAAAAAATTAAATTAAAAAAAATTTAATGAAGTTACGGACGTTACACGAAGTTACAGAGATTATTAGATGGACGGACAGATGAATGAACAGATGGACGGACAAACAGACCGATAGACAACGAAATAATTATAATTGGGATGTTAATATGCTATCACCGATAGTGTAAACAAAAACCTGCTTAATGCATAATGAAAATGTTTTCACATTTTCCTCTTTAACGCTGCATAATATAAGAGTATTATTTTATGGTAGCAAGAGACCACTCGCACAAAGGGTGAGGTAAAAAATAATACGCTTAAAGAGCTTTAACCAAATACTCCTAACATGTACAAAGAAGTTTTCGCTGAAGCCATGGATGCAATTATCCTTGCAGTGCCTCATTAACCCTTCCTAAACTGCTGTTTAAATATATTTTGTTATTTTTTTATGTTTTCTGTATACTGTAGTTAAAAGAATATTAATGTAAACAAAAAACTAACTTTAATATTTATGTTCTGAGAACACAATTACTGAATTTTGTCAACGGAGGGATAATTATCAACTAAGATCAATTATAAAATATGAAGTAATTTATATAGTATTTTAGTGTATGAAAATCTTTTATAGAGTATCCCAGGGCTCACGACCGATATGAGTTAGCTTGAGTGATCACTTTGTACAATGTAACTCCACCAATTCCATCGTAAGAACATCCAACAACAATCGTCAATCGGTCGAAAATTGTCTAGCAACAATGTTCTAATATCAGTGGCTATTTTTAATAATAGATATAAGTTACTTTAGTGATAATCGAACGTTTAACTAAAGATAAGACGCCAGAAATGTTGAAATTGAAAATTATGATGTCGCTTCTCTTCATGACTCTTAATAATTGGACATTGTTGATTGAACATTTTTCACTCGTAATTGAGGTAAAAATCTATCTGTGTATAGTATTTTGGACTAGCTCTCTTACACTATGTAACTATAGTTTCGAAAATCAACACATGTAAAGAGGCCCCAGTACACGATTTTCGTATTTGCTCTTGATTTGCTAAAATTAACGTAAACTTATTAAATCATTTTGCAAAACCTAAAGCTAAACAGGCTTTTAATCATTTTTATTATGATAGATCCATTCACTCTTAAAGCATTTCCTTAAAAAATTTGAACAAATATATTGTTATAACATCAAAAAAATTATAACCCCGAAACGATATTTTAGTTTTCATGCAATCTTTGGTACAATAATCTCGTATATTAAATACATGCCGTATATTTTATTTAAAAATTGATTGTATAATGTTTGAAAAATAAGTGGTGCTATTCAGACATTAATATTTTTCGACAAGTTGTGAAATATATCGTTTTAAAAAGGATAAAAATTAAACGTTCTGTATCCTATTTTGCAGTATCCATGTTATAACAATATATTTTTTCAAGGAAATGCTTCATGAGTAAATGGATCTATCTTAATAAAATTGATTAAAAGCCTATTTAGCTGTGGGTTTTGCAAAATGATTTAATAAGTTTACGTTAAATTTAGCAAATCGAGAGCAAATACGAAAATTGTGTACTGGGGCCTCTTAATAACAAGCTATCAGGATATAATTTACACCTTTTATACCATTCATGTAATAATGTGTGAAAAACATTTAACTCATAACTTATATTTTTGTCACTATTACAATGACGAAGTGACTGCCATTCATTCAATTCAAAATTCTTCAGTCAGAAATACAAAAGTATTCACTCTGGGTTATATAATATATTTTATCACAACCGGTAGAGGAACTGAACCCGCGTTTTGAAGCACCTGAAGCGCCCGGATCGCAGAGGTCCCGAGTGGCGTAGTACCGTGCCGAGGTCGCCGTAATGAGGTTGGCCGCTGCAGATCGCACTAATGGGGTGCAATTTGTAAAGGTAATAAGGCGACCCCTATAATCCGCAAAGAAGATGAAATTTATTCCGGGATTCGCGAAAAGGTTGGCGCACGTCTCGAAACTATTCGGTCCAGCTGAAACACTCAAGTATTCCTCTGAGCGTTACAATTCTCAGGTCGAATCTGTCATTCTTATCAAATTGATTTGTCCATCTGCATCATCCTTTAGTTGTGGGAGACATTTAACTTTTTTTTCTGTATTTTGTCCTACCAAGCAATTATGTCTCCCTGTTGAATGACCGAATAAAATAAAATAAAATGTTCTTATTCTTCTTCTTCATCAGCCTTCGTCTCTTCACTACTGGATATAGGCCTATTCCATACCCTTCCATCCTTCCTTGTTGTTTGCTAATTGTAGCCATTTCTTCCTGCCATAGCGGCTATATCGTCGGCCCATCTCTTTTGAGGTCTTCCGATGCCTCTTTTATTCTCCTAAGGTCTCCATTTCAGAACTCTGGAAGACCATATTGTTCTGTCCACTGTTATTTTAGCTTCGTTACACGATCCATGATATCCACTACTCTAGTTCTGCGCCTAATTTCTTCATTTCTAATTCATCTCTTAGGCTTACTCCAAGCATGGATCTCTCCATGGATTGTTGCGTGCATTTGAGCTTTTCTACACTTTTCTTTGTAAAGGCCATAGTCTCCACTCAATACGTCCTCACTGGCAGTATGCATGATTCAAAGGCTTTTCTTTTTAGGCTAATTAGGCTCTCTTTGTTCTCGAAGATATGTTTGAGTTTGCCAAAAGCAGACAAGCTCATTCCTATTCGTCTTGGCAATTCTGTTGTTTGGTTATCTTTATCCATTCGTATCTTGTGTCCTAGGTATATATATTAATCTGCTATTTCAATGTTATTATAATTGAAAGTGATGACTTTATTCTCTGGACTCAAAATTTTTGATTTCATTCGAATTCGAATTCAGGTAGAATAACGTATAATAATTTCACGTGTTATTCTTAGCCATAAAAGTACACTATCTTTATTTACATGTATTAAAAAGATATTTAGCTATAGGGAAGCTCGGTTAGCTCTTGCAGTGGCAGTTTCGTGATCAATGGTGCGCGATAAACAACCACGGCCAATATTTCTATAAAACGTATTATTAAATGTTAAAAATGACTTCAATACAAAATAAAACCCGATCCAGCAAAAAACCTCACAATAGGAAAAGAAAAAATAGGTTTTCTACTTAATTAACAATTTTTTTTTTTTCAAAAAGTGTTTTTATTTGACAAATTATAGTGATTTTTTAATAATTATTTTTTTTAAATACATTTTTGTTTTTTATTGCAGTTGTGGCGGTACCTGTCCATCCTTTATAATTTTTAGCTAGAAAATACATGCATGTAAATAAAAATAATAAATTCAGCAATCAATATCAAGATTAAGATTTTTAATTTTTTCGGCGCCCCCTAACCTAGTGTCAAATTAAAGTTATTCGATGACGTCAAGAAAAACAGTTTTCACACAAGGCCGCTCGTACGTTGCCACGAGCCATTATTTTTCGGGGAGTCGATTAAAGCTGGAAATAATTCACAGAACGTACTAGGAATAGAGAAAAGTCGTTGCGAAATCCGAGGGAGGGGCAGCAAATCACTCAATTATTATCCCGCTCGGCCTGCGAACTAGTTTTCAACTTCGGCCATTGCGATTCTTTTTCGTTTTTTACCATCCAATACATACAACACCCGCCACACCCAGGGCTACCAGTCCACCGCTCGCTGAAAAGATACATTTTAATTTTTACTAAACTAAACAGGAAACGAAACGATTTTTTTATATGCGAAAGTACGTACGGAAGTCTTTTTGGCGTTCATACGACCTATCGTACGGCTGGCTCAAGTGATCACTTTACACAATGTAACGTTCACCAATAAATTTCACCCATGACTGCCACATCTATAAAATTTTTGAGAGTTGTATATATGTTTAACTTGCACACCTTGTTTCGGATGTGAGTTGTATTTTTACTACTTCCACCATTCCCATATAAAAAAATAGTTTTGTTTCTATGAGACATCTTTAATATATCTTGATTAGTGATGCTCCCCTAGGAATAAAATCCAGAATTGTGTTCTTGAAAATTTTTAACATACTCAAAATGTACTGATTAAACTAAACCTCGTGCTGAATTATTATTTAGTCACTTATATTGTTTCTAGAGGAGTAGTCTCTCTCATTATCAGGTGCTAATCTAAATATAATGTTTTTTCTAACTATTCGGGTAAGAAGTAATTACGGTTGTTAGTGGGAATATGTATATATATAGTTAGTGAATGTTAGAAAACGTAATGCAGCAAAGACTCATGTCAATATTTCAATACACACCATCGAATCTGTAATCCCCAGACTACACTCATTAGGGAATGAACATGCGAAGTCGACATTTTTTCTGATAGTATAACTGTGTAGAGGACTAAATTGAAACAATTCTTTACGTCTCAAATAAATGGTAATGGATAATTTTTTTTTCTTTTTTGTCTTCCTGTTTAAATTTCACTTTTTAATTTACACAAATTTATTATATCTACTTGAATATTTTTAACTGCATATCTGTCTTATGTGTTTTTTTTAATTTTATATTTTGTAAAAACACACAAGGGCATTAAAGAAATAAACTACACAAAGAAACACTCTACCATCCATGCCCCGACAAAAAACTGATTTATTTTTAGATCTTGATCACTCCATATAATGAAAGATACTTCTTCCCTCGTAACTATATAACTGACGACATAACTCGAGATTTTTTATTTTATTTGTGAGTGCATACGGTGCTGAAAAAATTGGTAAAAAACAAACAGACTCATTTACAGCTCAAACACTACTACATAATCAACACATTTGAAAATAATTCAGCAAATTATGAAAAAAAATTATGCCGCTTTCCAATATCCGGTTAGTTTTGTCACGTATTGTCTTTTTTAAACTTGCCTTCTTTAAAGTCACCTCCCTCGGAGTCTATCGAGCATAATGTGTAAGTTTATGCCGGCAATAAATACAGTAAATGCAAATCAAACAGAAAAGCGTACCCACGATATACCGTAAATTTATTTAAATTAAGATACAAGGGTTCATTGAAATAAATTGGTTAGAAATTTCGCGATGGAGACGAGAGAAAAATAAAGTGGGGCTCGGTGTTAAACTACGTCCTGGCACCCGCTCATTACTATTCCCCATTGTGGTTACTGGCACAGTGTGTGTTCAGCTGGGAACCTCTCTCAACACAATCGATTATATTCGCCCCCTAGCTAACGACAGACTTATTTTTGCGGCCCTAAATAGCTCTACAGTAGACTGGCCAAACCACTGTCTTAAGTTTTTCAACCATGATCTCCTTCTTCCAGGGCCCCGACTTATGAGGTGATAGATCTCCTTCTTTTCTGGATATCTCATCACATGTCCTAGATATTCAAGTTTTTTGAGTTTGATTGTTCTTATTACTTCTTTCCCTTTATACATTCGAACCATAACTCGTATATTCGTAACTGTATTCATCCAGCTTATTTTGAGTATTCTTCTAAAGATTCATATCCCGAATGCTTCGATTTACCTTATTATTTCTTTGGTAAGCATCCATTCTTCCATTCCACAATATAATATCAAGAACACGTAGCATCTGATCGTTTGCATTCGTAATCAAAGGTTGAGATCACAATTACATTATATCTTTTTCATTCGGATAAACTCGCACGTGTACGATGACGAACGGAATCGCCACCACCGCACGCCGGTCGAGATTAAGAAAGAAATATATTCCTTTCCAATCTCCGCCGATAATGATTGATCCCTGGCACTCAAAATACACTAGGCCAACGCTAATTATGTACACAGCTGAAAAATTGTACTTACAGCAATTTCCTAGTATATCGAATGCGGATTCAATTTCCAACTCTCCCGGCTTCGTCGAATTCGGAACAAATCGATTCGTCTATTCCGAAAGGCTGATGTGAACTACTTCGGATTCGAATACCACATGAAAAAGAATGTCAGTTCTTAGTAGAAAAGACACCGACACATACCGCTTTCCAACTGCCACTGGTCAGATTTATTAAAGGCTTAAATTCTGGCTAGCGGTTGGCGTAGAATACGCTGGACGCCAGCTTCGACCAATCAAAATCATTTCGCGGCCGGCGCCCGATAGTCACGAAATCGCACGAGCTTTATAAATGCGGCATTTGAGTCTGATACAAGAATCCCATGTTTTATTTATATTACAGCCCAAGTATATATAGATAGACTAGTCTTTTTTAATTTTTAAGTCGAATGCGTAGCCATCTTCAACCGCGGTTTTTTCTGAGAAATGTTCTTGCGTACCATCTAGATGCCTGTAGTGGAATAGTATAAAATATTAAAAAACAATATAATTTGGGACGTGATTAAGAGACATCAACTTCTAGAAACCTCTCAATTATGAAAAAAAATCATTTTTTCCAACCCTCGAACCTCGGTGTAAAATCGGAACCACCCTTTCGTCGGGACCAGGTCTCGACCCAGGGGGTAACTTTGCCCATTAGAGGAAGCTTGTTTTCAGAGGAAATTTTTAAATTTCCCAGTTATATTTCTCACAATCTGAACGTAATTTGAAAAACTAATTACTTCGCTTCTGAGAAAAATTTTCAATCGCGCTTCTTTTACCACTAGACAATTAATTATTTTTTCTCTCAAATTCTTTTTATCCAATTAACACTGTTTCGTTTATATACCTCGTGATAAATATCTAATATTTTTATGCCTTTGCAACATAACCACGATAAACTAAAGATTGATTTTTTCAATATTCTGAAAGATGCATTTTTCGAAAATACTCTTACCAAATATTTTAGAGAAATTAGTTAAATTGACGGAGATACAGCGGTTTATGTTAAACCATTCGAAGCGCACGACCGCGCCGAGTGCCAGATGTGCGGCCGTCGAACAAGTCTGCTACCTGGCTACCCTTTGTTGATAAGTCTCTGGATGTTGAAGAACTATTGTATAGCAAATAAAAAGTCAAGTTTGTATGTTGAATTTTCCCTCAGCGAAATTTTGAGTGCTTTTTTCTCGAAACTACGTTATTCATTCTGGTTGACTATTATATTAAATTAAAAAAAACATACATCTGATTTGCATTCGCAAGTCTTAAACTATTCAAAAATTCAGTTTCTATGGCACCACGTAGGGATTTTTCTATAAAGAGCTCCCTTCTATTTTTTTTTTATGAACGCTGAAAATTTTTCGTGAAAATCGTAAATAAAATTCGCTGGTCCGTCATTTTGTTTTTTTTAGATATCGAAATTCCCTACGTGATGCTTTTAACCTAAATGTTTAATTTTTAAAAATATTTATATTTTATTTTTGAACCGTATGTCTTAATCACTGTCAACCGCCGAGCTGCAATTTCGTCGGAGTATCCTCATGGAAGCAGCGTACATCGCAAACTATACTGTGGTGGATTCCAGCACACGGGCGGCATCTGGCGTTCGTGGCAAGCAACCAACCTGCAGGCGGGGAGCAGCAAGACCTGCATTCCAGTCCCTCTGGCTTAACCGTCGACACATAGATCACGCATAACGCGCTGCGATTATTACGGATTGTTAGATGTTAGACCTTTAAACTCGAGCGTACTAAATATGCACTAACAAACCGATCCGCGATCCCTTTTAACTAACTTATTTAAGATTCATACCATTCAACTTATATTATAACTTGTTTAAATAAACTTCTTGTGACTTTGTACACGCTACATTCAGTGCATCATTTAGTAGAAGTTAAGAGTCCCGCGGCGACTCTGCCATCTGGACCAAGCTGCATCACCAAAACGTGAGTTCCATCTGGTAATATACCCTAGACACACTGGTTGCAGCTTCAAAGTGCAAAAGATATTGGGATCCCTGTGGCCTTGGAGTCGGGACCGCTAGCTGCGGTACCGGAGTCGTCCCCCGGTCAAGGCCACAGCGGCACATACAGAAATTCCCATAATACTTAAGATTCGAGTATAAAAAAATTCAATATGTATATATTGACTATAAGTATTAATAAAATAATTCCATGCATCGTTTGGTTGAAAGTAATAATGAAAAATACACCCTCGTACTATGGAATGGGGCCTTAATAATTCATTTCATAACACGATGCCATGGTAAGTTTGAGAAGAATACTTATCATTATAAAAAAAAAACGAACGAGCCTTACAATAGTCGCATATGATGTGTAACATTTGACATTTCACAATTAAAGATATCAACTCGGCAGCAACAGAAATTAACATCAAAATTAAAAAAGCTTTTACCTATATATTTATTAATTATTAAATACAAGAAAGGAAAATGTATGTGCATTTATTTATTATTGAGTTTTACCGCGCTAGGTAGATATCGTATATCTACATACGCATTTTGTTAAGAAATGTGTTTGATCAATTATATGGTTTTATTTATTTTCATAGATAGTGGTAGTGTGCCGCCATACATATTGTATACTTTGAAAAAATATTTTTAAATAATCACATAAATTACATAAAATTTGAGAATGTAAATTATTCAAGGTAGTTATTGTTTACATTTATGTAAAAAGAAATAAGTATTCATTGGATAATTTCGAAGATATACGCCAAAATATATCAAAGTAATAACATCCACACGCTTGACACCAGTCGCGTAACACATATACAAAATCAGAAGCTTTGGGTATTGGAAGTGTGCGTCTTCGCTGTGATGGCACTTGCTGGACATTTATTTGTTTATAAACGATGATTTTTTTCGTCGCGCGCGTTCATTGGGTAAATGAAATTACGCGCGCTCCCCTTGACGTCTCATTTCCTGTTACGCATTTTCGTCAATTTTCACTAAATCACTGCCACAGATTGCAGGAAAGCGAGAAGAAAGATGTTAACACATCAAAAATAGGAGGATGACTGCTCACATTTCATTAAGACGCAATATTAGATAAATGCAACATCTCAATAATTTGGAAGTTTGAAGCAGGCTGGTTTACTTCAACGTTCATATCCAGGAGGACCAGCGAAAAAAGTGTTGTAAAACCCACTGGGATGTTAAGTAAGCTTATCTATCCATCATCCAGAATATGCATCTCAGGTGTGGAATTCAGGTTATGCAGTACACGAAAATAGAATTGAAAGCGTCCAAAACAGATTCCTAAGATACCTAGACCTCCATACATTTAGATCCCATATAAGCAATGAAGACTCTGCGAAGTTTTTTAACATGCAGATCCTAACTCGTCGAAGAAACATAGCTGACGCGGTGATGCTATTCAAAATAACACACAATCTAGTTGATAGTCCGGAACTTCTTCAACGAATATCTTACCATATCCCAACTCGCAATAACAGACATTCACTTACTTTTCATCTCCCCTTTTGTAAGACCAAGTCAAAACAAAACTCCTTTATGTACAGATCCACAAATTCATTTAACACAAGCTATCACCACATTGACATTTTCAACTCAACGATAAGAAACATAAAACAAACAATATCTACACAACCGCACCCAAACTAATTCGTACATTATATCTTCCCTTCTACTCCCGTCCCATATTCCCCTCCACCCTCTCTACTCGCTGTTAAATTAAGTTAGAGTAAATTACTACTTTCAAGGGAAAAACTTTAATTGGCATAATTTTATAAACCTTTATTTTATATTTGTTGAGATGTTGATTTGCTGTTAATTTTCCCCAAAATAAAATAAATAAATAAATCTAACCACTATCTAAAAATGGTGGTTAGATGGCGTTAAGGTCAGTATCACGAACTAGAAAACTAAAGATCTACTAGAATGGTGAAGATTACTCGAGGAGGTCAGGGCCCACGATGGGTTATTACCATTGATGCCATTGATATAGCCATTGATGATGATGATGATTTATAAGATTAGATTTTTCACAATTTAATTCATTTTAATTAGTAATCATAGAATAACTGTGATGAAATCCGTCGCTCAATCTACAAGTTGACTGGTTCTAAAGCCTTAAACAGCGAAATTACTCCTGGGACTTATTTCAAATTCCTTCCTACTCTCAAACTTAGTTTTCTCCGTTTTCGTGTTTACGCGAACGGAAAACAATCTTCTCCCTCTTAGTGTTCTTAGTTTCGCAGCCTCTTGTTAAATTCGTTAAGAAAACATCCCCCGGCCAGGAATCGCTTCAGGGGCACTTATTTTGCCCGGCCAAGCTACCCCTGCGAAACAAAACATGAATTTTTATTAGATTATTTTATGCTGCGTTTCTCGTTCACTTTCGGAAATTGTATTTATTTTATAGACCTCCTTGACTCTATGGAGGGTTATGTGTTCTTTTAATTCAATCAAGTTTTTGAGAGTGAGAGAAAATAGAAAGAATCTTTAGGAAATGATTAGATCGATACAGGTGCAAATGATACGAATAAATATTGTTCTTTATAACAATCTAGAGATGGAGTTGCATATGGAAATATCACTAGCATATACTGCGGTGGCCAGCGACAGTGGTTGGTACAGTACATGTGACGACCAGAACTGGGTTAGCCGCATCGTTCCCTAATTGGTGGATGTTTTCTTTGAAACATACATATCGGGTTTCGTGTCTACCATTTGCGACGGAATCTCCATACAACTTACTGAATTGTATGAAAAAAACATTAATTTGAAAAATCCAAAATTATACTATAATATTTATTTTTTTATAACGAAAATTTGATAGATCTTCTTGATCGTCGCCTCGAGTCTGCTTGCAAAGTTTTAACTCGATTGGATCACGGAAAAAGATCCAAAGTTTTTACAACGGCAAGCAAGCAAGCAAGCAGACGCCACTAGTTAATATAAAGGGAGTAATATACTTATTTTTCACCACTTTTGATTTGAAAAATATCAACATGTTTCAGAGCCCATGGCTCCTTCGTCACATCGAAGTATAGACAATCAAAATATTTAAAAAAATATATATGGAATACGAATAATAATAAGCATAAACAAATTAAACATTTTGATATTTTTCAATACAAAAGTGGTGAAAACTAAGTTTATTTTTATTAATTATATTAATAATATCACTACAAAGTAATTTTGCTGTTTTTGAATAAGAAATTAATAAAACTTTTAAAATTATAAAAATATGCTTCCCACTGCCACGATCTCGTGACAACATGATCACTTTAAGAGGAGAGAGCATCGCTTGCTTCTGTTAACACGAAGTGTTGATAACTCGCTTCGTACTAATCATCGATTTACGAAGCTTCTAATACCCAGTGCAGATCCTTCGCGAACATTCCATACTCATGTTTCCTGCAACGCTCGACTAAGCTGAACACGCTTGTAATCTGAATGGCGTAGCGATATATTGTATATGTGTCGGTTCATCAGCAGTGGGCAATCACAGAACCGTAACATGTGATTGATTTGAATATAGTGCTTGCATTGTAAGCAAACAGTACACCGTGGGATCGCAATCACACGAGGTAATCTAGTGTGAAACAAAATTATATCAGGCTTTAGTGTACGCAATCGTGTGTCTGTGACACGGAATATCAATTTACTCGACTTGTGAAAATCCATGTAGCGAGCTCTAGAATTTTTATATTATCTCAAAAGTTTAAAAAATATATATATAAGCGCCTGATTCAAGGCAATCGCAACAACTTGTTTAGATACAGCTACTTTTATACATAATACTTATCAAACATAATAATTTCGTGTTTTGTCCTAGTAACTTCGTTTAATGTCCGTAATTTCGTTCGGATTCACCGCTTAAAAAACGAAATCAAACGGCCGGAGATGGGGCTTGAACTCCGGGCCACCAAATTCGAACAGGCTATTCAACGCATGTTGCTACGGCCGCCAATACGTGGAGCACCAAAAAGGTGTTATAAATATATACTAGGACTTAGAAAAGACTCGAATCAATATTCTGTCATTTTTGACGGGTTGTAGCTAGTTGACTAATAATTTACCATAATATTATGTAAATCTTCGTTTTAGCTTTCTGTATAGATCCTGGTAACATTGTTGAGCCAATACATTGAGTATTTCTAAAATCTAGAGTGTTTTAATAAATATTCAATTCATGGTTGTTTTTTGATAAATAAACATTTATTAATAAATAAATAACATATATTAATCAATATTCTTTAGTGATTTACATTAGTTTGTTTAGGTTCCACTGTTGTATTATATGCAACAGTGGAACCAAAACGATAACAATTAATATGATTTATGACGTTGAGTAATCAAAAATATAAAAAAAAAATTATGGCCAGAGCATAAAATACAAAAAACTAAAGTAGAACAAAGTACCTCCGACAACCAAATTGCGAAGCGCCTTATGGTCGGCAATATCACCAACTTCGCGTAGCCGTATTGGGTGGTTCATTGTAGGCAAATGCATAGAATTAAAAAAATTCACTAATGACAACCTCATTGTAAGCAATCTCAGCGACTTGACACAGCATTAAAAGATGGTCAGCGGTTCTTCTTTTTTTACTCCCTTTCTTTTAACTCGTAGCGTCTGCTTGCTTGCTTGTCTGACGAAAAAACTTAGGATCGATTTTTAACCCTTTTCCCATTATCCAATCGAGCTGAAACTTTGCAAGCAGACTCTTGGCGACGATAAAAATGATCCAACAAATTTTCGTTTAAAAAAATTTAATAAATATAGTATAATTTTGGATTTTTCGAAATTTTGATGATTTTTTCAAATTGGAGTAATTAGCCCGACTCGTGTATAAGCACGAAATCTAATTCAATGAGAAAGGGAGTATAATAAAAACCTGGTTTTTATAGGTTAGTTTTTTCTCACTCGACTACGTCGGCCACAATACCGCGCATATTACGCGACATTGAATATTACTTAAATATTAGTTCCAATTTTTGAATCAGTGTGATATTTTGTGTTATATTTTGTGCATGCTCTACTTACAATATTATATTTATCATTATCCTTTAAAGTTATCACTATCTATACTACATTTCGATAATTTCTCAATAACCAAGTTAATACGAAATAATCAAATTATATAGACCAAACTGACATCCGTGTATATGTTTGTCCATGACTGATATATGTTTATATAATATATTTTATATTTTATTATTATTACTAGTCTTTTACCCGTGAAAAATCAGAGAACATGGAATAGTTTGCGTCTTTGCTAAGCCCTAGTATATTATATAATATATTTTTGACGGTCCACGGAGAGGCAGCGGTAGTAACATCATTAAGCGGCAATTTGGCGTTTACTAGTCCGGGGTTTAAGCTCCATAGCCGTGAATTCGAACAAAATTAC